>VYXC01001544.1:195320-307326 GCA_013397175.1 Platysteira castanea
GCAGATCTAAATTAAGAAGCTCAGATTTTCGGGCCAGTAAATACTCCCGATTCTTAAGACACCCTGGAGAATTTTCGTTTTTACAGCTATTAACAACTGCATATAAGGATTGTGTTAAGCAAGCAGGGACCTTTGTATGGTTTTAACATAAGAGGGGATTAAAGTCCCTGCTTCTGCTCTGAATAACACAAGGCTTAAACATTTAGAACATGTTTCTTCTCAAGCCATTTCTACTCTCCACTTTTATCCCTCCCCTTCAGTATTTTTAGAAAACCTAAGTCTCAGAAAGAAAAATCTTGTTCGCCTTCTGTGCCAGTGTAGATGCAGGGATTAATATCATACTTTCTAGAGGGAATGGTTGAGAGAGACAGATGGCCCATTCTGCCAGAATTGCAAACAAAAGCTCAACTCTTCTACCTGAGAAATTTTCAGCATCTGAAAGTTAAACCATTTAAGCTACAAGATTTTGAAAAGTGAATGTGAACTAGGAAATTTTTATAATGTTAAACTTCACTTAAAGTGAACACACCATTTATGATCATATAATCCAAGCATAAAATGGGAGAATGAGGATCAAGCTGAGGAAAAATCTTGTCTGACTCAAAACTGGGCAAACAGATACAGGTCTATCAAGGGGGTAGGATGACAGCCAGGTGATTTCACTTCTCAGTGTGTAATCACAGAATAACAGATGTGTTTGGGTTGAAAGGAACCTTAAAGCTCACCCAGTGCCACCCCTGCCATGGGCAGGGACACCTCCCACTGTCCCAGGCTGCTCCCAGCCCCAGTGTCCAGCCTGGCCTTGGGCACTGCCAGGGATCCAGGGGCAGCCACAGCTGCTCTGGGCACCCTGGGCCAGGGCCTGCCCACCCTCCCAGGGAACAATTCCTGCCCAGTATCCCATCTAACTCTGGCAGTGGGAAGCCATTCCCCCTTGTCCTGGCACATCAGACCCTTCCAAACAGTTTCTGTCCATTTTTCATGTCAGTTCCTGCAGGTCCTGGAAGGTCACAATTTGGTCACCCCAGAGCTTCTCCTCTCCAGGTGAGCACCCCCAGCTCTCCCAGCCTTTCCTCCCAGCAGCGCTGCTCCATCCCTCTGCTCATCCTGGAGCCTCCTCTGGGCTCTCTCCAGCAGCTCCAGGCCCTCCCTGTGCTGGGCCCCGGGGCTGGGGCAGCTCTGCAGGTGGGGTCTCACCTGAGCACAGGGGCACAGGGGCAAAATTCCCCCTCCCCTGCTGCCTATGCTGGGGGCTCAACCAAGCACAGGGGTGTTGTGGTGCATGTGGCCAAAGCCATTACTGGTGGCTGCAAGACCCAAGCACCAAGGTCTAGACATCACAGAGTGAGAGTGTTCCACTCTCCCAGCATCCCCCTGTTCCTTAGTTTGAATACTGTTCAGTTATAGGTTAAGGGTTTCTCCTCCCCAGTTTATGTAATCCCATATGTTTGTTCATGTTCTATGCTAATGCCTCATTGCCTATGCACATATTCCAGAAAGTTCTCAGTTACTCGGTTCCTCATTGGTTAGTTTAAATTGAACCCTCCCCTGGGACTCCCTTATTGATTACTGTCATCCACGCATCACTGTATCATTGGTTGCTGCGCCTTGTACCGCCTCTCTCCGCCCCCATACAAAAGGGGCTATAACTGCTTTTCTGTGCTCTCTCTGCTGCTCTCCTTCCTGTGCTCCTGGTCTCCCGGCCAGGGGAATTAAGGATTGGATTACCACAATGAGTGCCTCTCCCTCTCTCCTTCGCCTCCGTCGCTCCTTTGCTACCGCAACATCAGCCTGCAGTCCGCTCCTCGCAGGAGCCTGCAGTGTCTGCGGAGTTGCTAGCGGCCTAACACAGGACACCTCGCAACCAGCCGCTGCACAGCTCCGGGCAGCTGTCCGCACCGCGTCACTGCGGGTTTCTCTACTGTTTTCAATCTATACCCACAAAATACTTCTTTTCAACTCTTTCACACTCTTCACACAGCAGCATTAGAGCTGATTTTCTTACCCCACTTTATCTCCTCTGTTTTGGACCTTCTCTCCTCAATGCCCAAGCCAAGAGACAGAATTTCTTGCTTCAAGTGCTTCCTCTGAATCTGTGTGCAGGATTTTGTGGTTTTGTTGAAACCTGCTTCTGTCAGAGGGGACAGAATGAGAAAAAGGCCTCGATTACACCATGTAAGGAGGAAATCACCTCCATTCTTATGATAAATGGGAGAGTATCAGTCCACACTGTCGGCATCAGAGGACACCTAACTGGCCATACAGGGCTTGCACCTCCCTCTGTCTCCTCACTGCTCCTCACTGCTCAGAGGCATAACCAGCTTTTCTTGCTGCTGATTGATCTGGTGTCACCAATTCAGATGGGTGTTTCACTGCTGCAAAGGGAGTGTGAATGCAACATGAAATCAGAAGAGTCAGTGCCTAACTCGACACTTCTTTGTGCCAGTGTAAGTGGCCAACTTGACAGGAATAAAGCAAAAGAAAAGGCAGTCCTCTTACAGTCCCCCAAGTCCTCTTGCAGTCCTCTTACAGTCTCCCAAATTCTCTTACTATCCAAAAGGCAAAAGGCAAAGAGGGAAATCTAGCAGTGTTTTTACAATGACACAGGGTTTGGCAGCCTGTAATTTGCAGTGACTTCCACCTCTGCCAACGACACAGCCTCTTTTCTGTGAGAGGACGCTTCCCAGTTCCCTTTGTTTCCTAGAGCGGCATTGCCACTGCAACATCTGCTTCCTAACATGGTCAGGTCCCTGCAGAGAGGAGCCATTCACATGAGTTCTTGGCTTTGCCTTTGCCACTATTCTGTCTGGAAGATGACAAATATCAAAGAATTTTCTTCATTGCGATTTAGATCCCATAACTACCGACAACAAATGTAACAGGGCTTTTTGGTTGGTTTTCTGTGTGATACAGCTCCATCTACAGTGAAATGCAGCTGAGACTCAACTAAAAATCACCAAGGAGGATAGTGCATCTGAGCAGAAGGCTGCTCTCACAAAACAGAACGTATTTATCAGTTGTCGCAATACTGTCACATAAAATACGAGTAAGCATCTGGATTTGTTTAACTTTTGACTATTTATTAAATACATTAAAGTGCAACACAGAAAAAGCTTCTGTTGTATGAGAGGAATTTGCATTTTGCTAACAAAACCAGCTTTTCAGACCTGTAGTGAAACAAAAATCAAATCCTCAACTCCTGCAATAATATGTAAGTGCTGAAATTTCTTCCTAATACCAATCCTGGAAAAAGCATCTTTTGATGATAGCTTAGCCAAGCTAAAACTTCATTTTCAAAACATTAAATCATACAGGTGATAGAATGGCAAGGAAGGAAAAAAATCACAGAAGGAAAATTATAGATTGTTTAGTGTAGCAGAATTGTAAAAGATTTTCTTTCTTCAAAATCTCGTCTTCCTTCTCATTTTAATGAGTTAATAATAAGCATAGAAAATATGAATTCAGATAAATGGAGAGTAGAGACCAACAATTAAAGCAAAATCATAAGTTTGCTAAAATATCCTATTATCTTAATTAACTTTCTTTTTAGTTCCTAATTTTGAATATCTGGAAAATAGCTTTCCACAGTGAGTGCCAGTATTGTAATAACATACAATAATAAACAATAACATACAATCTGATTCTCTTCTTCCTAAAATGACTAGAAAAGGTTAAATCCAGTAAAAAAATTGGTTATATGATAATTCTACAGCAAAATGATCAAAGAAAATAACTACTGAGCACACACAGCAATAAGAGCACAGAACTATAATATAACTTGATACTTTAACGAACCAAGCCAGATTGACTTAAAGCACTAAAGCTGAACTGGTTTGTCACTTAGGGCTCTGGCATAGAGGGAAGAACTGAAATACAGGAATTTTCTTTCCACTCACATCCACCTTTGTCAAAGGGCTGGAGAATTAGATTATTCCCCAGGAAAGCAGCTCTTGGAGATCGACTGCTGCATGGCACAATCTTCCTGGTCACATCTCATTCTGGGCAGTATTACCCCATGGCCTTTTCCCTTCCCAGCACAGCTCAGCAGTTCTCCCTCTCCCCTCCTGACACATTCCCTGGCCTCCCTGCACTCTGATCTCCGTCCAAAGGGTGTGAGCAGGTAACAGCCCCTACTCTCGGGTTGCCTGGCTCACGCTCTGCAGATGGGGAAGGCTGGAAGGGACACAGAGAAAATAAGAGCCCCCAAAACGCTGTAGTTGGAAAACTGCAGCCAAAAAAAACCCCTTCTTTTGCCAGCTTATGATTCCTCTCAGAGAAGTTCCTGTGCCCTTCATATGTGGCTTTGCTTTTTAGCACAGGCTTAAAGCCACCCCATGAAGCAACATAAAATTCCTGCAAATCTCCTTCAGGTTGTATAACCATTCTGGAAAATGCAATTTGATATTTGTAATTACACATACCAGACATAGCAAGAATAATGGTAGATCCCCTTTCACTTAAGTTAATAGAGCTGGTGATATAATCATGTCATTAAGCAAGTCTGGTTTCAGCATCACTGTGCTCAGATAGAGAGGGAATTACACTGTCTCGAAGTCATGACCTGTAAAAATGCTGCACAGTTTGTTTAAAATTTACTGAATGTATTAATATGAATTTACAGTGGACCTGGATGACCCCTGAGTATCCTTCGATTAAAAAAAACCCCTGAAAAATTAGGGGAAAAAGTCCTTTCTCCTTTTTAACACTTCACATTAAACAACAGGGGACTCTCTAATTTTGAGAATTGCTGGAGAGTTGGAAGGTAGAACAGTGAGCCAGTGGTAAAGCTCTTTGCCTGGGACTTCCAGCCATGTTAGAGACTGTGCTCCATCCCACTTATGTGGGAATACTGGTATCCCTGTGTCCCTGTTACAGCTCTGACATGAAACCAGCTCTCCTTTAGGGCAAAATGCTGAGGGTGAACATCCTGAAGCTTCTAAAAATCACATACATGATTTTTAGACACTAATTGAAGATACCAATCTGCACAAGGTGGGAGTTTGCATGGGCAAGCTGGTTTTAGGTCACAGCATCTGTAAGTTACGGGCACTCCCAAGGGTGCAGGACTACAGCAGCCTGTCCTGGGAGCGTAAATCAGGCTGAAGTGGCTCAGGAAAAGACAAACCAAGCAGCTGCCAGACACCTGCTGCCAAAGCCCAGTGAATGCAGCCTTGTCTCAACGTGCTGGAGAACACAGACGGATTAAAGGCGTGCCCTCCCCTCCGACTGTGTGCCATCACCTACTGCAGATCCATCATCTCTCTGAGGAACTGCTGCAGGTTACGGGCAATGCTGCTGCGTCCTGTTCACGCCCACGCAAACACAGGAGAGCAACAGGATCTGATGCACTACACATTTGTGACGCTCTCCAAGTACAATTTAGCTTTACTTGGCTCATGGAACATGCGTTTTTATTGAAGGGAAAAACTAAGGGGAAAAATAAACATAGTCCTCTAGACTACAGAGGAAAAAAAGACCTGTAGGAAAAGTAACCAGAGGCAAAAAAAGCTTCTGAAATTCTTGTAGCTTCAGTCTGGGCCAGATAACTTCCTCTGCCTTCAAAATTCAAATTACATTGAAAAAGGTTAATTGTGATTCTTTCCAAACTCTCTGGGGTTTTGCTGTTGACGTCAACTGCAAGCTCCCAAGTCCTCCTCCACAGACAATTACAAATTGCAATAATGTCTGCTCAGTCTTAGATCAAACATTATCTGTATTTTTATCTTTTTAATTGTACTTTCCAATAAGGTCAGTTTCATTTCTAGTTTGAATACTGTATTCCTTAGATCTAGACTACAACACAGTTTCAGAGCTGCCCCCTCAGTCAGCAGAAAACTATTAAAAGATAAGAAAAACTCAAGAAAGAAAAATAAACCAACTCCCAATATTTTTGTTAAAGCTATTACATTTTAAGGCAGAATCAAGTGCTGTTTGCACACTTCCCAATCATTCTCCCACACTCACACAAGAATTTTCAGAGAATGTTTGTTTCTGCCTTACTTTATTTGGAGATTTCCACACATTGCTCTGCTCCTAATCCCAGGAGTTGCTGTGGAATTACCTCGAGTTCCTTCACAGGGAGGCTCTTGCACAAAATAAACCATGACCCTCTTAGACAGCCTATCACGAAAAGGCTGCCAATCTAACCAGGCTTAACCCAGCCTGTCCCTTACAGGGAACCCCAGACCCAAAGCTGCAGCTGAAGATCACCTTTAACCTTCCAGCAAAGGATATGTAACACCCATTAGCAGATTATTCCATGACTTTTTCCTCTGTACTTATTATATGAATTTAAAAATACTTAACACAGAATATTCTTTGCAATTCATTTTCTTCTTTCTCTGTGCTTTTTTAAATCCTTTAACTGTACTTATTGAAAACATCTCTTTGTAAGCCACCCCTTTGAGAAATATTCATGCTCCCACGTGTCTTAAACAGGACTTTCATTGCCCTTGTCATTTAGAAAATCACTTTCTTTCTGTATTTAAAAAAAACCCCAGACTTTTAAAAGAAGAAATGATCTTATGACAAGGTCAGAATATCCTGAATTCCATAAAGGAATGAATAAGGAAGACTATATATTTTAATAGGAAACTTGAAAGAAGCTGAAATATTCATTTGTATTAAATAGAAAATATAAAACTATCTGTATCCTAGAACTAACATCTTGGGAAGAAAAGCAGCAGTCTGCCTCTCAACTTCTCTCATTCCCCCATCTGACATTCTAAATTCCTGGCAGATGTCACCTTTATGGAGTCCCCAGCCCTCACAAACCCTGAGTCCTGCACTGGCAGCCCTGTGACAAAATCTTCCCCATGCAGCCACTCTGAGCTTGCCTCCAGGTCCACTGGAAGCACTCAGAATAGCTCAAGGGTGAAGCCAGAGAAATTGGCCCAAGGCAGTTCAATTATCCAGCTTTCTGCTGCAGCCTTTGAATCCAGGCTCTGCAGCACCACGGTGAGGCTTTAGGGCTCCCTGTACTTCACCTGCACTGAAGGAAAAAGCTGGAATAGGCTGACCCTGAAAAATGGTTCTGCTGGACCCCAGCACCCAGGATGTGCACAGGAACAGCCTTACCTCACACGCAGTGCTCTGGCCCCTCACATCCAAGGGGTAAGGACTGGGACAGGAAACTGAAGGAAGACGGATTACGTGGCAGCCTCAAGGCAGGACCATCTGACAGGAACTTCTGACATAATTTCTCCCAAAGAACAGGTCACTTGGGACACTGTGACCTCTTGGAAGAAGGATTTCTGTCGCCTCAGCTGCTGCCCACAAAAACTTCCTGCCTCAGGGAGCATCTGGAGGATTCCACTCAGCAGAAGACAGAAGAAGATCAGGCTCAGCTCACAGTGAATCTCAACAGACAGAAGAAGTTCATGTGATTAGTTAAAGGTCCTGGTGTGCAGTTTCCAGACTCTGTATTTTCTTACACTCCACTGTTTAATTAAAAATATTAGTGAACTTCAAAAAATTAAAAGATCTAGCTTCTAGACATACCCTTGGAGTATTCAGAACCCTGTAGTATTTTCTGCCAGTTGTAAATTCTTTGATTCCTGGAAATAAAGCAGTAGTTGACAGGCCCTCAATAGGATGCAGGCAGCAGTCCCATCCCAGAGTCAATCAGCCCAGGGTCTGTCTTTTGGAATAAAGAAACATTAAATACAAGCCCTCAGCCTCTGCACTACCTACAAAGCCCAGGTACAGCTATAACATGCAAGAGTTTTAAGAGATTGACCATTCATCCTTTATGATCACTGTTTTTCTGCCTGTTGTTTTAACAGTTTCTGTACAATAATGTAGAAATTGTGCAACTTAGGGACTTTGGGCAAGTTACACTCAGGTAAGTACATGAATTTACATACTTAGTAATGTAGCCCTCATACAGATCAGCCACTTAATTTCTGTATGTGCCTGCATGACTAATGAGGAATAAAACCGTTTCTGTTCACAGCAAGACTGAAGTAGAAAGTAGTTTCCCAAATTTCCTCAGCATCCTGTGGCATGCATGGCCACCATTTCACACCTGTGGAGTGCTATTACAGCTAAAAAATTCAACACATATGTAATTGGTATTTATTATTTCATATCTGCTTCATACCACCTAATTGAACAGATATTATCATCTAATCCCATTTGATTTAAAATGAGATTTTTTTTAGTCATTTCCTTACTCTTAAATACCTTCTGAAGTACTATAGGAATATTTTTCTTTCTAATTTGTTCTGTGGCTCTCAAAATGCAGGACAATCCTCTTCCCATATTGACACCTCCTCCGTGCAAAGAATTTCCATTACCATGACTGTACGTGACGAGTATGTTTATGTTATGTATAATTAATTATATCTCTCACGTAGAGACAGCTAGGAGAAGCACACTGGTAGCAGCACTGAAGCAGGACTACGATCGGCCCAGAGACCCTGCAGCTGTGGGGAGAAGAGAATGGCAGCCAGGGAAATGGCACTGGTTAGGAGGGGAAAAGGGAATATTAAGTCGATATTGCATCATGTTCTGTGCATAACTCACAGCAATTCCTGTCTGCATTTCAAGCCTTCTTCAGCAATCAGTGAAGTGTCAGTTTTCATTCTCCTCCACACAGACACAAGGAGCCTAATTTTCAGGGAGAGGTTAGCAATAAATAATTTAAAACTTTGTCAAGAATGGATGGGGTTTGACTGCACGTGTAGTCGGTTTGACAACTTGAGAGGCAGGAACAAAGCTCTGGCAAGGGTGAGAAATCCTGTGGCTGCTGCAGGGAATCAGAGAACCTGCAAAAGCAGCCTATAATGATCTAAAATCAGAGGTACATGAAACAGCCTCAGATCAGCCCATCAAATCCATTTATGCTGCACAGAAATCCGAGACAAGGCTCGGCTTGCCAGGCTGACACTGCGGGGCCGTGAGGCTCAGGATGCAGGCTGGAATCTCGGGATCAGCCACGAGGGTAACACTCCCTGCCAGCGTGCCTTTTGTGTTCTATGGAAAAAAGTAAATGCTCAGTTGAGTACCTGCTCCCCCCAGTAGCTGCAACACAGGTTCTCTCTCAACATCTGACATCAAGCACATCAATCCCTGGCAATCCTGGCACAATTTGTACCACCTTTGAAAGGTATTTGTCCTGGGCTGCTTGAAGCTGGGCTCAGCAGTGGAACCATCTCAGATATCAATCCCCCCTCATATCAAATTCCAAACTACAGCCATACTTGATTGAAATGCCAGGGATTTAGTCTCTACTATGTCTCAAGGCTTTTCATGCAGTTGTCTTGAGAGCTGGTTCTTTCTGCCAAGTGATTCATATTTTGTATTGGAAGTGATTTAATCCCTTCCTAATAATCTCTGGTTTATATATACAGGGCACCCCTGACTGGCATTTCTAGTGTCCCAGGAAGCCTGTCTTTAAAGATAGATTCAAATACTCAAAATCAGCTTCTTACTGGAAAAGTAGAGGAAGATTAATCATGTCATCTACTTCTATATTTTGATCAGTTAAAAACCTTGTGATTTTATTGGAAAGCTTCAGCATCTTCTTTATTAAGAAGGACAGTGAGAATGGTTGCATTCTTACTTAAGATTAGAAATATCCTGCTAAGTTTTTCACATCTCTGCATCCTAAACTATGCTCCTCTGAGACCAGGATTTTAAGTTATTTTACATGCAGTCACACCCCCCATCTTTTTCTATTTAAACACAAAATCATTTTCAAATGGATATTTCCTAAAAGCAGAAGTTTTCTGTCTTTTCACACAGTCTCTGGACATTATTTTCACTCCTCCTCCATCTTCTAATTCTGTTTCAATCAATTTTAAACTCAATTGCAAGATGCTTTTGTGGCTTATAAAACCACGTGTGCAGAACCTGAATCTTTAGAAGTCTGCAAAATGACAACAGCTAAGGCAGTAAAACCGGTCACTCAGTAGGAAGTTAAGCACAGGCTTGTTTTCATTACAACCAAACTTAATCAGATGCAATAACTTTCCACTATTACCAGCAAATTAAAGATGGGCAATTGACATTTATAAACCACTGCTTATTTTTAAAAGTTAATTGAGAAGAACTATAATGAGGTGAAAGAGAATTGTCTTGTGCTTTCCAAGCCAGTCAGCCTCAAAGCACCAAGACACTGCAATGGTGCTGTTTATTATTAGTTATTATGGCCACAGCAGCTTCCCTCTTTCCCCACCGCTCTTGTACAAAACCCCAGTAAGCTGGTAAACCCTGGCAACACAGAAAAGGCCTTCCTGGATAATGCAACAACTTCTAATTGTTTCTACTCCAGCACAGCTTGAAGATTTTGAAACAGTATTTAGAGGACAACCTCTACAACTTCACCCAAGAGGAGAAATTCTAAGGCAAGGATCTGTGTATCACTGCATCAGTGTATATTACAATGTGTACTTGCATATTAGATCTAATTCAATGCTGGCAGTGGCACAGCAGACCACTGTTATTCCTGACATGATCTAAACCATGAATCACTCAAAGATCTTGAAAAAAGTGAAAGCACTCAAGTGAGGATAAGGGAAGAGAGCCACTCTTGGGACAGGAAGAAGTCACGATGCAAATACAGGGACAAGAACAACTGGGCAGGCAGCAATTCTGTAGAAGATAATCTAATCCATCATAAACTGAATCCAACTCAGGCTGCTGCAGCACTGGGAGGGTCTGTGTGAGTGACTCACACTCTCCTGTCTGATTTTGCAGGAGGATGCTCAAGCCCTGTCATGGTGTCTCGGCTGGGGGATGCAATTACCAGCAAAGGGACTCTGCCTTCCCAGACTGCCTCGGCAGCTCCTGATTACTTACGACCTGCTGCTGTTTCAGGGTAAAGACAGGGGGAGAAAAAAAGTAGCAATATTAACCTCACCTATTTGCTTTTGGCCCATTTCGGTTCAAGTCATTCACAAGGTGAGAGGTGATCAAGCAATTTCCTGAAGGCTTCTGGATTCCAACTGCTCATCTATGTTTGAAGGCAGCTCCACTGCAGAGTCAAACATGAAACCTGGGATCTGGATTTGGAATTCACCAGTCTGACTTTGCCTTTAAGTGGTGTAATAATTTTCATACAGACTGGAACTGCTCAGAAACAGGTTAGAGTTCAGCAACTTCTGCTTGGGAAGATTTCAAACATGGTCTGTCCCCCGTTCAAACCTGTTTGACATCAGGGATGACAATTCACTGCAAGCCAGCTGCTGGGCCAGCCCACACACACTCAAGTGTATCTCAGTACAAACTATAATGGGTTTGAAGCTGTATTGAATGTATTTCTGGACTTACTGCCTTTTTAAAACTGTGTTCCTTTTTTTGATACATGTCTAGGTGCTATCACTAGTCCTAAAAGGATAAAAACATTGAAACTGTACTTTGAGATCGATTGTAAACTTTGGGAGAAGGTTTCTGAACTGAACATTACATTCTTGTCCCTAGAGCAATTTCATCCTAACCAATTATGAAGAAGTAAAAAATTGTATGATTCCATGATTTAGGATGGGGATTCTGTGCATTAGTGATAAAAGACCTCTCTGAGAGAGAGTTTCAGCATGAAGATTAGCAGTTCCTAGATGACCACACACAAGTTCCTAGGTACTAAATTATGACACCAGTGCATTTGTAGTTAGGATTACAAGAGATGCCTTATTCCCATTTTGATTCACTGTGATGCTTATAAGGAGTCAGTAGTGTTCCAGCACCTGGGATCCACACACAGCCCACAGCAAACTCTGGAAACCTTGTACTTTGCACAGCTGAACATCCAGGCTTTGGCTCTGCAAATTGCTCAGACTTCAATTTGGGATTGCCAAGAGGCCTCAAATGACTCCCTATTTATGTGGATATGGTTAATTAGCACTAATAGCTTCACTGAATGATTAAACAGGGACATTAAAATGAATATTTACATTTACTGTTGGAATTTCCAGGTTTGTCCTCTTAAAAACTGCATTTACAGCACATAACCTCATTAAACACAGAGCTGTATATGTCACACTGGGGGTGTATCATCACACAGCTTTACATATTCTCAGCCATCTTTCTGGGAGTTCAGAGTACCCCTTTTCCTGCAGGCATCAGGAGTGAAATAAAACTGCTTGGACAGACAGAAGACATAAAACAGACATAATAGAAATAAAGCAATATCAAAATAAGTGTGCCAGAACACTTCTGCTTGAACAAAAACAAACTGCCCTTTCCAGCACCATGGACTGGACAGGCAGTAAAACCTTCCGAGTGGGGCTCAGATTGAAAGGACTCTAAGGCAAAGAGGGGTTGTGGTGTGTTGCAATGTCACATTATTTCTGTGATCACAAAATACTCACTTTGAAGGGTAAGGTAAAAACTTTAACTTGGACCTGTCCCAACATCTCTCATGGGAAACTCACAGTTACAAATCCTCAATTTGCATTTCTTCATAATGTGGATTTTTTTCCCTAGCATTTGTATTTTCTTCGTTGACTTTAATTAACTTCTTGCTATGCTCATAAACTTGGAGAGGATTTGCTTTAAGCTTTTACATTTCTAGCCTATATTAAGATATTTTAAGCTTTAAACCTCTAGAACATTTAATGGATTTAAACAATTTAAGAAGGAAGGGAAAGGTGCTGGCAAAATGCACCCAAACAGAACAATTTTGCATGAACTTTCTATTTGGCACAACTTAAAATTTATCTTAAGATGGTCTAGAAGCTCCTGGATGGACCCAGTCACAAGAGACACATACTTTATTTCCCATGAAATAAAACTTGGAAAGCTGGGAAAGAAAAAGATGGGGAGCATGGGGGATGGGACAGAAAGAGCTAATGTAAACTGAAGCATAAAAAGACTGCAGTAAACAGTAAGTAAAAAGGCTGCTTCAGGGAATTAGCTTTTTGAGTCCATTAAATTAAGAGGCTGGGCTTTCAAAAACAGAGTATTATAAAGAAAGCAAATCTAGAAAGAAAAGTGAAAGGTAATTGTTATGGGTGGCTGTGTGAAAAGAAGCCCAGTCATACACAAAAAGAGATGCTTCCTGTGGTACATGGTGAACCTGACTTTAAAAACGCCTCTCTCTCACTATTATTCATATTTCCAAATATTTATTTTATCTACAGTGACAGAGCAGTTCTCTTCCATTAGCAGTTTAGTACACAGAGCATTAATAGTGCACCCTTAAGCACTGCCTCCACCCCATAAAATACCAATCCTTCCAGAACCTGTAATTCCTACAGATAATTTTCCCTTTCAGTCTGACCATTCAAGGGGATAGAAAACATCCCTTTCTGCTCATCTCCTTTTTAACCCACATGGAGAGCTTCAGGTAGATGGAGAAAGCTGGCTGGTGCTGGTACCAGGGGAATTGATGGCAGGAGAGACACAAGTCTTTCCTGCCTGATAGGCATCAATCTGATTTTTATTTACGCCTCAATATGCGTTATTCCTATAAAGGTTGTACATGTGCTGGCAGCCCTGTCCTGGGGAGGTGTCACCTGGCAGCCGATCAGGGCAGAGAAAGTTTCCACGATCGGGCTGTGAGCGATTCCCACTTGCCAGTGAGACGGATACCGCGGGCTGCGGGAGCAGCCTCAGCACAGAGGGGCAGTTGTCATGAACGAGGCTAAGACTTTTAAAATATAAAAGTCAACTTGTTTATTTAAGAACAGCTGAGAGCGGGAACCCAGGATAATCCCAGGGCTCCTCTCGACAAGCCAGAGTAACAGCAACAAACAAAAGGCAGTGTAGCACACTGGGTGCTCCCTCCGATACCAAGCTCCTCAGGAGAACCCAGGGCAGCACCCCGGCACAGTCTTTATACCCTTCGCCAGTCTGTGATTGGTCCAATCCGAATCCTCCCTCCGATGGCTCGTATCTAGGGTTCCTATTGGTGCTCGGCTCAATCAATCTCCAGGGCGCCGAGTGATAGGTCACTCCCGTGACCAACAGTCTTTCAGGGTGTTTACATCACTTATATTAAGTCATCTCCCAGAATGTTCCAGAATGTTCTCCCTCTTTCCACAGGCCCACTAGCTTCTCCATTAACGCCCCCACCTAGTGGTTACACTGCAACATTACACCCGTACAATGCCACAAGAACCCAATGTTAAAAAACCAGTGGATAAACGAGGCAGTAAACCTCAAAAGGAAGGTTAACTCGTTTATTTCAAACAACAAGAGACGTGGTTTTGAGGTAAGCTCTCCACCAACTCAACAAGCCAGAAAAAATAACCATGCACGCGCACGGGATGCCCCCTTGGCACAAGTGTCCGCAGGAGAGCCCAGAAAAAAGTGACCCCGGGCCTTTTAAAGTCTCTACCAGTCCCTGATTGGCCCATTTCGAACCATTTTTCAATCCAGCGGCTGATTGGTCACTTTTCTGGGCTCCGATTGGTCCTTTTGCAGGAGTCATTTCTAGCCAATCATTTCTGGATTGCTCGTGGCATTGGTTGGTTCAGGGTCCAATCGGTGCCCAGATAGTTGCCTCCATCTGATGATGTAACTTTCTAGATTGTTCCTGCCATTGGTTATATAGAGTCCAGTCCTTACCGTGCTGCCATCTAATGTCCAAATTCATGTACTGCCACCCGGGCGTGCATCCACTTATAACCATATAACTTACAACTATAACATACAATGTTGTGAACCAGGATATTAACTTACATAATTCATTCAACAAAATTTAAGAACCCTTAGCCACCCACCACCCTCCTTGTACCCGCCCTACGAAGGCCCACCTTCTATAACACAGACGCTCCGCAGGTCGCAGCACACACGCTCTGTCTGCTGAGCTGATGCCGACAAAGTGCCTGGGATTTCGTGCTAATGCTGTCCCTGTCTTCTATTTATTTCTGTTTATCTCCTCCCTCTCTATTCTCTTTTCTATCCCACTTCAGTAAAATCACTTAACCCTTTTCTATCTATAAACGGTTCTCAGATATAATACTGCCTCATTCGTGCTGTATTTTCGTCCGAAAAATCTATCAAAAAGAATCCTCCCCCACTTCCCCTTTTATAGTGGAACGGGACACTGTCCCGCACCAGACTGGAAGAAGACCTGTATCTTGAAGGTCAACTAAATACAGATTTTGGAGTCCCACGCACCCTTCAAGCAGTGGTTCAAGCTCTTTCCCTCCTGTTCTCCCTTCTAAGCACACCACGGCTTGACTCTCTCTCTTACTCGATATGAACACAGCTGAAGGAGCACAAACAATGCTGAAAAGAAATGTGATCTTCAGCATCCCTGCTCTCTGAAGCAGCCACAGACACATTTCCTGTTTTTCCATTCATCCACCACTTAGAAGGGAGCTATCAGTTGGGTTTTTGCTCAGCCAACTGAAGCATCGTGAAAAGCACCATGAATCAGTTGGATTCAATGATCTTAAAGGTCTCTGCCAAGCTAAATGATTCTAGAAGTAAAAATGTGCACAAGACATCCTCCTGACCTTAGTTTTTAGTACTTACAAGCCCCAAGATCATTGCAATAAAAATGCTGTGTACACAAATAGTAATGTCTGATTTAAACTGTCACCTTCCTAAAAAATTAATTACACAAGGGTTATCTTATTCTTCTAATATTTCTAGGAATGGTGTGATTTGCACCCTTGTGAGTTATGTAACTTGCACAAGTTCATTGTTGTAAATGCACGTGTGACTGAGCAGCCGTGGCTGGTGATGGCACAGAAATCAGGCCAGAGACACAGCAGGTGCTGTGTCAGAGACATGGACTTGCAGGATGCTTCTTCTTCCAGTTTTGTGTTCCTGTTATTGCTTAAGAGTTGCCTGCTACATTAACTGATTTGAACAAATACTTTAGTGGTTTAAAGACCACTCCCTGAGAGGTGACATCTGCATGAACACGGCTGTGAGTGGGATGCAATCTCTCTGTAGATAATATAATGCAGAATAGAAAGGGATTGGTAGAGGATACAGTCTGTAGGTTCATGAGTCTGCATCTGTTATTCAAAGACATGTTAGGATGCCACTTTGAAGAAAACCCAGAATCATGTGATGTTGGTGTGATACTCTCAGATACCAGCTGGGATCTCAGTAGACAGGAAGAGCTGCCCCACTGCTTTTGCTGAGGCTGTTGCAGCTCCCAGCTTCCAGCAGTACCACACCAAGTCTGCAAGAAAGCAGAAAGCCACAGCTGAGAAAACACGTCAGGCCTCGAGACATTTATCTGCAGTTCCTCAGGTAGGAGGTAGGTGCTCCAGACTCGGCTCTTGAAGTGAGCAGGCGAAGCTCCGAGCAAGGTGGGTGCTCACAACTGCAGAGCCCTTAACTCACACGGTGGCTGCTGTGGCAAGGACCAGCTTTAACTTCCACTCACTTCTCACTGGCCTTGGCTGTGCAGAGTGGAAAGGAGCATCATGAATCCCCACTTAAAAGCCCTGCTTGCCCTAATTTTGTCTCTCATAGCGAGTTTAAATTACTTCAGCATTTCCCTCCTTTCTTTTGAAAAGAGGCAGAGACCATGTCATTCTAGTCCTGCTCCAAGCAGATTTTTGAACAGGTCCTAAAAGCTTGCTAGTCTGAAAATAATATAATTCACCCCCTGGATAATACAGTTAGGGCTTTCAATCAGAAAGAGTTGAAAGGGGTAATATTGTTTCTGTATTCTCATTTTAAGATCTCATTTAGCAGACCTACATAATTTTGCTCTGAGGGATTTCTGGGCTGAGTCAAGAAGCAAAGAAAAACTTTGTTAGGGGCCTATGCTGCCAGCTAAGGTTCCTAAATCTGGAAATATAAACCAGTTGTAAGCACATATCATTTCCACAGTTACTGTGTTGAGTAAACACACCAGGGATACTGGGAAAAGGACACAAGGAGAACCAGAGGGAAACTGGAGGTAGATGTGGCACCTTGTACGCTGGCTGCTGTTCACTGGCTATGCCTCATCAAAATATTTCTTTTCCTTGATTACCTGGTGATGATTAAAGTTTTGATCAGATGATCTTTCAGGGTCTCTTCCAGTCTGAAAACAAAGTTTCCTTGAAGGTCTTCCAGGACATCTCAGGTGGCCTGTCCCCATTCTCAGGAATAGTGTTGCAGTTTTGCTTTCAAAGGTATGTGCAGGGGCATATAAAATAAGATATCTAGCCAAAATAAAGACTATATGCTTGAAATTAGAACATTTGCATTGCAATCTGTATATTTTAACAGTCCTTCTTTATCCACAAGAGGCACTCCTACAAATTCCACACAGCCCAAAACTCCTGAGTAACTGGTCCAGCATTTATTTACCACACCTTGTTTTATCTTCTGTACTGAGCCAACAGCTTTTCTTGACATCTCTGTAGCTGGTGTCTTCAGATTCACATGGCGCAGAGCTCTGCATCAGCCAGCAATACTTGTGACAACTCATTCCCATGTAACTGTGGAGGCAGATATGCCCCAGGCAGTGTCAGTGACTGGGCACACGGTGCCTTTTCTTTGCTGAACACCCGTCACAGCACGTGGGCTGCAGAGCCACAGGAAAGCACCTCCTGCTGCAGGAGGGGAGCTCGGCGTGGGCAGTGCCTGTGCTGCAGCCTTGCTCACACCGCGCTCTGTGAGGCCTCCGAGCTCCTACTGCTCCCCCTCCACGTCAGTATCCTCTTCCCAGGGCTCCAGTTACCAGAGGCGCTCAGCAAAGCTGGAAAACCTTCACACTTCACCTCCTTTGGAGAGGTCTCTGTGTTCTTAGCACGGGAGTCCTCTCACCTATATAGAATGTACCGAATTGGAAGGGACCCACAAGAACCATCGGGTCCAGCCCCTGGCGCTGCACAGACACCCCAACAATCCCCCCCTGGGCATCCCTGGCAGCGGTGTCCAAACATCCCTGGAGCTCTGGCTGCCTCGGGGCCGTGCCCATTCCCTGGGCAGCCTGGGCAGTGCCCAGCACCCTCGGGGGGAAGAAGCTTTCCCTGATATCCAGCCTGAGCCTGCCCTGGCCCAGCTCCAGCTGTTCCCTGGGTACAGTCCCCGGCCACCAGAGGGAAGAAATCAGTGCCTAATGTCATGAGCTGTCCCTTGTTATATAGAACACAGCAAATATGGGCAAATATCCCCAGTTTGATGTTTTGTCTCCACAGAAACACAAGAGTTGTGAGGCTGAGTACACCACCGTAGCCTTCCATGCAACAAGCCAAGTTCTGACTCTCCCAAGGTGCTCAGAGGCTGGCTCGTGCCAATCCTCTTCTCTGCTGTGCTGATTTATGGCAGCATGCTCTGCCTGTAGGGATGGAAGGTATTTATACCTTTGCAGTGTGCCTGAGGAAACTGAGTTAGGAAAATTGAATAGCCATCCTCAGCCTTCAAACAAAAGCATTATTGTGAAAGATGACATTCAGATGTAACACCACGTGCAGCTGATAAAAAGAGTATCTATAGAGTGTATGATTCAGTTGTGAAACTCTCCACAAGTTCTAAGTGACAAAACATAACAGAACTTTAAAGCACTAAGATATTTCTTTATTATGCTACTCTAAATAAAAATAACCATGAAAGACATTCAAAAATAAATCAACAAGGCATCTTGGCTAAGAAAAATTTCAGCAAAACTCACATCATTGCGTAACTCAAGTGTTACTTATTTATTTTAAAATACTTGAAACATCTGACACTTGCCTACTGTCACAGAGAGGATCCTCAGCTACAGCTGCTAATGTTAATGCCAGTTACAGTGCACTCAATTTGGGTTTTTTTATTATTTTTTGTAAAGTCACAACAATACCTTACCCTTTTCTTTCTAGATACAAAGCGGACATGCACTGGCCCAAAGAGCTTAAAATGACAGGAAAGTGGGAAAACATAATAGAAAAAAGGGAACAAATTCTCTGCCCTGAGGAAAGAGTAACAAGTTATGCAGTGCAACCATGTCTTGGAACTAGTCAAAATCTGTACTGGCCGTAGATTTTCCTTGACATACAAAATAACCCTTTTCATTTTTGTAAACTACAGTCATGAAGTGAACAGATTCAGTGAACAAATATGGAGTGAAAGGGGCCATATCCAACCAGCCAGGAGCCCCAGTGACAGACACAGCCCCTGAGCTGTGGCTAGACAGAAATATTTGCTTTCCTGTGAAATGCTGGCTGCTTTCACCTGTACAAGCTTATTTAACCACTGTGCTGGTGCACTCTGCATTGCAGAAACACCAGAAGTACATCTTCCTACAAAAATAGATTACCAGAAGTCACATTCAGAAATTAGTGAGATTGTTCCTAAAAAACAAATGTGCAACATATATAGGGAAGATTTAGTTTTAAAATAAACACAAGTTTTAGGTTTTGTTTCATCATCCTTTTGGTATGTACAGAGGAAGGTAAAAAGCCTCAAGCCTTGCTGAAAATATCTCCCCACAGACCTGCAGCACACACTGGGCTACAAGGTCCCCTTGGGAAAGCTCAGATGAAAATTTTCAGCTGTCCAAACATCTGCTCAGTGCAGGGAGCTTTAAACAAAATTGCAACTGTCCAGACAATCTTCATTTGTCAATGCTCTTCTCCTCAGAGATCGGATAATCCCAAGATTTTACAAGAGTAGGCAGTAAATAATTAATGTACCTGCTTACTAAACACTACAACTTTATGGACTCCCTCCCCTTACAGAAAGAGAGTACAGCTCCTGCCATATTCCCTGTGCCAGCTGTCAAGTGTTAGCTATGGGCTAACATGGCTTTCAAAACTTTATCATCCAGTGCTGCTAATTAGCCCTAATGGACCTAAGCAATATAAAGTTCTTTGATTGTTTTTATTTAGACATTATTTCCCTTGAACAGATTTTAAGCCATGGGCAATACTGTTCTCTGTTGCTGTATCCTTCTGCTGAGTCCCCACTGGTCCAGTTCTGTTGTTAGCAAAGCAAAGCAAACCCACAAGGGTCACTGGCTGCACCATTTCACAGAGCAAAACACAATCTGCATTTCCTAACAGGAAGAGTATCCAATTACCTCTAGGTTGTCTGCATCACCATCTGCAACCAAATAGTTCCAAATTCTGTTCAGCTCGCTTTTTTGGAAATAATGGGTAGAGAGCTGTTCACTGAAATTTTATTGCCAGATATCCGCATTTATTTCTTCCAGCATATCCTAATAGTTCATCTGACTGCACCTGGCCTTTGTTTTGCTCTTTTTCTGTTTTTTCAACACCCTGGCTTTACCGAGATCCCACAGAGTTCCCAGTACAAGTCTAGGAACACAGAAGAGGATGGCCAGGCTCTGTTCAGGTCGCTGCACACAGAGCACAAGAACAGCCCATTGCAGCTCTGGGACCACTTCCCATCCTGCGACAAGCCAGCAGTGCAGAACCTTCCACAGCATCTGAACGTGACCAACACAAACACTTCTGCTCTCATTTCTTGCCTGATCCAAGCTCTTCCCTCCCCGTTCCTCCTCTTCCCTCCCCACACAAGTGCTTCAGAAGATCAGACCTCACCTGTCAGCAATGGACCTGCTCCTTGAGTAAACAGTGTCACTTATAAAGCCCATGCTTATCTTGAAGTGAACAGAGAAATAAAGAATGTCCATACAGAAGTATGGGCAAGTGTTCAATGGAACAGTGGAATCTAAACAGAAAAGCAATCACACTGAGGTTGTGGTGTGTGAGACCGCCCTGGTCAGGATCGATGGGCCAATAGGCCCTAGAATAAAGCAGGTCCATTGGTGGGACAGTCCTTAGGCCCCAAACCGCCCCCAAGGCGGTGATGCATTGTTTATTATGTCAATGTATGCTGTTCCTGTGCCTTGGATTGGCCCGCTGGCCCCCTCCCCTTTGTACCTTGTTTGGCCCCCTTCTGGAAAGTCCTCCTCTCTGGGTTCTCTCATTGGCTCCTGTCCCCCTGCTCCACCCCTCCCATTCCCTTATTGGTTTTTGTATGGTGATCCCACCCTCACTCCGCCTCCCTGCCCTCAGACCATTGGCCATTGTGGATACAAAAATGCTGCTAGCAAGAATTTCTCTTGTTCCTTTCTAATTCCGTGGGGGAGACTTTTCTCTCTCACGGAAGCTATCAGTAGAGTTTTGTAAGCTATGAACACCTGTAACTTTGCTACCACTTGTTTATAGTACAGTAGAAAAATATTTTGACAATGGATGTTGTAGGACTTCAGCCAGTCACCCTAAGGGGGTGGCTGATCCTCTGACCAATTACACCATGAAGCAAAAAGTCTATAAGAAGAGTTGTAAAATAATAAAATAGATCAATCCTGCTGAACAATCCTGCCTGCTGCATCTCTCTTCTCCTCTCGACATAGCGACAGGCCCTGATGCTCTGCTCACCCCTATCAGTTCCGTATATAAAATTTGTACTGTCACTATAGGACACGAGAAAGAACCACACTCACACACTGAGA
Organism: Platysteira castanea; assembly: GCA_013397175.1. Classification (NCBI taxonomy): domain Eukaryota; kingdom Metazoa; phylum Chordata; class Aves; order Passeriformes; genus Platysteira; species Platysteira castanea. Next base: position 216,625 of record VYXC01001544.1, read on the forward strand.
TGTCAGAAGGCGAATGAATCTCGGGTTTAATTTCTCTCGATATATAAAATTTCTTAACTAGGACAGTGAATTGGAAGTTGAGGTAAACGCCTCTCCAACCACACTGGTTTAAAAGACTGTCCATCATGATTTCTCTCATTGTAAAAGAATGATAACAAAAAAGAACAGTTAAATAAACATTGGCTATTATTTACATGAAAACGGTGAGAATTCTGGCTCCAAGAATGCAAACATCAAAAGGCTGAGAAAACCGGGGCGACATTGTACCCCTCCCTCCATTTTGTCTTTTGTCGCTGGACCCCTCCACGCGTGGACCCTCAATAAACCTCCATCGTTGGAACCCCGTACCAAAGACCCTTCTCTCCTCTGTGCTGCTGGTTGCCCCTGTCTGGACTGTGTGTGTGTGTTCCTGCACCAGTGTGTATGTGTGTGTGCCTGGGCCTCCGCCAGGCCTCAGCGCCAAAGCAGCTCCCGCCTACTGGGCACGCTTTTGGGAAGGCCACGGCACCTCACCACCTCTGCACGCTGCGGCGTATTTCTAGCATGAAAAATCAAAGGTAGATAGCAATGGAGCTGGAAAATAAACCTGTAGGTGTGGGTTGTTTTCTTTAGCCAACATTAATGATTTATTTTAGAATGACAGCACATGAAATTTCACATATTCCTCTAGCAGGCTTCTGCATCCTTATTCCCATTTATGATGCATTATTCAAAAGATCAAAAATTCCGATTTGAGAAATTCCTGTAAATGTTCTCTCCTGAGGTTGCTCTAAAGATGCCACAGGTAACATCTACCTGCAGGAAATGATGCACTGGCATCCTGTTGAACAGTCCAAAAAGTAAAACTTAAAAGCAAACTACTTTTCAAGTAAACTTACGAATTTATTTTGAAAATATGTTCTTTAGAACAAAGAGAATGAGATCTTAAGATTATACCTGAGATGTGTTGGAAACTGCTATTCAATATGAGTCAAACCTCAAGAGTCAAAAATGCAAAATGAATTAGTTTCAGAACTTAGAAAAGGAAGGATTTCCCATGAGTCAATACTTATGGTTCTGATCCTCTTACCTTGAGGGAGTGGAGCAGAATTGAAAAAGTATGGAAAGGGTGACTAGAAAGACCAAAGATAAGAAGCAGTTTCTGACCATGGGATGACTAGATTAGCATCTTTCTGCCAGGAAACAGAAACCAAGGTGGGAGAGGTTAGAGAGCTCTAAAATCATGTTGGGCACAGCAAATAATGCTCGCTGGTCACTGTCTCTTCTTTCTTGTGGTTCAGAGGCTTTTGGAGGGAAAGAGTAGCTGTCATTCCTGACTGGGTTCTGTGAAAAACTCCAGCAGGATGAGTTAGTGAATGGCAGGTCTCCATGGTATCTCCAATTTTAAATCAATGGGATCTGCAGAATCAACTCCCTGAACACCTTAATGCAAATTGCCCCACTGAACTCAGCAATCCTTAGGAACAGCCATTCCTTACCTCTGGTGTCATCTGTCAGCAACCAGGCCATGGCACGTGCTTTTAACAGGCATTTAACTCAAGGAGAAAGGAAACAAGCAGAACATGCAAATAAACTAAATTCCTGGGGATTTACCTTTATTTTTCAGACTGTAATGCAAATTTTTAAATTCTTAAATCTGAACAGTTTGGTAGCAGATCGCATGCCTCTCCAGCATGGTAACCAAAATTGTCCCAAAGCTCAGCTTTTAAACAATTTTCAGATCTAAGCACCCAAAGTCATGGCAGTTGCAGAGGGAGTGGAAAGGTGGCAGCTCCAGCAACACTGGATGCTCAGGGATTACCTTCACCCACCTAGTACAGCCAGCCTTTGGCATCAAATTTCCTCCCAGAAGCCAGGCTATTCCCAGCAGCTCAGCCTCCGAAGGACTTTCTCATTTTCTATATTCATCTCACCCACCAAGACTAGCTACACTGAAGGGTCAGGAAAAGAATAGTTAAATATTTTTTCGTCAAAGTATTAAATCTGCTGAAACTAAAGCTTCCAACAGGATTTGGGATATACAGCTTGCTCCAAAAGAGAGAAAGCTACAGGAAATTTCTAAAAATGCCACAATACCTGCCACAGAAGTGCCCTCATTCCCAAACTTCTTAAGGAATGGTTCTAATAGATCACACTCACTGTCTTTTGGTGTTCAGCCCTGGACACAGTGAAGAAAGGAAACTGCAAAACACAACAGGTTATGTCACTTCAAGAGGCAAACTGAGGCCTTTGAACATGGAAAAAATGCTCTGTGGGGCAGAAGGAAAACTAATGTTCCCAACTGCAGGTCTCTGGTCTCCCTGCATCTACTTTCAGACCTGCTTAGAAACAGTTTCACTGCAGCTGAAGCTTTAAAGGTCGACTTCTCACAGCACCTCAGCTTAAGGCTTTGGAGTGTTTTAGCTCGGCTTTGAGCTGGGTGAAGGAACATCATTTCAGTTTCTTAACACTTAAAGTGCCTTATTATCAGATTAAATGAAAGTACCAACAGCAGCACTGTTGTAAGCTGACCTGATTTACACTTTGTGAAAATTCAGAAGAGCAGAAATCAAATGAATGTGTAGGGACATTTTAGGAAAGAAAGAAGAGATGATTTGTGATCCCCATTTTCTGTACTTAGCATCTTACAACAGGAGCTGGACTTTTAACCTCCAAATCAAAATGATGTGAGGAAGGGTAACTGCTATTTGAAGGCACTGCTTCCAAAGACATAAAAGTTATAATTAAGGTTATAGAGACAAACTGAAACTTTTAAGGAGAGTAAAGCAAGTAATGGAAAACCATTTCATGTAGCTGGACAACTTACCCCATTACAACTACAGCAGTCTACTGCTAATGAACAACTTCACATTTACAATTAAAGCTTACTTAAGTGAAATTACTAATACACTGTTGGGAACCAAAAGCCCCCCATAAATGCAACATGCTATTTCTTACATGACAAAGGTGTCTGGGATTAAATGGCAGCTAAATCCTAAAGCATCCATTTCCCAAATGGTAGCTTAGCCTAGGCCAAGCTCATGGCCCAAGCCTTTAAACAGGAGCATGCAGCAAAGCTTTACAAATGGTATTCGGTATCCAAGACAGGAACCCCACCTTTGAGGATTCTGGCCTCTGAACTTCCAGGCAGGGTGGAAAAAAGAACTTCAAGCCCACTCCCTGAAATGTCTTGAAACAGCTGTGCAATAGGCAGTTAACTACTGGCCTGTGTTTTAGGATAGCTCCCAAAATTCATTATACCGTAAGCAATTTTGGATTATCTCCTGTTGGCACAGTAACAAACAAAGAGTGAGTGCTGATGTTCACCAGGAGTTCCGAGGGGGTGTCAGTGACCAGGGAAAGAAAGGTAGGAAGGATGCTACACCAGGGCATAGGGACTCACAGCTCTTTCCCTCTCAGCTTTGGCTGATCTCCTCCAACCTCCCCACTCCTGTCATCAGGACACTCTCTCCAATCTTCTTAAGATATACTCACACTCTTACATTATGGGGAGAGACCTTAGATCTTGAGGAAAAGATTTCCTACCATGCCTCAAAAGATGGCTCAGAGCAAATCTCGTTGCCTTCCGTAGTTTTCCAAGCCTCCTGCCTTTGCTGATATATACACAAACAACACGCACTGGTGGATAAACAGCCCCACATTTCCTCCTTGCTCTCCATACCGAGTAATTCCAGACTTGGTGGGGCAACAGGCAGGTGCACTAGGCACAGGGATGAAAAAGCTGCAGTGGGAATCTTCAGAAAACAAACAAGGATAAACTTTCCATGCATGAGAAAGATGTGCAAGATTCTTTTGTGGAAAATTATGTACGTACATATTCACCTACTTGTATCCTTGGTAGCAAAATTTGTGTTTGATAACATGTAGACTGGTTCCAAAATAGTCTTCATTTAAATAAACTATAGGACTCCTGAAATTGATAAAGACTGAGTGAATAAAAAGAAAGATTTATGTTCTTGAAAGGTATTACCACAGCTGTAGTTCAACCATCTTAGCTGGATGGAAACTTCCATGGCAATCCCTATTTTTAAGACATTAACATGGATGAAGGAAAAGCAAACAGTAACAATCTTAATTCTTTACTTAGTGTGATTCTAGAAAGGATTACCATGAAGAGTTAAATATTATTTCTTAGCTCTAAACCTCATATATAAATTCCTGTCACAGCAAAGAGCACAAGCTGGGAGGACATGAAAAGATAACCAGAGTCCCCATCAAATATTGTGCTTATTTCTTGTGTAATTTAGATTAAGATAACTTTCTCATTGCTGTAGCACTACTGGATTGTTTTCTGCTTCTGCCTTGCAATGGGCATAAACCTGAGTGCTGACTTTTAACAACAGGCTATTGAATAACCACAGGAACGAAACAAAAAAAATTCTTATCTAAAGCTGGCATGAAATTAAACCACTCAGTGTAAAGCTGCTATGACATTAGAATTCGTGTTGTAGAGATCTGTTCACCACAAATTTCAGCTGCATTGAACAAGACCCTCTAGGCTTATGCATACAAAGCAGTCCTCATGTCCCCTGTTCATCTTGTTGTATGAGGCTTGTGAGGAACAGCTGAAACTCAATTTTTCCAGCTTTAAACTGGAAGCCAAGGATAATGTTATTTTTCCCTGCCCCACAGCTAAGAGCACATTGAGCACAAGCTCATCAACAACCTGGTGATGGGAGAGGTGCTCCCATGCCTGCCTGCTGTGCACGGGGGCAGTACAGAAGACAGCAGGCAGGATGTGCCAAAGGACAGCAGGTACAGTGCCTCCACACAAAATACAGGAAATTCAAAGGGACTGGTGTAAGGTTTTGGTGGTTGGTTCAAGCAACTAGATTGGGTTAGCTCTTCCAAGACAAGCCAGTGGCTCTCCAAGCCCCTGGGGGAACAGATCTTTGCTTCCAGAAAACAGCAACAATGGAAGAAATCAAATCATTCCAGGGTTATTTTTGCTGGGCTGGCCACCTCACTGCAAAATACTCAGAACTACAGGAGCAGAGGCCTGCAGTGTACAGCTTTTCTTTTTCCTAACCAGCCAGGACTGACACGGCAGAAGCAACCAACATTATTACATGGCTCCTCTCTTCTGGACCTGTTTACCTGTTGGCTTGTCTTAAATGGGAAAGGTCAAGATGCTCTGCACTGACCTTCACATTAAAACCCTGGGACACAGGACACCCCAAAGTACCCTGAAGAAGGCTCTGCCACCTGTTTCTGAAAACTGTTGCTGGAAAAACTTCCCTACAGATTTGTGTGAGCTTCCTCTAAAGGAAAAGCCAAAAGAAGTCCTGGCTGGAGTACAAGACATTTATGGGACTGAAGGAGGCAGGTGAGAATGGCTGCACGTAAAAGAGCAAGGTGAAAAATGAGGAGTGTGAGGACTACACTCAAATTGAATCTGCCCTAATGTAAGGAAGGAGAGCAAAAAACCTCGGATAACATGGCACAATTGCACACACACTATCTCAGCTTAATCTGAAGTTTTCAAACGTATTAACTATAACCATGTACTAGAGCAGATACAACCCAGAAATACACAATTGATCTGGAAATTAAAGCAAAATATCCTATTTCTTTCAAACATTGAGCCCCCAAATCCAATATTTTGGTTTCTGATGCCTTCTGAAAGCTAAAAACATCAAAATTATTAATTCACACAACAGACACTTCACTGACAACATGAAAAATGCTTTGAATCACATTCCAAAATAAGTACTCCCTTTACATGAGAAATAACTCTTGAGAATTCATTCTACTACAAAGAACCCTCTTAGTTAAAGTCCTTCTGCTTCAAACAATACTCTCTGATCAATACAAATTTCACACTGTGGTGGTTGTCTCACTGTGAGCTTTCAACAGCCATGAGGCAATTGTTTAAACTACACTTAGGAGTTAACTGAGGATGATGAACCCTTTGGAGAGGGAGGAATCAACAACAGAATGAAAATATGTATCAAGACCTGCAGTCTCTCCCAGACAGGATTTCACAACTGGCCAAATGTACTTTACAGCATTATGAGGGCTGTGCAAACTCTTCAGTGGCTGAATGTGAACAAACTCGTTCTTTATTGAGAATTCCTGCAAGAAAACCCTGGCATGCCTGGCACAAAATGAGCCCAGATCCATATCTTTAAAACCTTCCTTGCTGGTCCTTCCTGGAATACTCAGAGCAGCGTGTGCATGGTCTTGCCACAGAAGGGAGATAAAGCAATCATTTGTCTTCAGCACTGTATAAAACAGGGCCAGGTCCACACTGATGAAACAACTGGCTGAAATTCCACACACACACCCCCCTTATGAAAGCTGAATTGGTGAAAAGACATTCCTGCTTTTAAAGAGGCAAAATAATGCAGAAGCCTAATGTGTAAAATTGGCATTCCATGCTAACCTCTGACATCAAAGATGCGGTGTGGCATTTTAACATGCACTTCCCTTTGGCACATTTGAGATTTCAAACCTGCCTACCCTTAAGCACCAAGGTAAAAGGTTACTGAAAACCAGAGTATATTAAGTACCCTCCTTATATTGGAGATGTGAAAGTTGGCCTGGACAGTAAAAATTTCCATTTCCTAAGAAAAAGAAGAATAAAAAGGAATTTATACTATCTCTAGAGTGAGCTGAAAAGAGAAAATGATGTCACCACTACAAACAGTTCCGCAGAACTTTAGTTAAAAAGTGCACCTTCATTAAACCAAAACCAGTGAAATGTTCTCAATTCTGACTAAAAAATTGATTGTTGCAGAATATTTAGGTTTTTTTACAGCATTCATATCTTTTCTATAAATCCTTTTCCATGATGTAGAAGAAGGTGAGGGATTTCACATTTTTCTTTCTTCCTTTGATTTGAACAAAAAGGAAATACAAATAGAAATATTTAATATTCTTGATATAAAATAAAAATATAAAATAAAAGTTTTGAAATGCTCTCACTCAAAGCTTGTGCCTCACCTCATCAAAACTGATTTGGCAATATTTTGGTGTGTTAGTTTAACTCAGCCCGGCTTTAGGTGGGGGTGGGGGAAGCCACAGACACGGCTTCTGAAAGAGGAGCTACTCGAAGTTTCTGCTATGTCCAGTAGCTCTGAAGGCTCTGACAATGGACATGTTGCTGGCCCAAATAGAGAAGGTGGTAACACCTCTGTGATGACATGTTTAAGAAGGGAAAAAATGCAGGCAGTCTCTGCTTCTTCCTCCAAGGGGTGGGGAGGCACCACGGCCGTCCTGGGGCTGGGAGCGGCCATGTGGCCGGGGCCATGCGGTTGCCACCATCTCGGCATGGCTCATAATGACCTTGCCCTGCCTAGCTGCTTTAGGCCAGCCATGCTGGGGGCAGAAGGGCAGAGGCAGCAGCAGCAGCTCTTTCCTTTTCGGCACCCAGCGTGAAGCTGTGGCCGGCACCACCTATGTGGTGGTGGCAGGGACCATGTGGCCAGCAACCAAAACATGGCAAACAATTCCTCAACACGGAATCCAGGCAAGATCAACTTCTCAGCGCTGCAAAAATCCTACAGAGATCTTTAAACTGATGGGATTTGTTGACAGTGGTACTTATGAACAGCAGATTTTTTTCTTCTTAGTCGGAGAAAGTGGAGAAAGTGAGGACGTGTGGAGAAAACCAACATAGCAACACCAAGGTCAGTGGTAAGGAAGAGGGGGAGGTGGTGCTCTAAGCGTCAGAGTCGAGATCTCTCTGCAAGCCATGGTGAGGACTACAATACAACAGATTGTTTCCCTATAATTCGTGAATTGCATGGGGGGGATGCAGAGAACACCTTGTGGCCCGTGAGGAAAGGCGCTCTCGCCGGAGTGCGTCGATACTGAAAAGCTGTAGTCTAGTGAAGAACTCGAACAGAGAGAGATGATCCTTGCTTCCAGAGATAGAGAAAGAGAGCCCTTGCTTCCAAACTAAAACAGCTCATCCTTAAAAGACTACACCCCATGAACTAAATGACCCACGCTAGGCAGTTTTGGGAGAGCTGCTTTGCCCATGGGAGGGACTCAGGTTACAGCAGGTCGGGCGAGACTGCTATTCCTGAGAATCAGAACCACGCTAGATAAATTCACAGAGAACTGTCTCCCAGGGGAAGGACCCCGTGGCACAACAGAAGAAAGACCCTTCTTTCCCTCAGCAAACTGAAGAAAGGTTTTCAGAAAGTGAAAGACTGACCAAAACCCTGTGTTTTGTCTCCTTGCATTGTCGGTGGGAAAGAGGGAGAGACTTGGAAGAAAAAAAAAATGTGCTTTAAAGGTTTATTTCAGTTCTCATTACCCTTTTTTAAAAATTCTGTTAATAATAAATTTTCTTTATACTGTTTTCAGTTTTGAACCTGTTCCGCCCTTAGGGTATTTTTTCTCCTCATCCTTAACTCATGAACCTTTCGTTACGATTCTTGTGGGTGCCTGGCTTTTAGCCAGCGTCAAACCGCGACATTTGGAGAACTCATACTGAATAGTTAATTTCAAAGAGTTGGCAACAGAAGAGATAAGATTCCTGACTTCTCCAAAAGGACAGAAAAAAGAATGTATAATGTGCTTTCTTCTGGAAATGTGGAGGACAGGACACAAGTGAACAAAACCAGACACAAAATCAAGGATCTTGGCATTAAGCCATTTCCATTACAAGATTAGCACTCATTTTTAGATCTAAAACTAGATTTTATTCTGAGAAATTTTATGTGACATGCGTAATCTTGAATATTTTGGAGAGCAACCCATTTAACAAATAGCCAATAGCTTGAGATTTCAAACAGTGTTGTACAATAGTTTGTACAACAGAACATTATTTTATCGTTTACGTGCTCTAGCACTTGCTTATATCATAAGATTACTGGGAATTTAATGAAAAGAGACTTTGCCATATAGAAACATCTAATCTCATGCAGACCTTCTTACAGCAAGCTCATACATACAACAAACATATGTCTAGCTTTGTACTTGAGGATATTCATTCACTGGCCAATGTAGCCCAGTTATTTTCTGGTTTGGTAATAGTTGAGGAATAATCCACTGGCTTTGGTAGGCAGAAAACTGTAACAGAAGTGTTAGGAATAATCCTGCTGACTCGTAATTATGTCTTGCTGTCATTGTCTTTACAATTTTTCATACAAAAGATTAAGAAGTAATCAAATTGAGGAAAAACTGCAGCAGGATGAAAGGTATCTGCAGTGCTCCACAGGATTATGTTTATATCATCTCCACAATGACAATGAAAACTCTTTCATCACCAGCTGTGGGCAATTCACTTTCTCAATTCATTAAAATCAAGACTTTCTCCTTTTAGAAAGAAAGAAGAATTCTTTTAATGCATTTAATTTGAATCAAACAGCACAGCAGAGCTCTCAAGACCCCCAGTGAAAATTACTGTGACCTGGTGGCCCAAGCCCAGAGAGGAGCATAACATTAAAACTAACGCACCCAAAGGGGCCATATCCTAAAGCCAAGCAGAACAATCAGCTTGAGAAGTGGGACTTGATTTACTGAAAAGCATCAGCTGTAATGCCAAAATGACTGTCTGGACTCATCCAAACTGAAAACTCACCACTGAAAGGAAAAGTGGATTTATCAAGTCATTTCTCACAAGAAAAACTCTCCCGAATTATTCTTGTTTCATCTGCAGAGATAAAACCTCATGGGTTTGTAAGAAATTCCTGCTTTCTGTTAGAACAGATTCCTGTGCCCAAAGTGAAAACCAGTCTCACAGACCCACAGACATCTCTCCAAACAGACATGGAGCTTGTTTCTTGTAGAGCCATGACACAGCACTCTCCCTCCACACTCCCTTACCTTGGGGTTTGTCTGTTTAGGTGGGGAAAACCTGGAGCAGAAGGACATTTCTGGAGTCTGTCTGTTTACGTGGGCAGATCCTAAAGCAGCAGTACATCTCCACATGGGTCCAGTGAGGACTGTCACACTGAGTAAAGCCGTGCTGCCACCTCTGCGCCAGCCAGCAGTGACCACCCAGGGAAAACAAAGACAAGTACATGGACAGAATTACTGTCCCTGCAATCTGTAGCCTGAGGGTTCCTGAAGCTGAAGACGTAGGAAAGACAGACCACTGTGCTTAATATTCAACTGCACACATTCTCTACAAACATCTCTTTCACCTTCATGAGCATGTTTGGCATGTTTCTATTTTAGGCCTCAAAATATCCCACGGACATGAATTACGTGATGTAACTACAACATGTCAAAATAAGGTGAGATTTCACTTGCTTTAAGCCACATGCTTGATAATTTTACCAGGTTGCCCACATGTGTTAACGCCAAGCAACAGTGAGAAACCATCTTCAAATAAATCATCTTCTCCCTCTCCTTTCGTAATGACTTTCTAGACCATTTTCATCTTTCCTCTTACTGTTTTTTCCAGGGTGACAATCCGGATTAGCTTTTCCCCTGTGTAGAAGCTGTTATATTATTCTTAGCCTTCTACACATTTTTCCTGTTTCTGCCCCGTGACCCAAGTGACCAGAACCCTGCAGGTACCCCATGGAAATGTAGAGCGACACATGGCTTACACAAGCACATTTGCAGGACCCAGTACTCCAGCTCCTTACAATGACAGCTTCCCAGGAAAACCAACCACTTTCAGATCCACTTGGTAAGCACTACGGTTCTTGGCACAGACCGTACGTCACCCACCTTTGTGCAGCTTTGCTTAGAAACAATACGAGGTATTCCACATCCCAGTCACTTTCCTCATTAGATATCCACACCAATCGGACATTTTATGCAAAATTAACAAAAAGTGACAGTGAGGAGATGTTGGACTGATAAAGAACTAAAGATCTTACCATCAGCACCTCTGTGCTGGTAAACAATAGCAGCAGAGGAAACCAGAAACAGAAGACAGGGATACACAGATGCCTCAACCTCTTGCTTCGCAGAATGAGTATAAAGACCAAGAAATTATTTTGATTATATGAATCTATAACAGCGACAAAAACTATTCACAGAAACTGCGCAGAATCTGGATATGATAGCCAAAAGATGACTCCTTTTATTCCTCAGGAATTTCATTTAACTCATGTTTGATTCTCCCAAAGGCACTTTCCTTTGACAAAGCCTTACCTTTCAAGTAAACAAGAAAAAACATGGATAAAAAAGATAGAAAGAGAACTGCTTATTCACTACAGACATGTGATTAGAGGAAAGTTTTGTGTCCTGGTGAGAAACCTTCTGGCCTCAGGCTGCTACCACTTCCTGACTGAGCTTTGACTAGTCAAGCACTACCATACCCATCCTCTCCTTCCTTTCAGTAATTTTTCACCTGCTTTTATACGTAATATTTATAAAAACTCAAAGTACATTTGGGTAGCAGCTGTGCATACCAAAACCTTTTTTGCCCAATATTCTTTTTTCATGCCTTTGATGTGGAAAGGCTGTACCAGTCCCCTTCCCTTTTTTCTCCCTATCTGTAACTGCTTCATTTTTGTTGCAATTGTGCCGGCCCTGCTGAGGGACCTCGAGGGCTGTGTCCAGTTCTGCGCCCTCCCGGCCAGAGAGCCCTGGAGGGGCTGGAGCGTGTCCAGGGCAGGGAACGGGGCTGGGGAAGGGGCTGGAGCCCCAGGAGCGGCTGAGGGAGCTGGGAAAGGGGCTCAGCCTGGAGAAAAGGAGGCTCAGGGGGGCCCTGGTGGCTCTGCACAAGTCCCTGACAGGAGGGGGCAGCCGGGGGGGTCGGGCTCTGCTGCCAGGGAACAGGGACAGGACAAGGGGAAACGGCCTCAGGCTGGGCCAGGGGAGGCTCAGGGTGGACAGCAGCAGGAATTTCTGCATGGAAAGGGTGCTCAGGCCTTGGCAGGGGCTGCCCAGGGAGGGTTGGAGTGCCCATGCCTGGAGGTGTCCAAGGAAGGCCTGGCCGTGGCACTCAGAGCTCTGGGCTGGGGACAAGGTGGGCATCGGGCACAGGGTGGACTCCATGGTCCTGGAGGGCTTTTCCAGCCTCAGTGACTCTGGGATTCTGTATTTATGAGATTCGAATTTCTGTAAGAAGTTCTGTTGGAAGAAAACAAAATAAAATTGTAAAAGGCTACAAGAAAGATAAGCAGGCAGCCTGGTTCTGTTTTTCTGACAGAACAAAAGGTCAGACACAGGAAGTCTGCAGCCTCCACGTTACTGTCACAGCACCTCCAAGACTTGCCTAACACTGACTCCTATCCAAGTGCCACAGGTACAACACCAGTTCCAGTCATGGATACACACACAGAATCAGCAGCTATTCATCAGAGCCGTGCCATGAGAGATGTGGGAACACCCAACATTTTCAACATTTGACATAAAGTAGTTTTGTTTTTCAGGTACATGAAACCTGTGGAACATAGTACAGAGGAGGCACAAGTCCCCCCTATATTCCATCCCCAAAGGCTCCCAGCAACACAGAAACCTATCTGTGATCCCATCCATGATCCCAGTTAAACACAACATACTTAAGCCTCAGCTATTTCTGCTAAAATAATGCAGTCCAACAGCAGCTGTTTTCTATGTCTGTAATAGGTTGAAACTGAGTTGATTGCCAAGTTCCCAAGCCAATTATGCTTCTGTGATTTTGCATATTTAAATGGCGCGGCAGCACGGGAAATTCCTTTTCTTTGTCTCAACTTCCCATGGAGGAGTGGCCAGGCCTCCTTCCCCAGTGAAGGTAAAAAGCTGCCGGGAAAAGCCATCCTGGTTCCAGGGGGTGTCCAGGATCAGCCTTAAACAACAGGCAGCCGAGACCATGCGATGTGGCTTCTGGGGATGGGCGAGCTTCCCTCCCCTCCCCACCCACTCCCACGCGGCTCCGCGCAGACCCGGTGGGAGCTGGCAGAGCTTTCTGCAGCCAACACAGCTTATATCGAACTGAAGAACACACCAAGCAGCCAGCAGCATAAAGGGAGAGAGAGAGAAGCTGTCTCCAACATAAAGCCCAAAGAAAATCAACTCTTCAGCATGGCAGCTCCAAGGTCAGAGAGAGAAAGAGAAAGTCATGTGAGACGAAAACAAAAATGGCAGTGGGAAGAAAGGGTGCAGGCGCTCTGGTGCAGAACTTAAAACTCTCTTAGAAAGCTGCCGGAGAACTCTTTAAGTCATTTGAAGTGTATGGGGAGATGAGAAATCCATGCCTGTGAAAATAAGAAAATGCCTATGCCAGGCTATATAGCTGTGAAGAGGCTTTTAGAGATTTGGAAGCCGAGAGCCTTTGTGTTTAAGCTGGAATAATTCATCTTTAAAAAGACTAATAACCCCATGTCATGGCCCATGACTGGCATGGGACTGTGAGATTTCATGGTAGAGATATTTTTTTTCACTTCAGTAGATGGTTTTCCAGGCCATCTACTGGGTTGTGAAAACTCCACGGCACAGCAGGAGAAAACACTTTTCCCTAAACATTAGGAAAAGACTTTAAGAACTACAACACTGACCAATTCTCATATTTTGTTATCCTTTGTGCAAGCTGAGTTAAAAAGGAGAAGTGCTGAAGGAAAGTGGGGGGAGGTTGCTTTGATTTCTTCCTATTTCTTTTTACTTTTAATTCTGTTAGTAATAAACTTTCTTATATTCTTAAAAGTTTTGAACTTGCTTTGCATTTCTTCTAATCCTTATCTCACAGAAGATAAGAGATGTGAACAAAACCACTACAATGTCTCAAAGCCCAGGAAGTCAGAGTCACTGTACCCCAATGCTTTTCTCCTTTGGACGGTACAAAGAAGCATTACATAAAGGGCTCACTGTTCCCAGCATTCAAGAAGTGGGATGACAACCAGAATGTCTCATCTATCAGGCTCTGAACTCCAGCACCACTCCACAGAAAGTATTTCATGAGCACTGCTCCTAATCGTGTGTTTTTCTGCACTAAAAACGTCAACTCCAGTTAGGCAATTAGTTAATTTGGTTCTGGCTGAACTAGTTCCCTCACTTAACCTTTATTTGACTATTTATCTTCTTAGACGTGAAATAGTTCCAGTGCCCAGGCTGTCCCACACCAAAAGAAAACTAAGTGATGTTTGACTTGTGGTCCCATCATGGAGACCGAGTAGTGAACAGACATATTTCAGATTTCTGGCAAGAGCTCAACAATGTTCATTTGCTCTGGAACTTCACCTGAGCACTTACAAATCAGCCTTACAAGGGCTGTGGCTGAAAAGCAGATGATGGATTCCTCATTGCATGTCTGAGCTGGCAGCAAGAAAATGAATGCTATGATTTAATGAGGTTGCAGTTTCATTCTAAACAAGTACAGCTGACTCTGCCTAGCATCTGGCTTAGCAGAAAATTTCCACCTTATTTTGTAACAAGGGCACAAGTTTAATGAAAATGAAGCCAAAATGGTGACTTGCACGTTAGTGAAGCTGAATGATTAAGATAAGCCATAAGTGAATGAAAACACAGAGCCACAGAACAGCTAAGCCATGATGTATCTCCCAGCAGCAATATAACTCAGGCATGATTTTAAAACAGACAGAAGCTCTTGAGGCGGCAGCAAATAAATCAGAGAGGCTACAAGTTCAAAAGCTAACTGTGTATCTATGACTCAAAGCCTGCCTGCTGTCAGGTATTGACAGGACACAGTACTTCTGCAATCATCTGGCCAAAGGGTTAACGGGATAAACAGTGACAAGCTCACACAGACACCACGAGGAGAAATATTGACTCAACTCTAGCCTCAGACGCCTGCCTGCAGCTCTCCTTAGCGTCAGGAGTGACTCCATGCACGTGTCTGCTGTCAGCATTTTGCTCCCAGACGTTCCCTATCAGGAAGCATTTCAAATCCATTTCCTTCATTACTATTCAGCCTTCCCTCTCAGCAGGCATTGCCGGATGCAGCAGCTTCCTCAAGCACTCCAGGAAGCTGCTGTCTTCACTCATTTATGCAATTATATTTGGCTGCTTTCTTTAGTATGCAAAGGAGGTTGGTACCCAGAAACACAACACAAGTGGTTGAGTGTACTCAGCGGACCTCTGAAGGGTCCTCCAGAGCCACCCATCCACACCCAGTGTGCATCTGGACATTAATCCCTCACATGATCATACCCAGAGCCTGTGACAAGGGACCAGTTAACAGGTATGTGTCACGTCACATGACAGGTGGGGCACCTGCCACCTGCCCACAAAGGCCCTGTGCAGTCCCCCAGCAGCCCCCATGAGGTGAGAACCCAGAAATAATACTGGGGACACTGACCTGAGCCAGCAAACAGCTTTGCTTTTAACACTGGATAAGGACAATGACTTCTCTGTACCAGCTGTTGATACCGATGCAGAAATACAGCAGTTGAGAGATTTTATCTGCTCCACAGTTTTTCCAGAGATACTTGAGGAGGTTCCATAACTAAAACAGAGAATTCTTTTCCAGCAGGACTGCAGCAGGGTGGTAGAAGGGAAATGACCTTCCCACCTTCTGAGAAGTACTCTTCACTGACAGGGCAGCACATGACCATGTTATGGTAGCAAGGGCTACTGCCCTGTTAGAACAAGTTTCTGAAGCTGCAGCTGTTGACACAGAATTCAGGGAAGTAATAATGTCCAACACAGTGGTTCCATGGCAAAGTGCAAGTCAGCAAGGCATAATGCTGCTTAATGAAGCCAAGACATGAGTGGGATTGCTAGGAAAGGAAAACAAAACCAAAAAAAGATACAATAGGTATAGTTTGACAATAGGTTGTTTGTGCCAGCAAGTAAAGTAAGTATTGCCTTGCAGTTGCCAGTATTCAGGGATCTCATGAGCTCAGTTGGATATTGCACCAGCCTAAGTGTAGAAGAGGCACAAAGCTCACTTAAAACTAAAAAAAAAAAAAAAAAACCCACAAAGAAAAAAAAAACTNAAAATATCTGCTAAAAATATATAATCTTTCCTCCAAATACGTATATGACATTTATTTTTCTCTTAATTCAGGTGCTTTGTTTTCTCCAGTGACGTAGTGATTGTTAGTAGTTTATTATATCCTAAAGCCCATGTGGCTCCTCAACCAAATGCTGTGTGAAGCGCCACTGGAAAAGGGGATTCCTTGTGATTTCAGCCTACTCCTTCCTACTGTTAAAGTCATTGGCAGAATGGCTTCTAATCACCCAGAGGCTGACATAAGAAAATATATACTCTGATCCTCAGAAAGACACACGAGCTTTTGAATAGGTGTTGCCTCAATACACAGAGAGGAAAGAGAACAATTCATAATAGCCAAACTTTCCAAGGACTGCTAAGAGAAAGACTTGTAGCAGGAAACTCTGGGATGAAGCTAAGCAATAAATGTAAAAAAAAATTTGAAGATAGAACTACAGAAGAGAAAATAAAACACCTTCAAACACAGTAGAAGGGAATACTGTGCCTAAAGAAGTGAATATTCATTATAGATTCTTTAAAGATTTTCTTCTTTCTGTGGAAAAACAACGCTGCAAAAGGTTATACAAGCCAAGAAACACTCTCCCTGTAGAAACAAGTTTGAATTTTAATAAATCAAACTTTTATCTTGTTTCCAAAAGAGACAATTGTAATCATTTAATGTCAAGTCCTGTCTAAAACGAGCCAATTTTGCCGCTCATTCGTGCATCAAACTACAACTTGCTGTTGAACAAAGGCTCTCCCTAGAGAGAAATCCACGCTTGATTGAAAGACTTCGCATGATGGAGAACCAACCTCATTTCTCAGGTAAGCTGCAACTAGTGATTCAACAATGCCAGGTGATGGTCCTGCCCTGCAGCTCCAGGCCGGGGCAGAGGGGCTGCAAAGGGCCCGTGGGGAAAGGCCCTGGGGGTGGGCAGGAGCCCAGGGGTGCCCAGGGGGNTCAGTGCTCTGGGCTGGGGACAAGGTAGGGATTGGACGCAGCTTGGACTCCATGGGCTGAGAGGGCTTTCCTAGCCTCAGGGATTCTGTGATTCCTATTCTTATTGATAAAAAGATGTGTGTTACTGCCAGTTCTGTTGCCTAGATTTGGCTCCCAATCACCTTCTGGCATTATCCAACAAGCCTCTGTTACCAGAAGCCTTACCTGTGTACAGGGATGTGACACCATGATTGCATTATGTCTTGGGTTAAAATGTAAGGTGTAACCAAAAGTATGTATTCTACTATCGCCTACACGAGCTGTTAAATTGGGTGGAGCAGTGTTCTTTATCTTTTCCATGGCTCAACTGTGATAACTCCCTGCAGGGAAGCTGCAGCCACCCTGGGCAGGCCATCTCCACTACTGGGCCATCAAGGACTCCCCAGAATGACTCATAGAATTACACCGTCCTGTTGTGAAATTCCTCGCCCAGGGGGAGGTACCAAACTGAAGTAAAAGATGGGCAGGACTGCAGGACCTTTAAAAGCCTTTATTAAAAGTGATCAGCTTGGGTTGGGTGCTCAGCAGGCTGCACACATCCCCGCTGCTCCCAGCTTCGACGTGGGGGAGAAGGAATTCGGCTTTGTCACTCAAAGCGGCAAAGTCGGGCCTTCTCTCCTCACAGGGGAGTGGTCGGGAAAGGAAATTTAGCTCGTCTTCGGAGAGAGGGGGCTTTCAGCCAAGCCCTCTACTGTTAGGGTGACCAAAAAACTTAAAGGTTGGCCAGGTGGTAGTCTTCTTCCTAATTGATAATTGGGNCCACTCGTATGTAATCTGGGGCTTGGGACACCACAGTACTACCACTGGATTCCCAGAGGACAAGAGCTCTCAATAACCACCACTGGACCTCCAGAGAAGGACCACACATTTCTACAGGATCCCTGCTTTGACAAGACCACATCCATCACTACAACAGGACTGCAGCCACCATTTAATCAGACTGCTGCCACCACCCTGACCAACAAGGTGTCAGGTCATATTCTGACTTTGTCAGTTTAAGCCAGAGTTTCTCTACTATTGCCTTTATTAAAATTTCTCCTATTAAATTGTAGTTCTGACTCGGAATCTCTCGCAAGATATTTGTGTGAAGTTAATTCCTCCCACTGGTTTGCTTTCAAACTAGCACACATTACTTCAAGTTCACTTTGGGTGAACTTCATAGCTTTAGTTTCTCAAGCATATATTCATTCTGGCAGGCCTTTTCAAAGTATGTATTTTAACATAAAACAACATATTTCAGCAACAGCATCACAAACACTTGCTCAAAAACAATACCCTCTTGCTCTTTCTGCAGGCTATTTGCAATGTTCAAGGATCTCATCTTCTCAGTCAGGTATTGCAACTGAACACTGATATTTAACTAAAACTAATTTCCACACAATCCCCCATTTTGAAAAAGAAACACTTTTTAAATCTTAGATATATGGCCAAGAAATCACTTTAGCTTTTGAACAACCTGCAAAGGAGCTCAGTGATTTAACACATATGGTATCAAATGAGTGAAACCTAAAGAAAATGAGATGCCCTATTTTTAGAACAGACTCAATCTTAAGAGCCAGACTGCAAAATTTTCTCACAAGGAGGATCCAAAACCCCTGAGCACTAGACAGAAGGCACCTACACCATGTCAGGCACTGCCCCAGCACAAGTGCCTCAATGTGTTCTGATCCAAAGCCCAGAAGTCTCTCTGAAAAGCTTCTGTCCCAAAATACTGTGCTGTGATCTGGGTTCTCACCTGGAGAACTTTTTATACTTTCTATAGAAAAGTAGTAGGACAGATCACTGGATTCCTGCAACTATTTCCAGGTTGACTACTGAGTTTTTCAGATAGATGTACCACGACTGCTATCTGGAAGATAGGACTGCTTCTCCAGCTCTCTCATCCCTGCAGGTAGAAGCCCCACCCAGAATCTCCTCACGGTCTCTGGGACAGGACTTTGGCTTTGGAAGTCCATGTTGAGTGCCTTTGCTCCACAGGAAGCCTGTACTACCTGTAACTTCCAAGCAAGCAGGACAGATGGCTTTCAATTCCCTTAGACAGAGGAACAGAAGATTAAATCTATGTTTTTAAGGAAAGATTGAGAATTAAGGAAAGATACATGTGTCAGAGAGACACATGTAAAATTACTCGAGGTAATATCTATTCAGTTACATGTCACTAAAAACCAAACAGATTTGCTTACCCATGGCCTTGCAGGATTTTTGATATAAGTAAAAAGATCAGATTTAACATAAGAACATAAAAGCATGGTAAAATGATAGAGAAAAAAATCCTCCTTAATTAGGAACTGTCATGTACATAGAAACTGACCAGAGGCTGAATTGAGTCCTTGAATTGAGTCCTCCGATTTCTCCTAATACTTATTTTCATTAATTATCATGGCCTAAGAGGAGGGCTACTTAAATCTAGTATGACAGAGGTCATACTCAGAGGTCGTCCTTAGAAAATATTCTGAGGAATATTTTGGAGGTGCTGGAAATTTTTGCTGTTACAAGGAAACAGGATGAAATCTAGTAAAAAAAAAATCAGCTACTTAGGACGATAGAATTTCATAGAAAGGTAAATTATTCTGAAAAAAATGAGAGTTCATCAATTGCAAACACTGAAGTGGAATGAGATTTTTAAAAAATTATGGTAAATATTTCTTTATTTGCAATTGTCTCCAGTGAATGAAAATTCACTGTTAAATATTCTCACAGATGTACACCAAAAAAATAAGCACTGAAATGGGGAACTGAACATTCTCAGAGCTCTTCATAACACCCAGTTTAAGTATAATGCATATTTTAAAAAGTAGCAAAATTACAAAGGGCATATTCTTAGCCACTATTCATCCAGCCCTTGAATCATTTAATTTCCTCCCAAAGATAACAGTTATTTGGGTCTGTTTGACGGCATTACCTATGGACAAAGAGCACACCCTGTTGAACCCAATCTCACCACTGCTTCAGCTGCCTTCCTAACAATCTACTTTTTGATATTCTTTTATTTTTAACTCTCTGGTCACACTGGCACTGCAATATTCTTCATGCAGAAAATAAAATTGTCCAGATATACCCGGAAAATAATGCAAACCTTTATACGTAAGCTAAATGCTCAACAGGGCTTTTATTTTTTAATAAACTGAGAGCAATGATCTCTTGCAGTGTTCTTGATACTTTCATCTCCCAAGTGTTTTGTTTTAAATGTGATTTAAAAACTGTTGTGTTGTTCTGTGACCAATCCAATGTAACTGCAAATACACTCAGCAGATGAACAAGACTCTGTAATTCTGAGGTACTTATTTCTTTTTCATATTGTTCAATACACTTTTTGTCACAGAAATATCAGAAGTACTGTTGCTCTCTTAATGGGCTATGGATATGATTAAAGTTTGGGTAATTAGGAAAAAACCCATTTCTTTTCTCTAATCTGTTAAAAGTAATTTGAAGGTATTTTTTCCTTGTTAAAAATGGCAACACTAAACTGAAATTATGCAAAAGTTCAATATAATTTAAGAGTAAGAGGACAGTAGAGTTAACCCAGTTCAGCAGTTGTTCTTTACCTCATCAGTTTCTTCTGTTTTCTTAAATAGTTTTAATAATTGGCCTTTTAAACCAGATTTCCTATGGATCACATCCTGGCTATGAATGCAAGCTTTAAAGAGTATTTGTTTTAAAAAATAATATCAAATTTTTTTTCCACTTAGACAGGAAAAACTTCAAAATCCCCAGATTTTGAGAAATTAATTCATTTTAGGAACAGTAAGGCTCCTTCCTCCAGTCTTGCTGCAGAAACTGTAACATCACAATACAATTGCACTCTGCTAACTTCAGCTGAAGCAGAGGATGAGCACCCTGAGCCCTTTGGCATGCTGGCACAATCTGGCAGCACATGGAAAACATGTTATTGAAATCACTCAGCTGTGTATGAAATAATTAGAAGCTAAATATTGTTTGCAGAAATCACTGGGGAAATACTTCATGTAATGGATAAAGTCAATAAAATGGAACAGTTCATGGAAAATTTCTGATCAGAAAAGAAAAATAAACAGGTCAAAGAAATTACTAGCAAAGAACTATTTACTGGTTGGATTCATCACAAAAGGAAAAGTACAGCAATTACATCATTTGCTGCTCCAGGAGATAAAGTACACACATGACCTGGAATGTTTTAGCTAATAGATTACATCTATTACAGTGCATTAGAATAAAAAAGAAGATAATTGTTAATCCCATTTCTGCAAGCATTTAAATGTTCAACCCTAATAAAAGGACCTAATTAGATTACACTGATAAATGCAAATCTCTTCAACATAGCTGGAAGCAAACACATGTGAATCGATGGTTTCAAACGAGAATTGACAAGTGGAAAGCAGATGGCAACGTGAAAGACTTCAGTTCTCCTGGAGCCATGAGCTTTGAAAGCTCTCAGAGGTTCGTGTTTCAGCTTTGACAAGCTCAGAAAATACCTTTAATTGGCAATCACCTGAGCAAGGATTACCACAAGGGTGAGTGAGGGCAGAGACAAGCACTCGCTAAACCACCAACGGGAATTTTTCATGAGATCTAACCCCATAAAATGTAGGGAAAAAAGAAGACAAAGCTAAAAAATTGATAATGAATAATACCCAGAAACACAGGGTAATATGAGGCAATGAGTTTTAAAATAACTCAGGCTTGAATGAGCATTTCTTGCCTGGAAATTACAGCTACCAGGTCACGTAGCCTTGTACTTTACAAAAATAACAAATAAAGCCAGAAAAGAAAGGTGCAAACATTGTGGGTCATGAGAGGAGCTGCTGGAACCCCTTTACTAACCCAGGGCACTGCAGGAGGGCTTCAGCCGTGCTCACCAAGGATTCAAGGTGTTTGACCAGTTCCAATTAGGTAACTTTCAACCTATTCTAGATCCGCGTGTCTTCTGCTTGATCCTTTCCCATCCCTCAGGTTTTACTGCTCACATTTTGCCTCTCTGAACACCTCCCAAGGCCTCAGCCCCCAGGGACCTGCAGAGACTAATTAGAAGGGAAAGGTGAGCGCTCTCAATCTTGCCACAAGCTGACTTCAGCTACCCTGTGCCTACTTTTTCTCTTCCCCCGCTTTGGTTAAAATCCACTACATCTGTTCAAATTTCAATCCATTAGTTGGAAAATTAGGCAATTAATGCAGACAACATCTGTGGACAATGATTTATCAAACACTGTTATAGGAACCAAAGTGTAAATTGAAGTCAACTTCAAGAGCTGGAGACTTAATATACCTTCAGGAAAAAAAAGGAAGAAAATAAAAAGTGAGAGACAATGACTCTTCACAGAACCTAAACCTCCTGGCAATTAGAAATGGGAAGATATTTATAGGTATGATGAATAATAAAGAAGAAACCATTACAGCAGCCCAGAATGGGGATAATTTCAGAAGAGTAGTTTTATTTTAATCTCTGCAGAGCTACATACTTGTTTAAGAAATATACAGTCAGTGATATTTGTACATGCCAGTGAACTTAAGCTATGTGACAAAAATCGTGTAGGTACTCAATATTTAAAAGTGGTTTTGCGGAAAAAATAAGCTGCTGGAGAACAATGATACCTCTTCTAATCAAGGTAATTGTGAACGTGATTTTGTGTCACCTTGATTAAACAACTATTTTGCAGGCTGTTGACAAGTTTCATTAAGAGCAAATTATGTTTTCTCTCCTGCAAAATTAAGAAAGCATTAGAGGGAATTATCAGTCCTCACTGATTTTATCAAGGATTGTATCAATATTTGATTTTTTATCAGAAAGCCTCTCATACAAAATACTCCTGATCTTTTAAACTGCTTTCAAGAAACAATGAAAGCAGATAAAAATGCCAACAGTAAATACTTATGGTACTAAATAACCTATAGTTTTGATGGTAAATATAAAAAGGGTTATCAGGTGACAGCTGAAAGATGCCTTCCCGTGCACTGCCCCATTTCCATGCTCCTGTGATGTTCCTTACCACAGAAGGTTGGGAATTTATCCACTCCTGTCCAATAACCATGTTACTATAGAGGATGCTATCAACAGGAATATAACAAGAGGATTAAAACTTTGTCTCCACCAAAAGAAAAAAAAGTAGTGAATAACTTGTCTGTTTAATTCAATCTACAGAAGTTCCTGGCTTTTAGGGGGTTGAAGATTTTGGTTATTACTCACAGAGTTCTGCATGGTAGTCACATAATTTTTACAATACTTTTGTGACATTGCTTATGAGTTTGGACACTAATTCTTACACATTCCTATTTAATCAAAATGTCTTTTTTCCCCCATTTCAATCAAGTACTTGATTCAAATTAATTTTTGTAACTCCTTACTTTGGACTCTGAGAGCAATAAGAGGCACTGGAAATGCAAGCCAGAAGTACCCCCATCACTTTCTTGTTCCTTACAGACACATAAATAAACCCTTCTTCATACAACGTGCATTGCGTAATTGTTGCAAATTCTGTCCCAATGTTTTCTTCTAAATCAAGACTAAACTGGATAGCTTATCACAAGTCCTTCATTTTCTTGGCACCACCATAAAGACTTTAATATTGTTACACACTTGCATGGAGGGAGCTCTAAGTGCAGTAATAATCAGACAAGAACAAAAGTAGAATTCTGCCTTTGAATTGAGATCCAGATCTTTCTTATCAATTTGAATTGAGCAGGAAGACTCCTACTCCCTAGCAGACATATCATGTATAATATTATGGGGCAATTTAAGAAGCAAACATTTTTGTGAAGTGTTCAGCAAATAAGTCATGACCAAACTGAGCTCACGCACAGTGAATTTTAGGTGAAAAAAAACAAATACTCAGTGCTAGGCTCAAAAATCAGCAATGTCACATCAGGTGTTCCTTTTATCCATTGCATTGAGGTTGATCTCGTCTGTTTCAGGTGAAAGGACAAGGGGAAAGGGCCTTAATTTGCACCAAGAGAAGTTCAGGGTAGATACTAGAAACAATTTTCCCCTGAAAGAATGATCAGGGATTGGAATAAGTTGCCCAGGGAGGTCATGGAGTCACCATCCCTGGAAGTGTTCAAGAGCGTTCTGTATGTGGATTTTGGGACATGTTTTAGGGGTGATGGTGGTGGTGCTGGGGGAATGATTGGACTGGATCATCTTGAAGGTCTCCTGCCCCCTTGTTGGCCCTGATTCCATGTGACACAGGTTCCAGGATAAACTCAAGACCAGGTTGTGAAGCTGTGAGAGACCAGAAAGGTTGATGTCTTGAGACATTGTGGAGTGAATGTGTGTGGGGAAAGAGGCAGGCCAGGACTTGCCCTGGCGAGGCAGTGCCCTGCCCTGTAACCCCTAGCCCCCTAGAGCCTGTGTCCCAGCCTAGCAGAGCTGCTAGCCCCTGGCACACTGGAGGTAATGCCCCCCACTCCACCCCTGGAGCCCCTAACCCAGCTCCTGAGAGGCCAAATGACTCAGTGGAAATCCCATGTGGGAGAAGGGCCCAGCAAAGCCAAAGGGTATTTAGGGCCAAACATGAGGGCATCAGATGTCGACCCTATCTCCTCTTGCAATTTCTGTTAGCTGAACACTACTGGAACCCAGGAGTTGGTAGCTATATGTGTCCATTGCTACATCTTTTCCATCTTTTTCTCTTTCCTCTCCTAATTCCATCTTCTCAAAATTTTTTGAGTAACTTAAAATCGAGTGGGCTTAGAGTTTGCTAGGTTGGATGGGCCAAGTTAATGCTTTGAGAAGTGTTTTATATTGATTGAATGTTGCACTAAAGCTTTTGCAAAAGTTCTCTGATTTTTTCAAGCTGCCAGTAAAGTTCTTTCTGTTGTTTTGACCTCTTGAGAATACCTTGTGGGTATTTCTCCTGTGTGTCTAACCCAGGGCGTATGAACAACCATAAGCCTATTTAAAAACTCTGTTGAGCGAGTTGTTTGGGGCCTTACAGAAAGGGGCCATACACAGTCGAGCCAGCGCAGGCCACTGTGGAGCTGGTGCAGGGCTGGGTGGGAGGCACAGCCCCCCAGAAGAGAGCCCTGGGCTCCAAACCAACACCATGTCTCACCAGTTACCCCATCTTTCTGAAGGGCAGCAGCTGCAGCTCCCAGTAGCTCCCACCAGCACACCTCAGCTCTCACTTAGGTTTAATTAATATCCAGTCCCTGCCAGGCTAAGCACAGAGCAGTTCACTGTTGCGGCGGGGGTTGACGGTGAGATGCCGCGACCTTCCGGAAGCGTCCCTAGCCAGGAGCCACTTGGCAAGGCAGGCCAACGTGCAACACACACACGCCAGATAGCTGTAATCTAATTAAGGGTCGGCAACAAGAAGCAGGGAAGGGTCTCTGTATGGAGGTTCTGCCAGAGTAGTTTATTTTTCCACGTGAAGGGAGTCCAGGGACAAAGACAAGGAGCAGTGGAGGGTACAGAGTTTAAGTATGGGACCGGGTAGGGGCAGAGAGAGCACTTGGGACCAATCATCCGAGGGTACAGGGGCGGAGGAAAGGAGGAGTTGGGGTAAGGGGAGCAGTGGGAGGACAACAAAGGAGGGACTAAGGACCAAGGGCCAATGGAGCATCGAGGAAGGGGGAACATTCTGGAACAGGGATATGTATGGCAAAAGAGGGCAGGGAGGCAGCGGGCCAACAGGGAACAAGGGATTAGGGTGCATTAGCATAATAACACAAAAGATCCTGGGAGAGGCCTCTTGCCCACCTTAACTAAGGGAGAGAGCCCAAGGCTCATCTTTCCAGGGAGCTGTTGCAGTTCCTTCATTGGCAGGCTCCTCAGCCTCCACAGTTCACTTCCTTCAGGCTTTTCTCCGTAGCAGGTGAGTTGCCAAGGCAGGTGTTTGCACAGCTTCAGAGTGAGCTGCGTGTAAATCCCCCAGCTGCAGGAAAAACATACAGTGTTTGACTTGGCCTTTTGACACACACACGAGAATAACAGAGGCTGCAGTGACTTCTGAGAAGTAACTCCGAAGTGATGCAACTGATAAGCAGAATCCAGACAAAAATACACTGTTCAACAGGACAGGTGATCATTGTAACAGGGAAGCCTGGACAGAGTCTTCTGGCAAAGAAATGAGAATTTTTGCCATAGAAAGGGAATTTTTGATGAATTTATGCTGAGCAACGATAATACATGATGAAAACCCCCCTCCTTGGGGAAAAGTCTTAGACTTTTATCCTATTGTGTACACCTCTACAAATTCATAAAATCATGGAATGGTTTGGGTTGGAAAGGACCTTAAAGCTCATCTTGTTGCCCCCCTGCCATGAACAGGGACACCTTCCACTATCCCAGGTTGCTCCAAGCCCCATCCAATCTGGCCTTGGACACTGCCAGGGATCCAGGGGCAGCCACAGCTTCTCTGGACACCCTGTGCCAGGGCCTGCCCACCCTCCCCAGGCCCACCCTCCCAGGGAACAATTCCTTCCCAATATCCCATCTATCCCTGCCCTCTGCACTGTGAAGCCATTCCCCCTTTTCCTGGCACACTAGACCCTTCCAAATCATCTTTCTCCATGTCCTGGTTTAAAGTACAGGTGTCTGCCAAGGAAGGCCAGAACTTCCCTTGGAATGGAAAATGTAACCCCCTTCCCTCCAAATTATTATAACTTTGAAACTAAGGGGCTTTCAGGCAAAGATATGGGGAAAGGAATAACAGTTCTTNTGGCAGAGGCAAACAGACCCCCAGTGCTGGTGAATCTAAGTGTAGCACTAAGCCCTAAGTGCTGGCAGAGGCAGAAGCAGTCGAGGGGTCCCAGCGGACATGGGGTGTCGAGTTGAAGTGTAGCAAAAAACCTGAAGCATCAGCAAAAAACAACGAGGCTGTGCAGCAGCAGCCTGGCTCCTGAAACACTTGGCAGATGCTCCCTCATATGGGGGAGGGATCTCGGGTTTTCCCCTGGGGCACCCGAGTAGATGGTGAGGGTCCTTTCCAGTGAGATCAGGTGTTGAAAAGGTCCCAGTTCAATGGCCGCTCTTACCCACGGTGGCAGAAGCAGTAAAAGATGGAACTCTGTAGTG
Source organism: Platysteira castanea (assembly GCA_013397175.1). Classification (NCBI taxonomy): domain Eukaryota; kingdom Metazoa; phylum Chordata; class Aves; order Passeriformes; genus Platysteira; species Platysteira castanea. Next base: position 243,400 of record VYXC01001544.1, read on the forward strand.
GTGTCGGCAAATTCTTCAGCAACCCGTCTGGCCATCTCCCCTCTGAGATAAACGACGTGAGCCAGCTAAATTTAATAGAACAAATTTAATTGGGAAAACAAATCTTTTAGTCGATAAGGACACCAAAGGAGGCGATTTGCCAAACTACAAAACAAAGGGGTACAACATCGAGTGCTTAGCCAGGGAAGAAGTGGCCAGAGGCATGCCTGCAGGGCGCAGGGGGTACATTTTATACCCCGGGACCAGACCCAGTCCCTCTTCTGACTCCTCCTCTCTGTGATGTTTTGGTTGGCTTGTTGTTGTCCAGTGGTGTCTCATTTGTCGGCAGCTGTCCAACTGGGGCTTAGGTCTTCGTCCCTTATGCTAATGTGGCCCTTCTCTCCGTGCCCACCCCAGGGTACGCAAATTCCAGACACTTCTATAATAACTCCCAATACAGAGAACATTAAACAGTATTCAGTTAACATACTGAACAATAAATAAATGTTTAGTTAACATGGCCAACTTACAAACTTACCAACATATGAAAGCCAATCATCTATCCTGGTTTATAACACCTCTGATCCAAGGGTGAGGAAGAGCAAGGAGCTGAGCCCAGCCCCTCACCCCCAGCCAAAATCTCAAAGTATCTCTGCACTTCGCAGGAGAAAGCCTGTGAGCTAAGAGACTGCAGCCAGCTGCACCCTCCCCCCCCCTCCTCCTCCTGTCAGCCACATCTTTTGTCTAAAGTATAGTCATTACCATCTCTTAGGCAACAAATGGGAAAAAATTCCCTGAGAGAAAGAAAAAAAAAAAAGGAAAATTCCTAACCTCCAGCACTCCATCTCTCCTGTCAGCTCCTTCAGGAAGGACAACTGCAGAATTTCTGCAGAAGCAGTCCCTGAAGCAACGCACCAACTCCTATCAACTACTGACTCACAAGAAACATAAAACACCATTTTTCCCAGTCCAGAAGAACCCCAGAGACACAAGAAGGAGCCGCTCCAGCATCCCTTCCTCTCTATGTCACAGACAGTCTGAGATACACCCTTGGGGACACATATTCAAGTGTTTGTGAGTGTTAGGGAATTACACTGATGTAAGAATGAATGAGAACAAAGGAAATAAATCTGCTTTGAAATTCTGTAAAATAAAATTACTTTCCCTTAAGTTCACACATTTAGTTTAGTCATGAAAACTTTCTAAAAGAACCACTAGGTTTTATTTTATATGTCAAGGAGCAAGCAACTAAAATTTTTTTGTTACCTTCGAGACTTGCAAGAAACTGATAAACATTTACATTTACTGTAAAAAATTAAGTTTCTGAGTCAACAGTGTATTTTATATTTGTCTTAATTGGGCTGATTTTAGCCTCCTTAAATTCTGCCTAATTTTTTAACTTGGACTTTTATTTGTTGCAGAGTTTCTCATAAAAATCTGCAAACAAATTACAAACTGTGGTTAATGAGCTATGCATAAACCTTCTCTTTTTCTTTATCATTCTTACCATCTGCTTTGGCTGTTTTATTATCAGCCTGTAAGCCAGTAATATATCTAGTTTATTCCCTATCTCACTTGGAAAAAAATGCAGAAATCCACAACAGTTTTCAAGCTCCCTGTTTTCTCTTCAGTTTTCTCTCAGTGGTGCCTTATGGTCCAATCTGCCTCATGCTCCCATTTTCTCCACTGCCAAGCTGAGACTTCCAGTTCCATTAAAAAAGCCCTTTGGATTTCCAACACACCCCAGACAGGACAGCAATTCCAAGATCAAATCAATCTATTTTACTCTTCTTCCCTATTGTTAATAAAAATACTTCTTTCCCTCCCCGCCATTCCTAGTGCAATCTTTACTGACTTATTACTGATTTATTTGATGTAAAATAAAACTATGGATTTGCAGAGAAAAAAAAAATGGAGTATTTATGCCTTATCTATCCATGTAGAAGTATTTCAGCACAGCCTTTTCTCTGTGCGCTACAGTTTAATATGTGCTGTGATAAAGATATTCCTTCCCTGTCAGGCAGGGCCAGCAAAATTCTGGACATCTGTATTTTCACATGTTCCATCAGAGAAGTATCACTGGGACATTAATCTAATTAAATTCTCTCATTTTGTCTAAAAATATCATTAAAAACTTTAATTTTTCTCTTCTGAGGTAGGCCAGTACAGCATATGAATAGAACAAGAATAAGAAGCAGGACCAAGTTCTTTAACAATCTATGAAAAAACCCTTAAATTCAGTGCTCTGTGGAATACAACCATCACTAAGCAGGTTAAGGAAAAGTTTCATCACAGTCTCTCCTTTCAAATTTAGCCATTATTTTCAGAACTGACAGTTGGGTAGCATTTGTTCTTTAGAATGGAATGACTGACTTGAGGAGAAGTTGGAAAAGCCAGCAGCAAGAATGAGGCTTTATTTAATGAGGGTGAATTTGTGAGAAATGATCCCAAAGTGAGCAACAGTTAACCACTAAGCTGAAAAACAGCTTTTGAATCCTCTGCAGATTTCCTAGCAGAGCTGCTGTTCTAGTGCTAAGCTCTACAGAGACTTTAATCCATTTTGCACCCGAAAAGGGGCATGGGAGTGAAATTATTACAGTTTCAAATGCAAGCTCAGGGGAACTTAGCCTGCTGCTGAAAACTGATACTGAACTGAGCAAAAAAAAAACCCAAACCAAAACGCTTGGATAGACATTCTGAGGTGTCGTGACTGTCTTGGGCATGCTGCGTACAAAAGGCACCTGCTAGGGTCTGTTATGAGTTCATGTACTTCTTAGCCTTCACCACCTGTGTTTTCTCACTTCCTTGTGCTCTCACATACATTATAGCACTTCAGCAATAATCAGGACACCAGCAAAGCTGGCTGTTTCCAGAGTTTTCTGATTTACTGTTTGTTTTATAAGCAAAAACAAGCCTAACTGAAAAATTTGTAATTTTTTTGGTTTATTCTCAGAAAATTTCCGTGATAAGAAAAACTTCATCTTCCCAGATGCAGAAACTTGCCAAAACAGAGAGAAGAGTGCAGGTACCTGCTCTAAACCACTTTGAAGTCCACAGAAAGACCATGGGAAACATTCATCTCTCCTAACTGCAATGATTTAAAACTTGTCTGCTCTAAGTTGGTTGCAGAGGCCTCAACAATCCAAACCAATTCTGTCTTCAAGTACGATCCATCACTCTGTGCATGCACCAATCTCTCCCTGCCAACTATAAAGAGGACCCAGATGGGCAGTTTAGGTCAGGAAGCCAACTTTTAACACTTCTGCAGTTAAGTGAGATCCATTGCTATTGACTGGGACAGAATGGATTCCAGTGGAAAGTAAAGTCAGGCAGGAGTCTGTGGCCAAGAAGGGCTATGATTTCTGCATCTCCAGTTCCACCCATCAGCCACTAAAGACTGTCACTGTCACAGACAAGCTTTCACTTTATGGAGTCCTAAAGCAGTGTGCCAGTCCAGGGAAGAACAAACACAAAACATGTCAATTAATTTTTAGGAAGGTCTAATACACAGGTTGACTCTATTTCTTCTTCTAGAGCCATTGACATCTCCTATGTTTCTCTTCTAATTAATCTCCATTTGTACCATGTGGTGATGCCTTAGGTTTTAACTTTAACTTTTTCAGTGGCCACCTAAAACCAGAGACTAGACAGGAATAAGGGAATAAAGGCAGATATTTATTTGAAGGGCCTTCAAAGGTACCCCCTGGGCAGGCCAAAGGCGACACCCAGGATGGACCTCGAGTCACGAGTTCTTCACACTTTTATAAGCTTGGTTTATTTGCATATCAGGGTTAATTCTCCAATTAAAGCTTCAATTAATGATGCAATTTCCCCAAGCTAACCCCCCTTCTAAAGATGCTGGTTTACACATTTTTGGGCCTAGGACAGTCTGGGTGTCCTTGGAGAGCAGGCTTGGAGAGGCTTTGTTACGTCTGACCAGCATGAGAGAGCAGCAGCCAGCAGGCTACAAGAAACTTCAGAGCCACAAACTAGGCAATATAGGATTTGAAAAATATAAAACCTAAGACATAATTTGAGTGAAACACAGTTGGTAAACAAGGCACCACAGCACCAGGCAGGTGTGGTGACACCTGGGCAGGTCACACACCCAAATTCACACAGCAAAGGCTCTAGCTGCAACTGCTTTGCTGCTTAGTGCAACAATAGCAACGTATTCTTCTCATGCCAAGTCAGGTGCAATTTAGTAGTAAGAGTACCACGCCTAGGGCTAATTATCCCTGACTGGTGTCAGTAATTAGCTGTGGGCCAGAAGACAAGAAGGCCCTTTCCCAGTCCTTCCCAGAAGAATGCAGGTTGGTCTAATTCCTATGTTACAGTACTTTGGTTCACAGAAAGGCAGGAAACCAGGAACCAGCATTGCCTTTCAGTTTCCACACTCCATGTCCACAAAAACACTTATGGGATAACAGCAAAGGGCAACTCTTAAGAAATCAGCAGTCATTGGACACCACCCATGTCTTTGCTAGCCTTCAGTTCAAGGGAGAGTTTAAGCTCTGATTAAGCATAGAACACACCCTTGAAGCTATTGATGGTTACAGAATCTACAATTGATAGACTTGTCTGTCCTTATCTCTCTTTTGTGCAGTTTCTGAGGTCTGTTGTACACTAAACCCAGGCAGGAATAAAGCTGTCACTCCTGTGATCTCACTTGACACAGATTTTCCCTTGCTGGCTGTTCCAGGCTGCAGTTCTGCACTGCTTTTCCCACTAGGCATCTTAACTCGCTTCCATCCAGCTCAGCTAAAAGCACAACTGCTCAAATGCAGAAAACTTTAAAAGAAGAATTGGAAGCAGTTCAGAAGCCATATTTCTGCCATAAAATTTCTGCTAGCAACTGAGAGTTTAAAAAGTTCTCCCTTGCCTGGAGAAATAGATATACACGCACATATGCATACACATACATGCATACACGTATATACATACATATATATTTATGTATATTTTTATACATATATATATCTCTCTATATATATGTACACCCATTATATATATATATAAATACAGAGCATCTAGATTACCATTTCAGTTCATACACAGTCTGGTTTGAGGAGAATCCCCTCAGGGCCCCCTCACCACCCTCAGATCACCCAAGGGAGAGGTCTCAGAACACAAGAATGGAAACATTTTGGAGGAACTTAAACCAGGTGTTCTTCATCTGCTGCTGATGCCAATTCAGTCCAAGGGCCCAGAAAAGTGGTAGACTAAAATAACCTCCCCAAAACAGATCTAATCCTGTGGCACCCTCCCCCATGCCAGGGTGCACACTGTCAGTCCTATCTGTGTTCCTGGCTTGGGAGCCCTTCTCCTCCCAAAATCTTGCCACCTTTAAAAGGAAGGAGGCCACTCAAATGCTGTCCTCCTTCTGCTGTGAGAGGAAAGGTGAGATATCATCTACTCCCCTGTACTACATTACAGGCTACGAAATATTAGCCTTTATCATTTTCCTCACCAGGAACACACTTCTGCAGAGCTTTTGGGAAAGAAATGAGGCTGTCTTCCCCTGACTAAAATAATTAATAGCAGTGGACCTCCAGCACTGTTAGACAGCCCAGCTGCAACCAAGAAAAACCAAGGACGAAGGCTCCAATTTTGTAGTTTCAGCAGAATATTGGTGTCCACTCATCCTAAGGAGTGACTGATTCTCAAATATGATTGCTCCAAGCTGAATAAGAAGTTGGCAAGGTCTAAAATGACAGAACTAAGAAAATTCATTACGTTAAACATACTGCTTTTACTATTTACCCCCTTAACATAAAAGAAAAATTCCCAAACCAACAGAAATTTTTAATGCATTAGAAGCCCTAGCAACCATGTGAAGCTAATCTTTAACCTCTCTGGTCTTGAGTCACATAGTCATAATTGTGTTAAATGCAATGCCCTTTAATTCAATTACTGTACGATCTATTACTGTAATGGAAAAAATAATTAACTTTTTTTAATTAATGAGAGACTTGAAAATGTACAAACAGAAGCATTAACTTCTGTGTCTCTTGAGCAATTACAATAATTTTATAAAAATATCACATCAAACTACAGATCTAGTCCTTATGGCTCTGCTAAAAATGATGCTTTAAGGTACCAAACACAAATATTTGCATATTAAAAAAGAATTAATCATCCAGTTGGACAAACTAAGGGCCTATCTCTTACTCACTAAGGATAAACAAAAACTGTGGCATACAATAAAAGAGCTCAGCACAGCTAATGAGAAGAACAATGTTTTGTGGCACTGTTGCTGTAGCCTGTGCCTGGCAGCACAGCATGGGTGGCACATCAGGTCCCTGAAGGAGCTATTTCTGATCACCAGCTACAAGGGAGCAGCAGATTACCAGTTCATGTATAAATGTTTAGACACAGAGAAGAACAACTCATAAAAGGGTTCTTTAGAACAATTCAGGGTTTTTTTTATTTAACTGAACTGTGAACATGTGCCCCCTGCTCCAACTGTATTTCAGTACGCTGCTTAAGACTTTGTAACATTTACTTCTTGCAAGGAGGTGAGTACCACAGCAATTTACTGCATGTTCTGCTTCTCCACAACCCAAAGGAGGATTGTTTCTCAAACCAAGGTTACCTTTGGGCTAAAATGCCCCTTCTGAGTGGGGGCTTTATTTATCACAGAAGCTCAGTACAACCTATATTAATTCTTGAAAACCATCTCTCCTGATACAGATCCTGAAAGTACACTGGAGAATTACAAAACCAAAGTAGCTTCAAACCACCTAAAAGGCTTTATAATATTTTCAGGAAGTATTTCTGATTAAACAAAGATCTAAAAATGCAAATTCTTGAGGAAAATAATTCTGTGCAGTGCGCAAAGTTGAAAATAATTTTCTGAAGCGCGGCAGCTTAGTTTTACAGAATCTCCCACGTGGGACCAAGTACTCCCCAGTGTAAGTCACTAAGTTCCATGCCATGATTTTACATTAAAATATACAATTTATCTGTTCAAAATGAGTTGAGCAGTTCAACTGGAAAACTGGTGGTAAAAAAGCTAATATAGACATTCACTTAACCAAGTTAAGGCAAGCACTGCTGCCATCACAGAGTGACACATCCCTCTAAAAAGTGTCAGTGTTTCCATCATTTTAAGGGAAGGGACATCGGGAAGCTTTGTGTAAAGAATATTCTCTCTAGCACTCTCTTAAATTCAAGAAGATAATTGAAAGGCTGAAAAAATCAGAAAGCAAAAATAAAGTAAAAATTCCATAGCTGTGGTATGAGTGTTCAGTACTGAAGGTTGACAGTAATAATTTTAGAAGTTAAATCAGAATCTAAACATTTATCACTGATAAAATACTTGTAGATACTCCTGAACTTAATTCACTTGCCTGAATAAATGAAGAAAAAAAAGAACAAAGAAGAGAGGATTATCGATTAATTAGGTATTTAAAACAAGAAATAGGAATTCACACTTGTGCTTACATTCTCTAGATTCTTTTATATATTGCAATATAGGGTGTATCACAGCTCTGGGTCTCCAATGCTGATATTACCCTTATGACTTCACACTTTAAAATTGATTCTGGCAAGTCTGCCAACAAGGGGGAAAAACCAACAAATTGAATGTCACTGATTAAACTTGATAACGAAAGGGTTTGGGTTCCTTCAACACACCACTGGGAACTCAGCTGCCACAGCAAAAAGGAGTAAAGGACTTGAAAATAAGGTTTTGCTTCAGTAGGGGTATGAGTCAGGCCTGCTAAGCAGCTACACTGTGACACAGATCTTGGACTTTATGCCTTTGCATCAATGACAGCAAGCGTGTGCACTCTTCTGCTTCAAAGCCAGCCCATCCCTGTCACTAATCTCCAGTTATACTGCTGGCCTCTCCCTCACCCTACAAAGGAGAAGAAAAGAGGGGAAGTGGACAAGATAATTCGGGATTCCAAGAACTTTTTCAATTAATCTTGAAAGTTAAAACTTTGAAAACAGGACATCGAGTCCGTGCAGTGCTCCAGAGCACATCAACAGCCCTCCCATACTCAAGAACAGAACAAGGAACAGCAACTTAATCCACAGAAGCTGGGCTCAAGTGCCCTCAGAGCCTGAAGTGATCCTTGCTTAAGGGAAGGTCCCTCTCACTAAAGGCAGTCATGATTTCAGGGCTGAAAAATCCATCTCAAACCAAACTGCAGCTGCACCACCTCCTCTCTATCTAAACACTGGTCTAATCACAAAACAAGACAAATATAAAAACCTGCAATAAGTTCTGCAATTAATCTGCTGCCTGTAATGATTGTTCTGTGTCTGTAGAGAGACCAAGTGACCACTGAGCAAGAATTCCTAATTTAGTCTTTTGTAATCACTCAGTCTCTAATATCATAGATATCCTTGGATTGGATGGATGGATGGATGGATGGATGGATGGATGGATGGATGGATGGATGGATGGATGGATGGATGGAGTGTCCCACACATAGGCCTGCCTCACCTGGACATCCTGTTGCAGTTTCCCAATGGGAGCGGTGTGCTTTTCAAAAAGAAATACCTGAAGAACCATCTGAGAGCAGCATTTTTTCAGCCTGTATGAGGAGCATTGGAGCATTTATTTGGAATATACACAGCCCACAGTCCTCAAAATCTTACCAAAGAAAGTCTGGCAACAAAGGAAGCCTTCAGCAACCTCACATGATCTATATGAAACTGGAGTGGAGCTCTGGAGGGGTCAGACAAAGGAGGGGACCACCAATCACCCTGCTCATTCCCTGGACCAGCTACATCAGAACCAGTGGCTCCAAGCTGGGATTTCTGGTGTTGCTTCTAGAGAATCCAACTGGAGCAAAATGGACAGCGTGGAGCATCCTGACAGTAACAGTCACACCTCCCTGTGTCCTGAGGACATCCCATAATGTATTCCATTGTATACTTCCATTGCATACTATGCATTGCACTGTTCCCACGACTCCCTAAATAATGGACTTAATGCAGAATATACTTGACAAAAATTTTATTTTACATTCAAGCAGTTCTAGTTCAGTGGAACATTAATTTTGTTTATCTGTCTGAAATACTGAAAAGGGACTGTGTATTTCAACTTAATTGCAGCTGCAGTCATCAGGAGGCTTTCTTATATATCTGAAGTAGATGCTCCCACATTACATTTTCATAAAATATTGAAATGTGTGAAGAAATGAACCTGTGCTCTCACTTGTTTTTTTAAGAGTTAACTTAGACATTACCTTAGAGAGTGCCTTAGACCCTGAGCCACCTCCCCACTGCTCTATTTAATGAGAATACTTAGTTTCAATATTACTTTACAGCATGTTCAATCTGACATGTCTCCAATTGGCCAACTACAAAATGTGATTATTCCATAAAATGACATTGCCTATTAAAAATGAAAGAAATACAATTTAATTTGAATTATATTACTAATTTACATCTACATATAGCTTATTAACTGCTGCTGGCTTCTCAGTTGGGTAGGCAAGATAGGAAATACTTCGATTTATGTGATAATTAGAGTAAGACCAGGGGTTCTTTCCAGATTTAAAGTGCATTTCTTCTCTGAAGAGTGACTTTTGAGACATTAGTCTGGTAGATTCCATATTTCTCTTTTAAACGTTGAGAAATTGTCTGGGTTTCAAGTGAAAGTGCTTTTTCTAATTTTGAATCCTGTGACTTCCATCAAAATCCACCTGGGTTTGTTACTTGTCATATTAATAAAACTCCAATGCAGGCAAGTAGGACATTATTTTGGGGAAAAAAAGATGCCTCTGATTACAGATACTGTGGTCATTTTAAGCCTGGTCTTCCCAGTGACTTAAAAAGGAATTATCTCACTCAGTCAGGAAAATAGAGTGTGTCCTTCACCAAAATATTAGTTTTTCATGGTTGGCTTAGATTGGTTTGCTCCATCATGGAGAAACAGTTTTGGCTTTGTAATTGAGATTTTTACTCAGGTTCTCCATGAGAAATAATTTACAATGAGATTCAAAAATTAATGATATTGAGACAGCTAATTTGAGAAAGTGTGAACGTAATAATAAAATAAAGGTTACTTTTGCTGGATCAGTAGGGATTTATTCCATAGCTGACCTTTCATCTTTGTATTTATGAATGCAAGAAAACTGCCCACATTACTAAAGATAAAACTCCTGTTTAGGCTTTTAGTGACACCTGGCAAAATGCAGCCAAATGCAGCCCTTCTCCTCCTCCTCCTCACCAACATCCCACAGCAGGACATGTGGGACTCACACAGCTTGTGCTGCTGGACTCCTCACACTGCTCTGGAACCAAATGTTCAGAGTGTTCTGGAGTATAGCTACATAAAACATGAGGGAGAGTTTCTAAGGAGAGTTTCTAATGGAGAAGCAGTTCTCATTATTTCAGGAGGTTCCTAACACGCCAGTGAACAAGGAAGTTTGTCTCATTTTGTCAGGATGCCACTGCCAGCTACCAAATATCTACTGGTTCATGCCAAAATGATGTTCTTGGAGATGGAATTTAGATCTTCTTATGCTTTCCTGATGCTTATACCGGTTTATTGGATCATTAACATCATACAAACCCCAGCTGCTCTCAGGCAGTGAGGGCGAGTGCTCCAAGCAGGCCATGGTCACATTTTGTGCCTGCCAATCCCCTTCTCTGATGCTGCCCAACCCTCTGGTTCCCACACAGCCGATTTCATTCCACAGCTCTGACACAGAATCCATCTCTTTTAATTTGTGGGACAATTCCGAGGTATTTTCCTGTTCCCTCTAGCATAATGCCCCTCACCAGAAACAATCTCACAAGAGTATAACACGACTCTGACAGAAACTTTAACTCTCACCTTTGGTCGTTGCTACAGACATTGCAAATACCATGATAACTTCATCAGCTCTTCTGTTGATGTGGGTTTTGTGGAAGAACTCTGGATTTGATTGACTTTCGCAAGATGATTATCCGCACAGAGACTCCTGTACAGAAACTGTATCACAGTTGCTGTTCAATCAAGCAGTGACAAACAGGAGCATGGATATGGCCTTTTTAAGTTTGTCAAAGAATCTTTTTGATAATTTAGTAATTAACTCTCCAGAGCCCAAAAGACCGCAATCTTTCTAAAACCTCTTTAAAAACGATAGTGCTACACCATCTGCAATCACACCTGGTAATGCACAGGGGTGTGGATCCGAGTTAAAAGTTACTTCTGGCAGCCACATTTTCTGCACTGTCAGAGAATCCCAGAATGGTTTGGGTTGGAAGGACCTTAAAACCCATCCTGTTCTACCCCTTGCCACGGGCAGGGACACCTTCCACTATCCCAGGGTGCTCCAAGCCCTGTCCAACCTGGTCACGTGCCAGTGATTGAAATTCATACTTAATCCGAGTCTGGACCTGGTTTCTGGATCTGAATTGATCTGAATCATTTATTCAAAGGAAACGAGCTGGTTTTATACACTTCTTTAAGGCACAGTATTTCCTTACATGGTAATTCTCACCAAGCAACCTGTCACACCTTGCCATGTCAGCAATGCACCTTCTAAATGTCCTTCTATGGGGTGGTCATGTGCTGCCCACCCGCCTGTCAGCTTCCAGCAGGCTCCTCTCTGTAGGAGCCTGCCCCGTGACACCTCCTCCCCCCAGGATCTGTGCCACCGTGTGCTCCTTTGGGCTATCCTGTGCTTTGTCGGATCCGGGGATGGTCTGGTGGGGTGCTATGACCTCCTGAAGTTACTCCAACAGAAAGTCGCTCAGCAGCCACTGTATTCACACAGATATACACATGGACCAGACAGCTTCTTCAACAAGCCAACAGCAAAGAGGCAGGAAGGGTCCTTGTGTGGAATTCCATGGCACAGGTTTATTTGAGCCCCATGCGTGAAGGGCACCAGGGACCAAAGACCTTGGGGGATGGGGAATTCCTGATTATATACGGGGGTGGGGAAAGCATCAGGGACAGGGGCGGGACATAGGCGGGACCTTGACATACAAGGGAAAAAGGGCAGGGAAATCAATGGGCCAGTCAGGGAAACAGAACTGGGGTACATTGGCATGGTAGAACAAAGGCCCCTGAGAGGCCTCACCCTAAACTGGAGAGATCTCTCAGGGTCTGTCCCTTTATAGGACTCTCTCATTCCCTGATTGGGATGTTCACTGGATCCCACAGTGATTAACTTTCCCCATAGTCTTGGGCACTTCCTGGGATCTGGGGGCAGCCACAGCTTCTCTGAGCAACCTGTGCCAGGGCCTCCCCAGCCTCACAGGGAACAATTTCTTCTGTAAATCTAATCTAAACCTGCCCTCCTTTATCTTACAGCCATTCCCCCCTGGGAATACCTTCCCCTTGGAAATATCACCTCCTACAAACCTGTGATATGTAATCTGTGCATCTAATCAGAAAAAATTATCCATGCCGGTTTTGGAGGATGCATCTAAAACCCTATACAAGTGTCTTGGGGTGACTTCTCAAACCGGAACAACAAGAAAATGACAAAAATAATACCACAGTTCAATTTCTGTCCCTCCTTCTATTTACAACATTTTCTTGAGCAGGAATATTTCTTTACTCTTAAAAATATTTATAGTATTTGAATATGATGGACATTTCACTTTCCTTTGTTATGCCTATTCTTCGATTTATTTCTATTTTCATTTATTTCTTTTTAACATATTTTTCCTATCGTTTCTTATGGCTACAATCATAATTTCCTTCAAAAGGGCATGATACCCAACACATCCTTTCAGTGTGACGAGAGAGGAGCTCCATTCCCTGAAAATTTCAGCCTTAGTTTTCCATGAAGTCATTTCCTTTTGCATTTAGCTCACATATACAGCCAGTATTAATCATTTTCTCAGGAGACAACCTAAGCTGACAGTAAACGTGTTCATCCCAATATGATTCCTGACCTCTGAGGAGTGAAATAGGACCTTGGCAACTACTGCTACCTCCACATGCAAGGTTTAAATACCACTTTCTTCACTGTGGACTTGTATAGCATTAGCCTGAAGTCCTGAAACAGTTCGCAACACACAAGGAGACTCCCAAAATCAATAAAATAGCCCGTGATGTCTGCTCAAACAAATAAAAATCCGTCACCGTCATTGTGTGTATCTTTTAAACATTTATTTCCTCCATAGCTCAGGGCAGTTTACGTAGCACAACTTCAGCAACATGTCAAAAAACATTGTTAAAGACCCAACACTGAGATCTGTCAGAGTTTTTAGCACTCTAAAAAGAGAAAGGCCATTTCACAGTGTTTGGTTGAACAACAGCAGAAAAAAACAAAACAAAATAAAACCCCGAAAACCCAAACAAACAAAAAACCAACCAACCAACCAACCAACCAACCAACCAATCAACCAAAAACCCCCAAACCCACTACTGCAGGTGCTGTTATAGAAACAGAGTTGCAAGCTGAATCATTGCAGGAAATCCTAATTTACATCCTTGAAAAAGAGATCGGTAACTCAGTCTCTGATCAGAATAGACACAGGATTTGCAATTCTGTGTCTGGAAAATGTCGGGAACTGCAGAAGTAACACAGCAACACTAAACCAAGATTAACTAAACTGGCACTTAAGCAAAGCCCCTGGGACTTGGCCATGTGCAGAACACAAACCGTGTGTGAGTGGATGATGGTACATCGCTACATGCTGAAGCTGATGTTACGAATCCCAACTCGTAAGTCAAGGAGCCCTTCATGTCACCCTTTAATCCTGCTGTTCTATCACTTCTCATCTTGCATCAATGTATTTTCAGTCTTGGGATCACAGTTTTAATAGCAGATAAAGGCCTCATCTCTTCACCACTGACATATCAGAATAGACTATTAAACAGCAGCTGGCTCTAACTGAGCATTCCCAAAGAAATCACATCTTGTTCTCACAGGGATTACATTTTCTTACCTCAGTTTGGATTTCAACCAATCAAAAAAAACCTCAACTAAAATAGTTTCTGCCATTTCTGATTAATTTGTGATGACAAATCAATTGCATATACCACAGTTTCCTTTTTTGTTTTCCTTAGCAGTAACTACTAAACCAGAGACATCTTCTGAGAACAATAATTTGTTCTTTTTGAAGATGAAAATCCCCAACCAAACAGGTCTTGTTCCAAGGTACAGATGGAAATCCCATGGTTTAATCAGAAGTGTTGTGTACACACTGCTCTCCTTCAGTACAGGACTGTCAGACCTCTCACCAGGGAATCCACTTTCCCAAGAACCCTTCAAGGATGTCTGTCATTATTAGAACAGATGGGACCAGTAACTCTGAACTTGATTTTGTTTGCTCTCTGACATGTTGTTGAAGCTGTATTTTTTTTTTATTTTGGAGGATGGTACTCAGAAGAAATGTTTCTCAGTGTAAATTATAAAAAATATGAGCATTCCATAGAACAATTTTTTTCTTACATGTTTTCACATCATCTAGCAGAATTTGGCCCCCATTCTGACCTGGTTTTGCAAGCACTGGTACCATGTGAATATTCTTTAAAAAAAAATCAAACAAGTTAGCAAGAGAAATGTGAATGTATCAAGAAAAAAAAGGTCCTTTTACAAGCTTATTCAGAGGCTGTAACATTCTGCTTCAGCCAACCCCAAAGCAGCCTGACAGCTGTTTCCTGAGTGGTTCTGTGAGTGTGTTCCCAGTGCTGAACTCAGACTTTCAGAAACTGTGGCTTAACAGTCACCACTGTGAAAGGAGGAGCTTGCAAAGACGTGGAGAAGCCAAAATTTGGTAATAGAGCCTTTTCTTAGGAAAATCTAGACCTAAATGTAGGCTTAAAATTGGAAAGCTATTCCTGTAAACGGAATTTTTAGCTTTGGCAATGTGTTTGTTTTCTCAATATTGCCTTCTTTTGCTATTACAACTACTTAATTCTCTTTCTCATACAGCAAAATGCAGTTTGTTTTGTTGCTGAATAACAGCTGTTTTCTGCATGGAACTTTAGCAGCAAATTCTAAAGTATATTAACTCCAATCGCTACCCTTTTACAGTATATGCATCACCTATACAGAGATTCTATAATAAGAAAAACATATATTGATTTTCAGTTGAATGGGCTTCCTTCCTCAATTTAAAGAAGCAGTAGTGCTTTTCCCTCCCACTGCCTACCTTTTAAAGCTTAGGCTTTTCAAGCTACATATGGTCAATATCAAGAGATATTAATTAAACACAAATCAGAGATTTAAAAGTAAATCTGAAAATTACTAAAACTGCCAACTTACAGCAATACTCCTAATAATTCTGTATTGCATATAATTTTCTGTACTGCACTAAAAACATCCTGAAGTGAAGTGGAAGGTCAGAGCACCTCAGTTACAGAAACAGTACTATCAAAAGAACAGGAAATAGGCTAGTTTCATAATGAATTGTATATTTTAATTTAATTACCTCAACGTCTGGCCTTATCTCAGGATCTGAAGTTACTAAATTTCATCGTGAGAAATAATTCATGGCAAAGGATAATACTCAAATATGATATTTTAGCTATTTTATTGGACATTCAACTGTCCTGAGCAAACAGGGAACACAGATACTCAGTGAGAAATGTTACCTTGGCAATGCTGCTTTGTCTTTTAGATTAAAATTTTTTTTTTTTTTTTTTTGGAGAAACACTAACAGAGAGAAATATGTTCCCAGTAACTTTTCAGCCAAGTAGATTATCTTACCATCAGGCGGGGGTTTTTTGTAAAAAATTGCCCTAACAAAATTAGGCAGTACACATGTAAATTACTGCAGAATCAGGACATAAATCAATTTACAACATCCCAGTACTTCTTTACTCTCCATATTGTATTTGCTGAATTTGTTTTTCAATGCTCCTTTTTAGCAAGTAGAAATCATTTCCAAATCCAGAAATTTTTACAGAAGGTCTCAAGATTCTGAAAGAATTGTAATTTGAGTATCAGATGAGTGAGGGAAGATAAGCCAGGAGCCTTTTTTGAAGGAGAAATGGGAATATTAGGGAACAAAGTGAGAGAAGAAGAGCTGAATAAACTCATCCTAATTCATCATTTATTACAAAAATGGTGGGGCAGCCAGAGTAGATGTGCACTGCTTAGACATTTTATGCCATCTGGGTCTGATTTTAATGTGGATTGAATGTGAGCGGAAGGATTGTCACGAAGAAGAGGTCTCAACACGGAATCTCACTGGTTCCAGTGATAATTGCATTTTATTTAGGAATCTCCAGTAAGACTTTGGAACAAATACCCAGCAGAGCAATGCTACTGCAGACTAAGCTGGCTCTTAGCAAAGAGCAAAGAGAAGTCCTGAGGCCTAATTGAACAGACAGACCCAAGAAGAAGAAACTCAAACAGAAAAACAGACAATGTGGGTATCCTTCTTGGCAGGCATAAAGACTGACACCCAGGGCCATCCCCAGAGCACTGAGCCCTTCCCGAAATCCAGCCAGAGGCCCCCGCTGAGGAATGGGAGGCACTTATCACCAGCCCAGCTCGTTGTTCAGCACCGTGCATCCACAGGTGGCCAAACCACCCTGGTCGCCGAGCAGAGGGCGCAGAACAGCACAACACCAACAGGTCCTGCTCCCATCGGCAAGAGCGGGACTCAGGGCTGGCCTTGCCCACCAGGTCTGTGCTGCTCCTGGGGGACACTCAGTATGACAGCACTGACAGCTCTTCCCAGCACCCCTCCAGCGCCAAGTGCCAGCCTGGTTATCCACTCTCTGCCAAAGTCACTTTCATTCTTATCCCACTTCTCCTCACTGCTCTCAGCCCTCGCTATTTTCTGATGGTTATTGCAACTGCCACTTTTTAAATCCCACAATTTAAAGCCATTTTATTACACAATAATCATAACTCTCTTTTATGCCATCATTTTTGCATCGGTTGAGCAGTTGAAGGGAAAAAATTATCTAGAAATGAATTACTAAAGATCGTTCTACACCAAGCTTTAATGGTTTAGTACTGGAATGGAATTTTTCGCAGCTTCTGAATTATATGCAGCAAACTTTATTTGATCAAAGAAAAATATCATTCCTTATAATTGGTATAATGTACTCTATAAATTGTGCTATCAATTACGAGATGCTGCAGAAGCACTATGACCAGTTAACAACTCACAGAGGAGGTGCCAAAGCCAGTATTAACCCACCTTAGAAAACACTCATTTATTCCAAGGAGCACAGGCTCAGCACTCTGTTGATACGGCGTGACAGGCTCTGCATATGCAGCTCGTGAGGGAGCAGGTTTTGAGTGGCACTTCAAGGGCTGCTTTTTCTAGAAAACTTCAAGAATCTCCCCATTTCCATGTGTCAGCTTTGCCCTCTGCCATTCCTGAATACTGCTTCTGAAATCAGGGATACACCGAAGAGCAGGGTGGGGGCTTTATGAAGGAAGAACATAGAAACCAAGACATGTTCCATTTTAAAAAACAAAACAAAACAAAAACCAGCAAGGAAGCTGTGGCTGGCCAGTTATAAGGAATGTCCACACTTAAGAAAACAGGAATACTGAAATAAATGCAGAGTAATAGTCCTTTCCCCCCCCCATTTTTTTAAAGAGAAAAATATTGTTCAGCTGACTTGGCTCACACTTCAGATTGCAAAGATTTTACCATTTTGAAAAGCCATGAAGTCCACTTTTCCCCTTTGTTTTGCTGGGCAAGACAGAGAAAATTTTTATGAGAAAGTGAACGCAAACTTAAAAATACAGCAGAAACCTGCAAAAAAAAAAAAGTGAGAAAAGAGATGTAAGTAAAATATTTTAAGGAGATGAGATGTAAAGCCCCATCAGATAAATTAATACCCATGAAAAAAGATTACACTTTTATCTTGCCTAGTCCTTCTTAACTGAGTAAGTAATGAAAAAATAAACAGAAGAGAGATTTTGGAATCAGCACTAATAGTCAGCTTCCAGTCATCCCTTTTTTCTTCTCTGGCTGCTTTTTTCCCATTCAGATTTGAATATGTGACAAAAAGCTGGTAATTGGAGCAATGAAGTCACCTAGAAACTACTGAGGAAATCAGAACCATAAACATCACTCTGAGTGTAACAACTAGGGAAGAGAACACAAATTTCGAAGTGAGAATATGCTATATAGCTCATTTTTCAAAGGACTTAATAAAAAATAATTAGTACATGTCAGCAACTTGAGAGGCCAAAATTGCCCTAAAAAAGAGATTTTTACATTTTATCTGATGTTTAGATAAAGAGTCTAATCATTATAAAGACTAATATTAAGTCAGAAATTCATTTAGTAACACTAACATGAGACGAATGCTCACCTATGACTCACAAATGTCATCACAGCATTTTTCTTTACTCATTAAGTTTTCTTACAGATTTGTACAAAAGGACTCAGTGCATTATTTCTGAAACATCACACAACAAATCCATGTTTCCTACTTTGAGATACACAGCTGCTTTCCTTTGAAGCATATGAAATTCCCAGTTTTTCCACATTGCAACTTCTAGAGAACAGGTCTTTAATAAACTTCTGGAAATTAGGTAAATACAACAATATTCAAACTAAAATAACCAACTCTACAGTTATCTCTAATTAAATTTGAGAAACCATAATTACTATGGAGAATATGAGGGAATTACTGATCACAGCCTCTTCCAATGCAAGAAGGAAGAGGTAGGTGCCCAATTAAGCTACAGTTCAGGAGAAACAAAAGGAAATACGTGTCCATGTCACACCAGATGACCCAGTCCTTACCTCAGGACCACAAACCTTTTACAAAGCCACTGGTTAAAGTCATGCAATAAAAACCTATCCAAGGACTCATAGGTATCAAACTATTGCCTCTGGCTCAGAAAGTCACTGGGCCACAAATTATTAGAGGCTGGGCCTTAAGAAAATACAAATGTTTAGAATGTTCCTATGAAGTCTTCCCTATCAGTATGCAAGCACAGATACGGTCAGCATCTGTATTAAATACCCACAGGATTTATTTTGAGAATCACAGCTCAACAGAGTGGAGAAAGAAGACAGGAAAAAAGGTCATTTGTTGGAAGAAAGTTGAGCAAGTGAATGCCCATCAGGCTTTAATTAAATGTTATTAGGAAATATCACAGACACAACTCAGTTCAGAGGAAGATTACAGGGGACAAGCATCCATCAGGACAGAAATGCTGGCTGAGACCACATAAGTTTAGAAAACACTAAAGAAATGGGATATGGCTCCTGATTCTTTCCTCTTTCCCAAATCACTAGTCAGGAGAGACTAGGATGAGGGATCAGCAGTTGGTGTGGAGAAAAATTGTGTTAAATAAGCAAGAGAACATGTTTGTGATGCACTGAGCTGTTTCTAAATAACAGCATTTACACCTCAATAATTCTGCTCTTCTGCGTTAGAGAGAAAATTGATTATGTGTCATTAGAATGAGAGATTACAGCAGCTGTTGGCAAATTTACAGCAATATCAGATTTCTGAAATCTCAAAATATTTTTCATCTAAATAAGGAGACTCAGAAAGTCTTTTGGAGTCCACACTGCGGCCTGAGGAGTATTTTCCATCTCTCTGCATGTCCTGTGCAGTGTTTAAGGCTCACTGGTTTACACAAAAGTTCAACACAAAAAAGTTTCTGTATGAACTGAGGGTTCAAAAGTCTGACCCAGACACCTGCAGATCCCATGGAACTTCTTCAACTCTTTGCATGGCCACACACCTCCCTTGAATGACACAACTGCCGTGCATTGCTGTTGGGACGCAACACAGCATCAAGCCAGCCCACCAGATTAATCTTTTAATTTAAAAAAATATGCTACTTACATCACTTGTTTCTTAGGTAGCATAGGAAGTGAGTAAAACATATCTATTTTTAAATTAAATTATTTTATAGAACTTAGAGGAAGATCACTAGACCTTGGAGTTGGAATAAAAGGTGAAAATTGCTTGACTTGTTTTGTGCTCCAGCTCCACTAAAGTGTGATGTTACCTCTTTCCATACAGATAGTGCTGTCTGGAAATTATGGAAATTGAGCCTATAGTCCCTATCTCACATGTACTGCTGCTAATTAAGTTCTTTGCGACTTATCATTTGACTTAAAATACAGAAGGGGGAGAAATTGCCTTTTTTCCCTCCCTTTTTGAGGGAAGAGTGATATTGAGAAAAGCTTTTATGTAGTTATCTTCTGGAAAATCTTATTTCAGATCTGTAAACCATTTTTACAAGGGCCGTTCGACATTAAAGGCTCCCCATTTTAAAGCCCATACTCTAAGACCATATTGCACATAATCCCAGAGAGTAAAGGTAATTGTTTCATGCCACTTCCCTACAAGTCTTTACTGCACCGTGTGCCTCAACATGGGATTATCAGAAGTCAAATATGATTACCTCCTGAAAAATTTGATCCTTGAATTGCTAAGGTTAATATAGGGACTGGGTTAAAAAAAGTTGGTCAAGAATGGAACGAAACCTTAATGGACTAGATCAACCTCATTAAACTGTCCTAGGAGAAAGTAATACCAAATACCACTGAGAACTGGGAGCCAACTCCCTCTGCTTTCTGTTCCCAAGGATCAGAGGAGACATGCTACTGGTTCAGACATTTTCCTCAAAGAGGGAAATTGGGCCCCACTTGTATTTAATGAACAGATTTGCAATTCTGGCCCTCAACATTAGAAAATGAGAGGCCGTCCCCCAAAATAATTCACATAAACCTATATTTTTCCTCAACATTAGGTATCTCTCTCTGAGTCTAGTGGTTCGTCCTCTCCATCCATTTGGCACACAAAAGAAAAAAAATCACTTAGAATTGGATAGTTTAGTCCAGGAAAGACTATTTTCTGCCAGCTGAAGCCACTCGGTAACGTTGGTCTATACCCACAAATTGTTCTGTAAATTGCAAAGCACCTTTTGCAGTGAGCTTGCCATTTGTCTGAGCAAAACTGACCCCATTCCAGTGAGGAGACCTTGGAAAAACCCATCCTTTTTGGCACTGCAAGGAAAGGTGTGAGGTTGGCATCGCTGTCATGTTCAGAACAGACTGAAGAAGGGTGAGATAAGGTAGGGACAGCCCACGGGGACAGGAATGGGACAACTGCAGGTCTGGGAGCAGCTACATAAATTCTGACCCTGTAGCATGAAGGAAGTCAATGAGAAATACTACAGAGGCCAATAAAATTATGGTAGTGGACAAAAGGGGAACAGGAAATCATTATTTGCAATTTCTCAAGATACAAGAGCCATAAGACATCCACTGTAACCACCAGGAGCAAAAATAAAATTAGCTACTTTTTCACACCACACAATTAAAATCATAAAATCTCTGTCACAGCATGGCAGGGGGAAGGCAGAAATACAGCTGGATTCACAAGGAATTGGATGCTGGAGAGATCCATCCACAGTTATAAATCCTGACAGTGACAGTACTGGGCCCATTCCCAAGCAGCACCTGGGCACAGCCTTGCCTCTTCAGCTGGCCCTAAACCCTGCTCTGGGCACCCAGAGACACTGATGAGGGGACCTTTGGGATGTCCCCTCCCAGAGCCCTCATCCAGAAATTTAAAAAGGGCTGAACGTAAGGTTCAGAAGAACAGTAGTGCTGCCTCAAGCAGTATTTTGTACTTCTTAAAGGACACAATCTATTAAATGGCTGTATTTCTCCTTTCCTGAAATGTGTGCAGAAATTCCCAATTATGATGTTACTCATGTTATTTTTATCATGTATTTTCTTAAAAAGGGACTTAGTCAAGAGATTTAGTCGAGTTAATGTGTTATTTCCACATCAAGTTGGACTTAATGGATACCAAAATCCTGACAATATTAGACTTAGGGAAATTACCTCCTTTTCCCAGATTTCTTGGTAGCACACATCCTGCTAGGATTTGTGAAATGAACCTAATGGCTACTACCTCCTGTTGGATACAACCTTCAGAACAGACCAGAATCCAAGGATGGAGAAAGACCAAAACCCAGTGTCTGAAACCAGAGTAAGTAATGCACAATGCCCCTCACAAATCCTCAGCTATTCTGTAGCAGAGAAACAGGAATAAATGGGAATGTTTCAATTCTTCCAGAAATTATGTGCTTTTTAAAAAAATTTTTTTAGAATGCAGTCTATTAAAAATACATTAATATTAAGTAATCAAAAATACATGCATTTTTAAAGGAATACTTTAGTACAGATCATTATTTCAATTTCAGAATAATTCATTTGAGAAATGTTTCTAATTATTGTAACATTCATTTTTAATTGCCAAAAGATTAAATAAATTCATCTCTCTTTTGCTGCATAAGTTTAAATGAACAGCTTTAAATGCCCTTTCTATTTATGGAAAGCTATTTTGTCAGAAAAACATGGTTCTTTTGTTTTCGCAGGAAAAAGAATAAATTAAATCTGTAGTGAAGATGCCAATAGAACTGGGCAAAGAATCTGGTTTTTATTAAGTGTAAATCTTATTCTCTTGCCCCATGATTAACAGGGTAATTTCTCAGGAAACAAACTGGGAAGAGGGGTGAAGAGAGTCCCTTACTACATTTTTGTCAAATACTACTTAATTCCATTCTCAGAAAAGTTGTTACTGTCAAAACAGAAGCAAAAGAATTTAAACCAGCATGTGGGAGCACTGGAAGATGCAGCATGTTACTCTGCTTAAAATTGTTTACAAAATTGGTGCACGAACCTTGATCCCACAGCAGTCCCTCCAGCCTTTCCAATTTCACAACTAACTGTTAAATAACTGAGAAGGAAACAGAATTGGGGATCAGCCCACAAGGTTAAAAAAATAGAATTACTTTTGTCTGTATTTCCCCTCCTTTCCTGTGACTGTGTTCAAAGCTGCACTGCGGTATCTCCAGTACAGTGTTCTGAAAAACACATATTTCCTGGATGGAATGAGACATTCCTTGGAATCTGAGTTGTTCAGACATGGAACCATGTGTGTGCAAGCCAGTCTGGCTATGGAACCACCACACACTTGGTTCTTTGGCACTCCTGGGGCCAAGGCCTTACCCCAGCAGTGCTTGTGTTTGGAATTCAGTGCCTTGGAGCATGGCAGAGGTTTCACCCATCCCAGATATCTGCCAGCCATGCCACTGGCAAGTCCTGCTCCAGCTTCGTCCCTGCTGAGCCCCAAGGATCCTCAGTCGCTGTGAACCCAGCAGAACCCAGGCTGCATAAACCAGCTGGGGTCACAAGGTCTGTTTGACAGCGCTCCCAAGGGCCGAGTCCCGTGTTCCCAAACATCAGCCCTCAGCAAATCACAGTCACTTGTTGCATTAAGTTAATTTACAGACAGCTGACTCAGCGGATTGCTTAGAAAATAAACAAATAAACTGGTGTTTGAAAGCATTTTAAAATTATAGAAAACCTCATCTTCTACTTCCAGGGATCCATTTCCAGGCTTGCCTCAGCTCAGTGAGCAAACATAGGGCCTAAGTAATCAATTGCTATTTGTAAAAATTAGAAAAACATATAATTTTATTAGGCATTAAATTAACTATGTAGAAAGAATGAGAAAACATTAGGTTGTCTCTGATTTTTTTTCCTAATAGACAGTATTGCATTTAAATGAACACTATAATTCTTAGACTTTAATTCAAACAAACCTAATTGTGCATGGATCACTTTGAATATGATAAAATGTAAAGCATACATCAATGGATTTAATATTTACTGCCGTACTTAACTGCACTTTAAACTGAAGCCAAAAAAAATTATTTGATGGGTTGCTTTGCTTTATAAATAACAATATCCTAGTCGAAGCTCATGGGAGACGTTGCTAACAGTAAGCTTTACTGGTTTATGTATTTTTTTAAAGATTATTTTAGTTCCTTTTTAATAAAAGAAACAACAGGGCTACCAACAGTTTAAATTGGCCATGGCAAATAAATGTCAGTTCTATATGTACTTGCAGTTAGATTAAATGTTAATGACTTACAGGTAAAGAATACAAAATGTGTCCACTACTATTTAAAGCATCAGCATGAAACACTAGCATACCAAAATGGAATAATTAAGTAAATTTGAAAGGCAGCAAGTTAACAGGTTGCTAATTCCATCATTTGCATGGTGATGTGAAAAGCAAAGAATGGAGGGGGCAGCAGCAGTTTATGGCACCTCAGCAAGGTGTCCAACACAAAAAGTTAGATGCTATTTATATCCACCTAAGATTTCAAAATATTTTTTAATATGAAAGTGGAAATATCCAGATTTTGTGCTAGCTCCACTTAATAGAAGTGTGAAGTTCACATTGTTCTATGACAGTGTATTTTAATCTTCCTTTATTCTCTGTCTTTTGAGTCTGATTAAAATGCACCTCCAAACAAGCAGAAGAATGGAGGGGAGGAGGTCAGAGTCCTTACATGATATTATTTTTTCTTTTTTAACATTTTCTTTAACAAAAGATCCTGCCTATAACTGCCTGAAATAACCCCGTCTATTGAAAATTGTTCTAATTTGGTTTCCCAAGAGAGAAAAGGACTAATAATTAACACTTCCATTTTTTTAGGGCACAGCTTTATTTGATTGAACAATAAAACTGCCTTGTGAAGGTTTTCAGCCCCTGCATTTCATAATCTAGTGGAGAATTCAGAACCCTTTTCACTGAAACTATCAGCACCACCTTGTCTCCCCAGCCTAGCCCAAGGACTGGGCAGAGCAGAGGAGCCCTCAGCTCCCACACCACAGACCTGCCACTGATAATCTTAAATGCTCATGGCAAGATGTCAGTGTTTGCACAATTAGAATGACACATCATTCTGGTACCATTCCAAAGGAGATGGATTTCCAGGTGCTATTCCTCTCAGCTTCTTTGGAATGAGCCACAGCCATCACTCCTAACTCGTGACACGGTGTGCAAACCCACACTTCAGCTGAACCAGCTGGCAAAGCTGGATTAAACCTCTGTTCCTCTGGAACGTTCTGCACCAAGACACAAGTGTTACTGGCAATCACATCATTCCAGGCTATCCTGATATTCTGCCGGGGTGGATGTAGAGCCAGGTTAGAACAAAGGTTCCTGCTAAGCTTGCCTCTGGCAGGGGTAGATACAGGATACTCTGTGATACAGGAAGTGTAGGTAACACTTTCCCTGGATCTATCCCAGCACTGTCAAGCTGTGCTTTGGGCAGGTTTTCATTCTTTTGCCTTCAGGACTGATGTTTCTTGAATGAAGATTCCTGGTTTCTTAGAAAACTCTGTCATGGTATTTCACATTTCCAGACACGTTCACAGAGCAGGACTCAAACCTGCACTAGATAAATGCTACTCCATTTACCAATGAACAACTTTTGGTCACCTTCTTGACTACTGAATAAGCTTATTAACCTGAAACCACCTGCAATACCTTATACCACAGTAACCTCTCTTGTTAGTTCTCCAGCTTCAGTTTCACTTACTCTCTTGCTCAGTAACAGTAATTCTTCCCTGGACAAACTGGAGTCATCCATCAGTTTCTTTGTTCCTGCTCTTGTCCACAACTTCATGCCCAACCTCCTTAAGATACTAGCACTGCTAGATTTCCACTGCAAGATGACTGGTGTGATTTGGAGACACACACAATTGCTGGACAAAGCCTAATAGACATTGGTAACACTCCAGCTTGGCGACCAAACACAAGCTTGTGGCCAGATACTGAACACAAATAAAGGTTTGTTTCACATTTCTAAGAGTATTTGCCGGATTGCTTGACCCAAAAATTGTTGTCCTCAATGTGCTTCTAGATTTCTGCCCTGGTAGGCAGGAAGAAGTGTTCTTTTTTCTATCTTTTTTTCTTCCTCTCCATATAAGAGCAAAAAGCTCCTTTCTTTTCCGCCCCACTAACACAAGCCAATAAATCCATTTGCCTGGTTCTCCTCAGTTCTTGAAACAGTCAAGCTTAACACATCCAACTGCTAGTCTTAATGTCTTAGTCTTCAGTTAAGAAGCCTCTCTTAAGGAACTCAGATTTTCAGCCATTGCCTTCTGTTCTGCTGAAAGGTCCCTGCCTGCCCCAAAGCCGCGCTCAGCTGCAGGCTCCACTTATTTCTCTTCTAACCACACTCTTCTCCTCCTGTGCAGATACTAACAGTGCTGCAGAAGCCTTGTAAACGGCAGCAGCACCCAACATAAAAAATAAATAGCAACAAAAAATACCCCAAAACATCCAGCTGATGGCCTGTTCCTTCCAGCCTGTTCCTGATGCCAGCATAACTCTCTTTGCCTGTACTTTTTGCAAGTTTTAATACCGAGCTGTGTCGGGCATTTCACTCACCCTTTGCACTCTGCACAGCTTTGTCAAGATGCTGGGATATATATTTCATGTTTGCTGAAGAGCTTTGGGCTTTTCAGATCTGTAAACTCCCACTTCACTTACGCCAGCAAGCCTGAGGAAGACAGACAGCATTCTGGACTCCCTGTGTAAAGAAGAAAATCTGGATTCCCTGTAAAAGTCTACCTTTCCTTAGCTTCTTTCTGAACTGGTTATTTCCTTGTGTGACAAATTCTAACTACTTCGGTAAGGTGTAATTATTTTTTTCCAATAACCAAAATTCTTGGCACAGATCTCAATCCTGTTACAGGCTCCTTCCCAGCATTTAGTTGGCTCACTGAGCTTCGTATCTGCAGCAAGCCTTACTCTGACAGAGAGAACCCCTGATTATGAATCTGCAAACCCAATCCTGTCTAAAAAGCTTTATTACTTGTTTTTAAAGAATCTAGTGAGGATTCAAAAGCCCCACTGGAAGAGATATTACAGAACACATGATCTGTGACTAACTGCATTCACAAGATTACACTACCAGCACAGGCCCAGCAACAATTTTGGGTTCTCAAATCTCACTGAAGTGGGAGATGAAGCACCCATTTGTCTCTGAGGGCCTGCATTGCAGTGTCTGAATGTAAGTAGGTGATTTCTTTCCTCTACTGCAATGCACAGTCAGCACTTCACCTGAGCACAAATTTAACAGGGAGACATTGAACAGTATTTGGGCAAGCCTGGTCACAGTCTGGGCAGGGAGTAATGCCCCTGGCTGGGAAGTGAGTTCACCTGCCCAAAGCTGTTGGGGCTCGCCCCCCCTGCTCCCCCTGGGTGGGAGGGGAGCCAGGGGGACGCATGGCAGAGTACGGGGTCTCTGAACCCCTGCTCTGAGGACACACGCTCTCGGGTTGTGTTTGTGATTGGATGTTTTGTGTGGCCCGGGGAGTGATGGGGCTTTCCCTGGCAGCTGGGTCAGTCTGCTCTCGTGACCGGCCATGCTGGCTGGATCCCAGAAATAAAGACCTAATGAACACCTTATGAAAGATCGTGTCCCTAATTCTTCCATGGGCCAAGGCTACTTTCAGAGGCTACACCGGACTGCAACACAAAGCTGCCAAGGTGACACCACCTGTGCCAGTGCCCTGCTGCTCCAGTTCCTGGGCAGGCGCATCCCCAAGGGAACATGGAGAATGAAAGCCAATTGTTCGGCCTCCCATGAACATGCCTGAAGGGACATAGGATGAATCCCACACGTGGCGAGTTTGGGAAATTATTATTGTGCCTTGGATCTCTACCAGACCCTATTCTTCAGGCATTTCTCCACTAATCAGTACAGGTTTAAGCTTAAACACCCACACGCATTTTAATAAGGTGTATCCCAGGTCTAATTCTCTTTTCCTCTACATTTAACTCTCACTGACATTAATGAGAGCTACATGTGTGGGTACACACAGAACTGACTCCAGGCAGTTTTACAGCTTGATTTTTCTCTTTTTAATGCAATTAGAAAAGCACATTGAAATGCTTAATCTGTGTGTTTGGGGAGAAATGCTTAATGGTGCCTAATTAATGCATAAAATTTACATTTAGAAAACCAGTATCCAGGCACTGAAATAATCAAAATATTTGCAGAAATCCCAATGAAAAAAAAGAATTATAAATGGTTTCCTGGCAACTGTTCATGAATCTCTTAGTTTGTTTGGGTTTGGGGTTTGGGGGGCTTTTTTGGCTTGCTTGTTCTTTGAATGAGAGTTTTGGATACACTTCAGTTAATTGACCAAATAAAAAACTATCTGCAGCTGAGTGAACCACAACCAGTATTTGTCTTTTCAGAAGAAGTAGGCAAGCCTGGAGATTGTAACTTTAAGTCACTCATTTTTTCCTTGTAAGAAGCCATCTGCAAACAATGCACAGTATTATCTCTGCCAAATAACTTACTTCCTTTATCCCTTTTCTATTTGTGAGTGTATTTACTTAGGGCCTTGCTCTGCTAACTGTTACAGGTCTACAAAACTTTAAATCCCCACAACACAGCGAAGGCCACTCATGTAAGACATGGTGTTACACACTAGTGTTCTGCACTATTTAGATTTGTTTGCCTTCATGCTACAGAGATGATCCAGCACACAACATGGAATCAGAGCTGTTACAAACAGCCTTTAGCACTGACATGAAGAATTAAGCTTTAGGACTAGAAGAATCAGAGAAGAGAATTAAAGGGGAAGAATAAAGCTTCCTTAGAGGTGAGAAGAAACAAGAATAAAATATTTAATTTGCCAAACTTGATGATGTGCTGTTAAACACCACTTCCTGCTGCATGTCTGTTTGACTGAGTATTCATTTTGTTCTTTTGGAGAGACTTTATTTTATTCAATCCATTTTGCAGTCTAACAGCCAAGTCTTTTCCTGGACTTGGCCCAGAAGGTCACCTTTTAAAAGAGGATGCTGTGCAATCTT
This sequence comes from Platysteira castanea, assembly GCA_013397175.1. Taxonomy (NCBI): domain Eukaryota; kingdom Metazoa; phylum Chordata; class Aves; order Passeriformes; genus Platysteira; species Platysteira castanea. Next base: position 271,940 of record VYXC01001544.1, read on the forward strand.
TAGAGGCTCCTAACCAATTCTAGCATTGGAATTGAAAGAGAAGGCAGAGATCTAGGTAGGAAAGGAAAATTTTACTATACTCACATTCCTAAATCCTAAGTTATAAATTCAATCTAAATATAGTGTTGTAGGGTCTGATGTTCAAAATTTTCATAATTTCCTTATCAACTTGCTTTACAATTTAACATCACTTTTCCTCCAAAACTTTCAGCTCTTCAAATACAGTTTTTATGTCATTGTTGCTTTCTTCAGCACTAAGAAAAGACATCCTAAAGTCCAGTATTTCATACACATACACAGTCTCACTGAGACTTCATCATCATCAAAGATGATCTTTGCAAAATGCAGCAGGCAGCTTTCTTTTTCATTGCCAGAAAAAGTATATGGCATTTGGATGTATTTTGGCTTACTACCTGATGTCAGAGTAAGTTCTGTGGTTCACAGTTATGTTTTCGACAGTCCTGAATTTTGATGTGCGACTTGGTGAAACAATAGATGAGGATTCTTACAAGGTTGTGTCTTTATGACCGACTTTTACAGTATTTTCAGTTATGAAATCCAGAGAATTTATTATGAGATACTGGAAAATCAGGGTAATTTCTGATGATATTCAAACTGCCAGATTTGGATTTCAAAGATGTTTGAGCAATTGCCACTCCTCACCTCTGCAAATCAAAGAAAATGTTTCCAAGAATAGCTCTAAACCATCCAAACATTGCTTTGGCACTGTGGTAGCACTGAATATCTTCCTAGAATCATCACAGAATCCGTAAGGTTGGAAAAGACCTTTCAGGTCATTGAGTCCAACCATCAGCGAGCACCACTGTGTTCACCACCAAACCATGTCCCCAGGTGCCACAGCCACACTTTTTTTGGCACACTTCCAGGCATGGGGACTCCACCACTCCACTGGGCAGCCCATGCAAATGCTTTACAACCCTCGTCACAAGAAAAAAATTTGCCTAATATTCGACCTGAGCCTCCCCTGGCCCAGCCTGAGGCCGTTTCCCCTTGTCCTGTCCCTGTTCCCTGGCAGCAGAGCCCGACCCCCCCGGCTGCCCCCTCCTGTCAGGGACTTGTGCAGAGCCACCACGGCCCCCCTGAGCCTCCTTCTCTCCAGGCTGAGCCCCTTTCCCAGCTCCCTCAGCTGTTCCTGATAAGATTTGTGCACCAGACCCTTCTTACAGAGCTTTGACTGTAAGAAAAAAAACAACAAAATGAAAATCAAAAACCAAGAAAATAAAATTAAAGAAACCCACAGACCCACAGCTGCACAAAACCTAATCCAAAATGTTCTCTGCATTTTTCTGTGTACTTGGCAAGTGCTCAGTAGCTAAGTTTTGACACTTATTAGCCATTAAGCACAGACAGCTATTAGTTATTAAAAAGATATGGACACCACAATTTTCAAAGAATTCGGCTCAGGTGCTGTCCAGAGCCTGCATCAGTCAGGGGTGAGATCTTCTGCTCTCGGATGCTGCTGGGCTGCAGCAGCTGCAGCCCTTGCCCTGCTGTGCACATCAAGAATCCCAGCAGTTCTCTCCAGACACCAGGGGCAGGGAGCCCTCAGGCACGGGAAATACTCAGCAGCCATCCCAGCACCCCAAGGCAGGACTTGAAAGCAGTTCCCAGCAGTTCCCAGTTCCAGCTGGCCATTTTAAAAACACAAATCCCAGAGCTCACATGAGGTCAGTAATCCTCACACCAGGCACTGCAGGCACTGCAGGGGCTCTGCCCTGCCAGCTGGCACGTGCAGCTGACCTAGACTCATCTACTGTAGCCACTTGGAAAAGGTGCAAGATTTAACAGTAATAAAGAGTTAAAATAAAAATAAATTTTAAAAACCCACTAGAACACACCCGACCAAATAGACAAAAATCCTTTACTGTCATGAAATAAAACATCAAACCATCCTGCGAATTCAGAGGTTCAGCAGAAATCTGAACTTGGGTTTCTGCACCAAACCACTGCAGGATTTATCCAATTCACCATCCAGAATAGCAAAAACCTAAATGATCTACACTTCCCAAGGTATGTTACAGCTCATCCTCCATTTTTTTCCAAATGGCAGATGAGACCATAAACCTACTATATTCTGGCTGTGAAGAATCAGGCTCTGAGTGATTTAAACCTTGAGATCCATTTAAAAATCATTCCATAAAGGTATGAAGTTAAGACATAAATAAAACAGAACTTACTTTATCGTAATATACCACTGCATTTTGATCAATTGTTTGCAGAAAGAAGATGTTGAAATGCCCTTCCACACTACTTTAAACCTAATTTTGGAGAGCAGCAGCCTAGGACACAATGAGAGCTGTTACCAGTTCTGTGGCTGTCTTAAGAGCAATTGACCACCAGAGGCTCTGTTTAACTTTGGGCAGAATTCTGTTCAGCAGCTCTGAAAACTGGGCGGAGATGTATTTGGACCTGAGTCACCTTCCTCTCAGTACCCTCCACCAACTCCATACTGATAGCTGTTCCCACAGGAAAATCCTCTTTGAGATCATTTTGAGAACAAACCCATCCCTGTGTCATCCCCTGCCCGGCTGCACATGAACCCCAGGAGGGGAAGGATTGGTGTGGAAGCTCCTGACTGCCCTCAGTGGGACAGGGCCTGGCGCCGTTCCCACACTCCCAGCAGGACGGTGTGTGCCCCCTCGGTGTGTGGGGTGGCCAGGCCGTGGGGCCCCGGCGGGGCCGGGACAGGGCTCTCCAGCCGCCCTGGGTCTGGAGCTGGAAGCTGGCAACTGCCAGAAGGGCCGGAGGAGCCCCGGCAGGTGAGTGGGGAAGGGGCAGCTCTCCCTGTGCCAGGCCCAGAGGGGCCAGGGTGGGCCTGGGCTGTCCCGCGGGGAACAGCTCCCTTTGGGAACAACAGGGCATTGCCGGGGCGCTGCTCCGGAGCTGGCGGCAGCTTTGGTGCTGGCCGTGGGGACAGGCCTGGCAGGGAACAGGGGGCTCCTGGCCATCCCAGGGCACACTCACATCTCCTCCTGTCACTGTCACGCTGGAGGCTGTGGGCACTAACGAGGGAGCAGCTCTCATTCCATCCCCATGCTGGCCGGAGCAGGTATTGGTGGGCACAGCTACAGCAGTGGAACCCCCAGAGCTCTGCTTGCCCCAGCAGTCGCCCTGGCAACAGAACCCCCTGAGCGGTGTTTGTCCCACGCAATCCCCGGCTGCCCAAGCACCATGGCAGGTACAGCAGCAGGCTCCTGCTCCTCCTGGGGCTCCTGCCCTCCAGGTACCCCCAGCCGGCTCTGCCTGCCAGTATCTCACCCATCCCTGCTCTCTGCTTCCCCCAACAGAGAGGTTCCCTTTCCATGTGACAGTGGTGAAGGTGCCTGGCGTGAGCTTCCCTGCCCTGGGAGCTGCCTGGGAGCTGCCCTCTGTCCCCAGGCTGCCACTGTCCTCTGGGCCTGTCCAGCTCCACACTGGCCCCCACCAGCTGGTCCCAGCCACCACCAGGCAGGGGGTCCCAGGGACCCTAGGGCAGGTGGTGCCACTTCCCCCTGTGGTGCATCTCCCCCAGCTACTGCAGCTGCCCCTTGGGGCTGCTCTCTGTCCCCCTGGCTATGGCTGGGTACAGCAGGTGGTGATGGGGACACTGCTGCCCCACCAGTCAAGAGCTGTGGTCCAGGAGGAGCCCCTTTACCCCATAAGCTCTAGTGTGTTCCACATCCACCACCAACCTGCCCTGGCTCTACCAGCTGGCACAACTACAATGGAGCCCGAAGGTGAGTCTTGGGGGGTGGCAAAGCCCACGCACAGGCAGACAAGCTGAGGAAAGCTTCAATCTCTTGGGGTTCCATTTTCAGAACTGGTGACCACAGATCTGCATGGGGAGGGACCAGCTGCCACCCCAGAGGCCATTCCTGAGCAGGCAGGGGACAGCACCAACACACATCTGTTTGCCTGGCCTGACACCACGGTGAGTGAGGACACTGCCCTCGACAGCCCCAACAGCTCCACCTTGGATGCTCTCCTGGAAGAACTCTCTGAGTACCTGGAGGACACTGGCTGTCTTGACAAGCAAGCAGAATTGGCACAGCAAGAGGACAATGAGGACACCATCTTGGCCGCCAATGTCCCCAGCTTGACTGCTGAGGACCTCGATGAGTTCCTTGAATTCTGTGAATGCCTGCTGGAAGACGACCGTTCCAAGAAGCCGGTGGTGGAGGCACAGCAAAGGAACAGCCAGGATGCCATCCTTGCCATCCCCAACCTGACCCCCTCTGCCAACCCACCCACTGCCCTCCAGCCTCACTCGTCCTGCCTGGCCCAGATGGAGGAGGAGGCACTGCAGAGGCAGCCGCCGGGCATCGTCACTATCCGGGTGCACCCCAAAACAGGACAGCTGGCAGCAGCCAGGCCAAGAGCTCTGCGCCAGCCAGCACCCCCACGAGCCAAGAGACCTTCCCGCAGGACCATGGCCCAGCCAGCAAGAAAAAAACGACGGCAGTGATGCAGCACCCAGGCCAGAAGACACCCCAAGCCAGTGACCTACATCCAGACCCCCAGCCCCAGCCCTTTCTTACAGGGCTCATTCCCATTAAAGATTTGTTTTGCAGCTCCTCTCTCTGCCTGGGGTCATATTCACGGGGGGGGATTGATGCCTAAGGGCAGCCTCTGCCCACCCCATGTGGGGCCAGGCTGGCCTGGGGATGGTGACTGAGAGGATGGGTATGGGGACATCGTTCTGGGCACTGGGCACCTGAGGGGGAAACCACACTGGTCGGAGTGCTCAGAGCACCAGGCAGCAGGACAGGCACCATGGAGTCACCAGGAGCAGGGAGTGCGCTGCTGGGCACGTGCTGAGCTTCCCACTTGGTCTGGCTGCCAGAGGGCGGGGAAAGGGGGACCTGCCCCAAGCAGGGGAACCTTTCCCTGGCAGGGAGTGGATGAGATGAAACACTGTGGGATGGTTCTCCTGGGGATGTTGGAATGCCCCGAGTGCTGCCATAGGGATTTCTCCTTTGACACAGGGCAATTTCTCATCTCTAAAGGAACCAAGCCTCTCTGCAGGCCGCCTCTGCCACCCTGTCACTGCCCCCCTGGCCAGCTCCCCGCAGTTTCTACACTGGGCAGGATGTTCTGTGGTACAGAATATCCCTCCAGTCAGTTCAGGTCAGCTGTCCCAGCCATGCTGCCTCTCCCAGCTTCTTTAGGACATATCACCCTTTGACAGGGTCTCTGTGAGGGGCATTCAAGGCCAGGTTGGATGGGGCTTGGAGCAGCCTAGTCTGCTTGAAGGTGTCCCTGCCATGGCAAAGGGTTGGAATGAGATGATCGTTAAGGTCCCTTCTGTCCCAGACCATGCTAGGTTCTATGGTAGGCAGGGTGAGAGAGGAAACAGCTGGAGACAGCTTCAGAAACTAAATCTTCCATTGGCCTGTATTCTGTCACCCTGTTTTGCAAAAAAAAAAATAAATCTAAATTAAAGGGAGATACCAAGCAGGCAAGAATCATTGTCTGTAGCCAAAGGAAGTTAAATCTATCAATCTATTTGGCTTAAAAGAACTGTTTCAAAAAGTTGACCATCTGCTACACCTTAGAGGCAGGTAGAAGGAGTATAGCAAGAGTAAGCCATATTCCTACCACTGGACAAATCCAGATTTTGTTTAGAGTTGTTACTGAGGTGTATGTTCATTCATTAAGTTTAAGTAAATAAACAACATTTCTTGCAATAGGAACACAAAATAATCATATTGCTATTGAGAAGAAAGAAAAGCTACAGCTATTTTAGTTGGAAAGGACCTGCAAGTGACCATTTAGTCCAGCTTGACCCGCTCCGGCCAATTCAAGTTAAAGTATGCTCCTAAGGCACCATGCAAATGCCTCACACATGCTGATGGAAAATAGGGGTTTTGTTCAAGCAGGGAAAAATGCTCTTCTTGCATTGACCATTGCCCTCTTCCTCAGTTCCTTCTATTGAGCCATTCTGAAACCCAAGAAAAAGGGTTCCGAGTCCCTCTCCCAAAGATGACCTTTGTGCTTGAAGTGATTTGGAGGGAGCACATGTTAGAGTAAGGGAAAATAAGGTAGGAAGCTGCTAAACTAAATGCTATAATAATCACTCTTCTCCCCAGAGTTGGGGACAATTCCAAGCTCATACCAGAGAACTAATTATCTTTTTAAGTCATCACATTTATAACAGAAATCAGCTGTCCACAAAGACCACAGAGTCTTTAAACAGCAGCACACTGCTGGAAAAGGCCATGAGCCTCAGATATCACCTCTGCTCTCCGGCTGGACATTCTGCCTTCTTCTAACTTACCTGATGCACTGCAGGCAAGTTCCTGAGGCAACCAACCACAGTCACTGCTGCGAAACACCCGGATGATCTCCGACCCACAAAGCCTGCATTCCAAGAGGCTTACAGGCCACTGGACTTACAGACTGCTGTCCAACATCCACAGCAAACTAGTTCTGATGTATGGTTTTCAAAGGAATTGCTGGAAATTTGTCTTGAAATGCAGTAGTTAGAAAGATTCTCCTGCAAATGTGCATCTATGATTGGATAGCATATCCTGAAAAAGCACCCGTATTTCCTTAGAAAGAACATCAGCACCAAATTATATATATTTTTATGAGAACAGTCTCAAATCTAAAACAGTCCTTCAGAACTGAGAGACTGTAAAGGGTTTTTAAAAATTTTTAAACCTCTGCATAAAAGCACATTTTTTCCATTATAATAGCACTAAAAGATCTAGAGCAAATTTGCACACCATAGGAACACTACTCTCCCTCTCAGGAATGACACACATGGCATCTTTTTCAACTTATCTTGTCTCTTCCCTTCTCCCAAAACCAGAAATCACTTAGCAAAACACATCTTTGTCCCCAAAGTGAATGTACCAAACACACCATGACACCTATTTCACTACTCTGTTGCTTTTCACGTAGAAAGCATTCAGGTATTTTTAGAGGTTTGTAATGTCTCTGATGAGAAGTTCATTCCTTATGTCTTAGAGCCTTTCCTAATGAGAGGGAAAAAAAAGACAAAAAAAAAGGGTACTTTAGAGAAGTTTTGGGTGTGCAATGAACATCAGCCCCTACAGCGCTAACAAGACCAGAGCTCAAGTGGAACTCAAAGAATCCAAAGTTTCCCTGAGGAACAGAACAGGAGTAACAGAAACTGCAATAAAACTGAATGCAAACAGCCACTGAAAGCTGTGCACATTCTATAGACTTTTATTACAAATATCTCTGAACGACCTCAGTGGACCAGATGTGCTGCACTGAGCGTCAGGACCCTGAGAAAACACCATCCCTTCTTACAGTATTTGCCATTACAGCTGTCCTTTCTCTTCCCCAGCAGCACAGAAACTAATGCTGTCTATCAGGCGTAAAAGAAAACGTGACGCGATAAAATATAATCACATAGCACAGACGCCTCCAAAGGTTTCTATTTCTGTTAATATCTGCATGCTTACTCTTACATAAAATCCTATAATAATGAAAATATTCATTTCCCATTGTTATTGTCTAGTTTCATCACCATCATTCTCACTGCTATCTATGGGTAGGAAAGACAGATTCTGTTCCCAAGCGCATTCATCTCATCCGTAATAAAATTCAATCCTGTCTTCATTAAAATTACATAAGTGTATAGGAGGTCAAGACACGGTGAGCTCCAATTGTTTTCTAAATGAAAACTAATTTTTCAGTTATTGTTCAAAATAAATTATACAGAAGTATAATCAAAGTTAATTGAAGAACGCTGCACAGTTTGAGCTCATTAAAATCCCCACAAATGCCAATAGGAAACATACTGTTTGGTACTTTCAGGAAAAAAGTGACTTCTTTTACCTTGAAAAAAGGTTATTAATCCAATGAAAGTTCCTCAGAGTTAAATTAATAATACTCACAGCAGCTTCTGTGGTCCATGGAGGTAGCACATGGATTAATCCCCGTCCTTAGAACATGGTGATATCAAACCTGTTGACATAATCAGTTCTGCATTTCAGACAGAACCTTGGTCACAGCCAGGTCACCAGGAGCTGCAGCGTTCAGGGCTGTGGGGCATCACGTGTGGGTCACACAGTCACAGGAAGCCCCCTGAGCACCACTGACAACACTCCCCACGAACACCTGCCAACCAACAACTTCTGGTTCCATCAAAGCAGCTCATTGGCAAGGCAAGCAAAATATCTAAGTGGCGATTTTCAACTGCAAACCCACCTAAACCCTCAGAAATTTCTTCCTTTGTTATCTTCTCTTCAAATACTTTGTATCATAGCAATGAATTACATTTGGCCTGAATTTGTAGCTAAACTAAACACACCTCTCTTCTCCCTGACATCACTTACCTACCTGTTACATAAAGGTTGTGACCTCAGGGACAGCAAGGAAGTCCTTCACAATCAGCTTCCAGAAAATGGAATGCAGGTTTGGCATTCCATGTATTTCACCATTAACTTTCTCACCATTTGCAGGATGATCCCAGTACTACCAAAAGCAAGCACGGAGAACACGGTCACAGAAGATCAACAGTGAGCACAGCAGAGCACCACAAACTGTTCAGACTTCCTTTTGTAATGCAGATATGAACCAGTGAGCCAGGATCTGACCACCACGTGTTGCTTAAGCGTTATTGCACCTCCTTAGATCTGGGCTTTTAGGGATGATGAATGTTTCCAAAGAGCTTTAATTGTCAGCGCCAATTTCCAGCAGGCCCACATGGCTCTGGAGTGTTATACACCGAGCAGAATGACCCCAGTCAGAAGCTCAGGAGCAGTCACAACCAAAGAAAAGCTCAGGACTCATCACAGCCTGCCCGACTTCACCCAAGTTCCTACAGCTTTACCAGGTCCTGGCATTCTGCAGGTGTTCCCACTCAGTGACTATTCAAAATAAAACAAGAGGTTCCACAATACGGTGACCAGAGCTCACCTATGGTGACACGTCACAATTGAAGATTGATTCAGCCTGATTTCTGAATCTTAAAACTGCCATTTTCTAAAACAGTGTACCAGAATATAGAAGGAAAACTAAAAGTATAAACAAAAAAATGTGGTTTCCTTTACAAATACCAAAGTAAAGAAACCTTGTCTTGGAGCAGTCTCTCTCTGAAAGGCTTGTTCCAGAAGAATCCTTTTCATAATAAATATGTCATATGTAAAACATTGCTCTTGCTGAAGAGCCAATACTTCAAGCCTCTTACCCCCTGCAGTTACCTCCAGCAGTATAATTAATACATAATCATGACTGTGGTATTCATAGGCAATGACACCTAGTGTGCTTTTGCTGAGATAAAAATAAATTATCTATTCTCTCTTTCTACATGAAGATCTGCTCTTCCAAATTATTAGGAATTTGAGTAACTACACCGAACCCAAATACAGATACTTGCAAAACTGGGCCTTCAATTGTATTGCTTTTTCTTCATCCACAGGGAATTAAGCCAAGGAAGCAAGCCTGTAAAGTCTGTTTTATGGAACACAGGAAATAAATACGTAATTAAAAGAAAATCAAGTATTCCATACAGCACCAGTTGTCACTGTCAGCTCTGTAACTCAGCACCAACCATATCGATTAGCTGCCTTTTACAAACATCTCCAAATTAACATCAAAATTAGCTCATTGCACTAACTTGCAGGAAAAAGGTGTTCTTTGCTTATCCTGCAGTTTAAGAACTAGCCCAAAACACCCAAATATGGAAGATCCTTGGAAGCAAACTGCTTCCTGAACCAAATGGCTGCAGTGACACAGGACACAACGTGGGGTCAGTGCAAACCCAAAACTGCCTGGCAAGGGAAGGCTTTAGTCAGGTGCAGGATTTCCTTTCCTCTGCTGCCTCACTCACAAGGCTCTCTAGAGGGCATTTCACCAGTCCCAGCCCTGAAGGAAGACTTTGTGGGGAACACCAATGTTGTTCCACTGGCCACACCTATCTGGAGAAATAACTCTGCTCACCAGGATAAATGGGGGGATCTGTCCATCAGCCAGGGCTTGAGGGTTTCTGTTTGTTGGTGCTGAAAATGCACACCAGATTTCTTTATGACAGGGCATAGATGACACAATTCCCAACTGATGAAGGGTAAGGGATACCAAGAAAAATTACTGACTACCACAGTGAAGAAAACTGACCCTCACTTAATGACAGATTTCAGGTTGGGGCAGGCAGTGGGTAGGAAAAAACAAGAAAGAGAAATACCATCTTTAATAGCTCACCAGGAGTGTTTGTCATACCAGAACAAGGAGAGATTGGCATACCATTGAACTATAAGTAGTCAGAAAAAATACATGGGAAAAAAGCCCTCTTAAAAATGCTTTGCAGTGTAATTTGGTCTCATAGCAGTGAATTTAAAAGTGAGTGTTTGTTATATATACGTGCATGATTTCTGAATTCAAGTAAAAGCCTTTTTTCTACAGTACCACTTTAATCCTTTTTGGTTGCCATAATGCCCTGCCATACCTAGCAGTATTTCTCTGAAGTCCTGATGAAACTCAGATAAGGCTCCAATGTCTTATCACAGAGCCCATTGCATAAGGCCATACTGAATATTCTGCATTTCAGGAGTATTTTGACAGCAGACCAAAGTACTTTTCTAAGGCCAGTTACAGCATGACCGGTAATTTTGAGATTGAAATATTAAAGGGATACATGAGGAAAACCTTCAGTTCCATGGTGTGTCCGGGGAGACACAATAAAGACGCTTTTACACCTGCCAGGTTCAGCAGAAAGGAGGAAATGGAATCGATTTATTGACATTATCTCATTCTTATACACGTCCCAACTCCACAAAGGGATTGGAGAGCATGTCACTTCCTTCTCCATCCCACTGGAGAAGAAAGGTGCTCATCAGAGTTGTGATATCACAAAAGGAATGAAAACCAGAAAATACCGTTAAGTAAACATTGGCCATTATTTACATGAATCTGTGTGAAAGAATCTGACTCCAAGGTTAAAAACAGAAGGCTTACAAAAATCCAGGGCAACACCATGGCAATGAACTGTATATTGCATTAAAGCCTACAAATAAAATCATGATTACTTTTCACAGGAAAATAATGCCAGCCAAGAGCAAAAACAGTGAATTCAAGGAGCTCTTTTTGCAATACTTAGGGCTCTTGTTTTTAAAAAAAATAGTTGTTTTTTTTTTTTTTCAAATTAATTCTCCTACATTATGAAATCAGAATAATTTGTCTCTAGCACAAGAAAACAGACAGGCTAGCCTAATCATGATGGGACTTGTACAATTCTGTGTTAGTCAACAAGTGCCCACACACCTGGGCCTTCTTTTAATGCCTTTCCCCCTTTATCCAAAATACAGAAAAATTAAGTGGATGAACAACAGCTCCACACCAGTCATTCCATTTAATTTCATCTAGGTGTCATCTAGGTGTAGTATTTCACTACTAGGTGTAGTATTCCAAGATATTTAAAAAGTCAGCAAGCTCATGTCCTTGTAGCAAGCTTTAGTACTAGAGGTTTACAGTTGTTTAAATTTTAAAAAGTNCTCCTACATTATGAAATCAGAATAATTTATCTCTAGCACAAGAAAACAGACAGGCTAGCCTAATCATGATGGGACTTGTACAATTCTGTGTTAGTCAACAAGTGCCCACACACCTGGGCCTTCTTTTAATGCCTTTCCCCCTTTATCCAAAATACAGAAAAATTAAATGGATGAACAACAGCTCCACACCAGTCATTCCATTTAATTTCATCTAGGTGTCATCTAGGTGTAGTATTTCACTACTAGGTGTAGTATTCCAAGATATTTAAAAAGTCAGCAAGCTCATGTCCTTGTAGCAAGCTTTAGTACGAGAGGTTTATGGTTGTNGGATTTCTTCTACAGCTAATAAACCAGTTTTGATTCAGCACAAAACAAGTTCATATGGTCATTCTTTGAAAGTATTTTGGCAACTCTATTAATAAGAACATGTGTGTTAATTTCAGTACTTATTCTTTAAAAATAATTCTCTAATTTATGCTGGGTTTGCCTTTGAAATATTCATAACATCTTTCTTCTACCTTCTTTAATTAGTAAGAGACCAACTATCAGGCCTAATTTTCTTCCTGTGTTTGTTGTTTGTTTTGCTTTGGGGTTAATTTTTTTGTCTTGGTTTTGTTTTTTTTTTTAATTGTTGTTGAAATTTAACATAGTACCTGTCTTTCATCAGTCTGTCAGGTTTTTGAGTTTTATGGTATTTTTTCAACTGTACAAAAGCTAAACTATTTCATTTATTAGTGTTCATAGATTCATGTTCGTAGTCTCATCAATAAATCCATGTTTTCCAAGTCTTTAAGTATTTACACATTTTATCTTCCGCAGTACTTTAAAGACCCCTTTGTTTTGCCAAGTCTTTATTTTCTTGTTAACAGACGCATAAAAGATCTATATCTCAAATCATTACATAGTATCTCATACATTCTGAAAGAATATTAATTGTCTCTCTCCTAAGCTCTTACATTAACATCCTGTTTCCCTGAGCAGTATAAAATGACAGGATATAGACCTTATCCTCTATAAAGTTTCTGACTAGCATTAACTACAGAAAAGTTGATGTGGGATGTAAAATATATAGCATCAATCCTAAAAAAACCCCAATGAAATATAAAAAAGTTCATATTTTGTTGTAGAGAGATACTGCTATCAAAAAGTAGGAAAAACGTTTGCAGTTGGTACCAAATATATTCATTTCTCTTTTCTGCTGCCTTCCATTTTCTCATTGATCAGAGACACTGTGCCAGCAAAGACAAAGTCATATTTAACACTGAAATATCGTTCTGCCACTAAAGTTTAGGCACTACACTGGCTACAAAATCCTCTGTGTGTTTGCTGCAAGGATGCTGCTCGCTCAGTAGGTGATGAGATTTCATGGAATGCCTTCAGCTCCTTCCCCATCTGCGGCACTGTGTGAACACAGCCCCTCCTGTCGCAGGCAGCCTCCACCCGTTCTTGTCCTGCAGTAGCCTTTGCACATCTGCAGCCCGAGCAGCACACACCAGCTCAGAATCACCTGCTTTTTCCAGATTAATAGCTGAGTGCAAGCTCGCTTCCCACTCGCTCCTGGCTGCTGCCTCCCGGGAGCCCTGACTGGAAGCAAAGGCACTGGGCTCTCTCTGTTCAGAGCTGTGTTTGCCACCATCATCGGGCCAGCCTGCACGAGGTGCCAGCCTGCAGTGGCTGTGCTCTGAGGACAGACAGCCTTTTCCATTGCAACAGTGAGAAACTAAACCACGAGACAATTCTCCTCCCAGCCCCTTCTCACTCTCACCGAGGTGTCTCCACCCCCACCTCCACTTACAGCAGCAAGATCTGTTCCCAGCCCTTGTGCTCCCCTCAAGAGCACATATGGAGAACACGTCTGTGTTCTTCCTGCTGCCATTTCCAGCCTCTGCTCCGGCCCCTTTTTAGTCCATCTCTCCTCAGACATGGAATCAAGCAGACCTTTTTGCTTGAAAATCCCTCGACTCTTCCCCAGAGCCTTCCCTTCTGAATTTCAGCCTGATCCTTCCTGTCCTGCATNAAAGCCTACAAATAAAATCATGATTACTTTTCACAGGAAAATAATGCCAGCCAAGAGCAAAAACAGTGAATTCAAGGAGCTCTTTTTGCAATACTTAGGGCTCTTGTTTTTAAAAAAAATAGTTGTGTTTTTTTTTTTTCAAATTAATTCTCCTACATTATGAAATCAGAATAATTTATCTCTAGCACAAGAAAACAGACAGGCTAGCCTAATCATGATGGGACTTGTACAATTCTGTGTTAGTCAACAAGTGCCCACACACCTGGGCCTTCTTTTAATGCCTTTCCCCCTTTATCCAAAATACAGAAAAATTAAGTGGATGAACAACAGCTCCACACCAGTCATTCCATTTAATTTCATCTAGGTGTCATCTAGGTGTAGTATTTCACTACTAGGTGTAGTATTCCAAGATATTTAAAAAGTCAGCAAGCTCATGTCCTTGTAGCAAGCTTTAGTACGAGAGGTTTATGGTTGTTTAAATTTTAAAAAGTAGGATTTCTTCTACAGCTAATAAACCAGTTTTGATTCAGCACAAAACAAGTTCATATGGTCATTCTTTGAAAGCATTTTGGCAACTCTGTTAATAAGAACATGTATGTTAATTTCAGTACTTACTCTTTAAAAATAATTCTCTAATTTATGCTGGGTTTGCCTTTGAAATATTCATAACATCTTTCTTCTACCTTTTTTAATTAGTAAGAGACCAACTATCAGGCCTAATTTTCTTCCTGTGTTTGTTGTTTGTTTTGCTTTGGGGTTAATTTTTTTGTCTTGGTTTTGTTTTTTTTTTTAATTGTTGTTGAAATTTAACATAGTACCTGTCTTTCATCAGTCTGTCAGGTTTTTGAGTTTTATGGTATTTTTTCAACTGTACAAAAGCTAAACTATTTCATTTATTAGTGTTCATAGATTCATGTTCGTAGTCTCATCAATAAATCCATGTTTTCCAAGTCTTTAAGTATTTACACATTTTATCTTCCGCAGTACTTTAAAGACCCCTTTGTTTTGCCAAGTCTTTATTTTCTTGTTAACAGACGCATAAAAGATCTATATCTCAAATCATTACATAGTATCTCATACATTCTGAAAGAATATTAATTGTCTCTCTCCTAAGCTCTTACATTAACATCCTGTTTCCCTGAGCAGTATAAAATGACAGGATATAGACCTTATCCTCTATAAAGTTTCTGACTAGCATTAACTACAGAAAAGTTGATGTGGGATGTAAAATATATAGCATCAATCCTAAAAAAACCCCAATGAAATATAAAAAAGTTCATATTTTGTTGTAGAGAGATACTGCTATCAAAAAGTAGGAAAAACGTTTGCAGTTGGTACCAAATATATTCATTTCTCTTTTCTGCTGCCTTCCATTTTCTCATTGATCAGAGACACTGTGCCAGCAAAGACAAAGTCATATTTAACACTGAAATATCGTTCTGCCACTAAAGTTTAGGCACTACACTGGCTACAAAATCCTCTGTGTGTTTGCTGCAAGGATGCTGCTTGCTCAGTAGGTGATGAGATTTCATGGAATGCCTTCAGCTCCTTCCCCATCTGCGGCACTGTGTGAACACAGCCCCTCCTGTCGCAGGCAGCCTCCACCCGTTCTTGTCCTGCAGTAGCCTTTGCACATCTGCAGCCCGAGCAGCACACACCAGCTCAGAATCACCTGCTTTTTCCAGATTAATAGCTGAGTGCAAGCTCGCTTCCCACTCGCTCCTGGCTGCTGCCTCCCGGGAGCCCTGACTGGAAGCAAAGGCACTGGGCTCTCTCTGTTCAGAGCTGTGTTTGCCACCATCATCGGGCCAGCCTGCACGAGGTGCCAGCCTGCAGTGGCTGTGCTCTGAGGACAGACAGCCTTTTCCATTGCAACAGTGAGAAACTAAACCACAAGACAATTCTCCTCCCAGCCCCTTCTCACTCTCACCGAGGTGTCTCCACCCCCACCTCCACTTACAGCAGCAAGATCTGTTCCCAGCCCTTGTGCTCCCCTCAAGAGCACATATGGAGAACACGTCTGTGTTCTTCCTGCTGCCATTTCCAGCCTCTGCTCCGGCCCCTTTTTAGTCCATCTCTCCTCAGACATGGAATCAAGCAGACCTTTTTGCTTGAAAATCCCTCGACTCTTCCCCAGAGCCTTCCCTTCTGAATTTCAGCCTGATCCTTCCTGTCCTGCATAATCCCTCACTTCCACAGGCACTGCCTCCCGTGTCAGCTTGCTGTAGCCTCTAGAGTGACCCCAACAAGGTAAGTAACCAACAGAGAGGCTTATTCTGCAAATGCTTTTGTCCTTTCTCCCACCTGTGACCCAGGGCACCAGTGCAAGCTTTACAGAAACCCAGGAAGAAACAGGCAGGAACTTCAGTCATTAAATAAAACAACTCCTCTGCTTTAATTAAAACGACCAAGATCAACACATATTCCCTGGACAGACTGAAGCAACCTGGATGAGGTTCCTTTTAGCTCTGTGCATATAAAAGCTCTAAAGAAATAAGATGCTTTTTGTCAAGTTCACTATAAAAATTCATTGACTCAAGGGGAAATAGCATTGCTGAAGGACACCTTTCCCCACCCACTTTCCCACTGCTATGCACAACACAGGCCTGTATTCCACCCAAGGACACCCTAGAATACTACGGATCAGTAATTAATCTCTAAAATTTACATAGGAGCATTCTGAGCAGATGGAAATTTGGGAGGTTAACCAGGTATAGGTTTGCAGAGTTAACTTGTGACCCCATTCACGTCAATGAAAATTTCCCACTGCTTAAAATGAGAAACTGCTTCATGCATAGGATCCGTGACTTTGGATCCTTCTTTCTGCAGCATATCTTGCTATTTACTGCTCTGATATTTAGCCTGTGCTGCAGTGAGAATTGATGCAGTTGGCATACTGGGAAGCAGCAGCATGGTGAGAAGGGCTCACAGAAAATTAAACTCACTCATTCCAGCTCCTTAGAAGTATGAGAAAACTGCTGAATGAAGGAATAGATTTGCCCAAGGTGGCCTTTCTTTCCTCCCTAGTACTGGGATTATGGTCACTTATTCTCACCCAGGATGTATCTGTATGTCCAGAACCTGCTGTGCTGTGTTTGTATTTCAAGCTGGGAGTCAAATATTCCACCTCCATATGTGTCATCCACATGACATGCTGATTTTCTGAGTCACAAATTAACTGTGCCAAATGACAGAGAGGACTGGGGAGCCAGAAGCTCTCAGATGCCTCCCTTGGACTCCCCCTGACCTTTCCAGCATAGCCAGTTCTTGTGACTGAAAGAAAATAAGGTTTGTATCTCCTTGTGAATTCCACTGAAACTTAGTAGGTAAGTGCATAAAAAGAAAGCACAAGACTGACTAAAACTGAACCCTGCTAACCAAATAAAGATTTGAACTAAAGCCACATCCAACTAATGAAGTTAACAATACCTCAGACTGGAGTCTGCATTTGATCAAATCAACAGGCAATGAGTAAAATCGAAATTGTAAGGGACCTGGCTATTGAAAACACCTGCTGCGAAAAATAATGGAGCTCATTCCTCTGAGGCAAAGGCCAGCTCCTTCAGGCTGTGACAGCTTTGAGGTCACTGCTCC
The DNA here is from genome assembly GCA_013397175.1 of Platysteira castanea. Lineage (NCBI taxonomy): Eukaryota > Metazoa > Chordata > Aves > Passeriformes > Platysteira > Platysteira castanea. The sequence continues at coordinate 289,016 of VYXC01001544.1, forward strand.
TTTCTTCTTGTTTGGGTTTGGAGCTAGCAAGGTTTACGGCTCCTCAGATGCAGACACAGGTGGCTAATGTAGGGTGACACAGGGTGATTTACAACAAAATATTTTCTGCCAATCTACGCAAGTATCTTCCCTTCAGCTTCAGAAAAATCTTTAGATAAACAGAAAGAATGATCATAGAATCCCAGAATGGTTTTGATTGGAAAAAAAGTCCCCATACTGATCTGGGGATCCACAGGGGATGCAGAGATCCACCCACAGCCTGTGGGGATCCACAGGGGATACAGAGATCCACCCACAGCCCGTGGGGATCCACAGGGGATGCAGAGATCCACCCACAGCCCGTGGGGATCCATGGGGGATGCAGAGATCCACCCGCAGGCCGTGGGGATCCACGGGGAATGCAGAGATCCACCCGCAGCCTGTGGGGATCCACGGGGGATGCAGAGATCCACCCGCAGCCTGTGGGGGAGGTGCCCATGCCGGAGCGGGTGGATGCCTGGAGGAGGCTGTGATCCTGGGGGAGACCCAGTGGAGAGAGAGGGCCCTGCTGCGAGGCTGGAGCAGCCTGTCCTTGGAGGAGTGCACCCCATGGAAGAGTGACCCACGCCACAGCAGTTTTGGGAGGACTGCTGCTCGTGAGAGTGGACCCACGCTGGAGAAGTTTGTGGAGAACTGTCTCCCGTGGGAGGGACCCCACAGTCTCACAGGAGAAGGACTCCTCTCCCTGAACAGGGAAGAAAACCTCGGGTGACGAACTGACCAAAACCCCCGTGCCCTGTCTCCCTGCCCTGTTGGTGGGAAGGAGGGACAAATTGGGGGAAGAAAAGGTGGTTTAAGGGCTTATTTTACTTCTCATTATCCTCCTCTGATTCTGTTAGTAATAAATTCACTTTGCAACTTTAAACTGAGCCTGTTTTTCCCTTGGAGTGTTTTCTCCCAGTCCTTATCTGAACTCATGAACCCTTCGTTAAGTTTTTCTCTCTCCTCTGCCCAGCTGTGATGGGGGAGGGTGAGCGAGAGGCTTTTGTGGGTGCCTGGCGTTGGGCCAGTGTCAAACCACGACAATCCCAAGGCTCACAGAGTAAGTGTTGCATGGGACTGAAGGGTTTCCCCCAGCTAAGGAGCTGTCAGAAAGGTGAGCACTGGGAAGTACAGGCTGGGAGGTCACCACACGCTGTGCCACACAGGGTGACTAGCGCAGGGAGTGACACAGCCTGCTGAGCACACCAGAATGTCAGCGATGGGATAGGGCTGGGAACACCAGCACCACAGTTCTGCAACACTGAGTGTGTGTGGGAAGAAGGAGCAGAAGAAATTCATCATAGAGAAATGTTACATCGTGCATAAATGCAATCCTAAATCTATGTACGCAGTGGCAGGTTCTGAGCCAGCTGAGACACTGCCGTATACGCTGCTCCATGAGAACTTGAGCATGGTGCTCTGTAAAGGTCAGGAAAGGGAATTGAATGCTCCAAGTTATTAGGAAAGGGGCAGAATAAAACAGGGAAAACATCACAATTCCTCAAATCAATATGCAGTGCACCTGCACCATGAGTGCTGTTTGCAATTCCAAAGCGCCTATCTGCAACATACCATGGATTTGGAAAGAGCAAGGGCCAAACAACAAGTCTGATCAAAGGCATGGAATGGATGTTGTGTGAAGGATAACTGAACAGGCAAACTTTTCCATCTGGGGAAAAAGCTGACCAAGGATATATGATAACAATTTTAATATAACCAACATAAGTCTTCACTCATTTCAAAGAGTGAGACATTTTACAATAGAAATACATTTTTAAATCACAGGATTAAAACACAAGGAAAAATTCTCTATACTGTGCACAGTGAAGCTGCAAAGCTCTTCACCACAGGATGCTGTGGCTGTCAAAAACTGACAGGGCTTTAAAATATAACCTGCAAATTAAAGGAAGGAAAATCCCTTGAGGTCTATTTAGTAAAGAAACACAATATTTGGTTCAGAAGTGCCTGAAGCACACATTTTCAGGAGATAATCCAGGATCTTAAGGAATCATCACTACATGGCTTCTCTATTCTTCCACTCTGCTTTGCTTGTGTTGAAAAGAGCATAACAGGTTACAGACCTTTGGCTTAAGCCAGCAGAGAGGTGTGAACATTCTAGTAATGATTTAAACATCTTTCAAAAGCCAGTAAAAACCCATGCAGGTCTAGTGGGTTTGGCTTTCTACATCAATCTTTTCTTATTCTCTACATGTAGTCCGAAGATCTCTGCTTCTTATCTCAGGGCCTGGCCCCTGGCAGCACAATCAAACCAAGTTGTGAGCCATCCTTCTCATCAGGGGAGTCACTGCAGTTCAGAATCTATGTGATAATTTGGATTATTTTTAACTTTGTTTTCCCTTGTTCTCCATCTCTTTTTCCACCTTTTAAAAGAGGTGTCTGTACTGCAGGTAAGAGATGACTTGAAAAGGGGGAACTCCAGTCCGTAAGTCAGACAATCCCCTTCCCTTTCAAGTATCACATAAATTTTATCTTTTTGTGAAAGGCTCCCAAGGACTCCAAGCTGCTGCTGCATGGCCTGCTCACAGCCGTCCAGGGTACACAGCACTCGGGTGTCAGGGCACAGCACTCTCCCTCCACTGCTCTGCTTTCCCCAGTGGTTTGTGCGGGCTTGCACTGCAGCCTCAGAGTGTGAGACACAAATGTTGGGCCTTTCAGCATCATCAGCAGTGACCTTCCACACCATAAATAGAAGGAGAAAGAATTTATAGGCCTCTCTACAGCCCTGAGCACCAGCACTCCTGGGGCTACCTTGCACATACAAACACCTCCCTCTGAAGTAGGAACATGCTGAAATGTTGAATAACTGAACCAGAGATGAGAACATGAAATCTGCAGCCACAGCTACACCCTGAGAGGGCTTCACAATCCTTCACTTGATGCTTGATGCTGTAGGTTTACAAGTAACTAAAGAGCTGGTTTAACACAGAAAGGAAGGAATGGGAGAAGCTGCACTGAAAATTACATTCCTTGGGGTGATAAAATTTCCTCTTAATCTGCTTAACAGCTCTGTTTCTTACTACAAAACATGGTGCAATAAATCTGTTTAATTTTTTAAATTTTTTAGTAGTGAAAGCTTATTGAAACATACATTCACCACCCTGGTGATCCGAGACCAGGGTGCCACCTCACTTTTGCATCGTAAGATGAGAAAAGAAAGATCATGGTAATTTCTCCCAAGGAGCCCAACTTTTGAAGCCATCAAATGTGGAGAAAGCAGGAAGAGAATTAAGATCTCTCCCAGCCAGTGTGAGGTCTGGGGGCAGAACTCAGGCTTTCCCATGCTGAGACTGCAAAATCTCTAATTTTTTCACAAAAGAATGAATTTGAATAACCTCTTTTTTAACTGAAAAGAAAGTCTTCATTAAAGGAAAAGAGTTTCTTGTGCATTCAGTGTGCTAGCTCAGCCAAGAAGGGGGCAGGCAAGAGAGAAGTAATGTGAATAAATTAAATGAAAAAATGAGCATGGCAGTGCAGATGTGAGTGCCCAGACCGACCACTCCACTGGAGGTGCTGCAGCCTGCTCAGGAGGAGGTGACTCTGGAGGGAAGGCACTGCCCAAAGTCCACAGAACGTGCAGTTTGTCATCAGCTCTTCCCTTTGAATAAGAAGGTTATTCTTTCTCAACAGGTTTTAGGTGGAATTCGATGACATGGAAGTTGTGTAACAAGCTGTATGTGTTGGGTTTATGGGATACCTCAACACCTGCACAGAGGTAAAACACCTTCCTGACATCTGGAGATTCTTTATGCCCATGGTGACAGCAACCAAGAACTAAATTCTTGGATATAGCATAAATGTCTTAAATCAGAAGCAATTCTGCACAGATGGAATAGAACCTATGGCAGTGGAGTGGTTTTAGCAGTAGGGATCCCCAGGTGGGAGTGGGATCACAGAACCCCCCCCAGTTTGTGACAGAACTACAATGCCTATGGACATTCCTGCAGTGCTGAAGCACCTCCTTGACCCATAGCACATTAAACAAACACTGCAGCAACCAAGGGACTGCCCAGGAGAAGGCCAGTGGAGGCTGACTCTGTGTGTGCTTGAACATGAAATAAAGGTGTAAGAGCTCTCCTCAAACCAAGGGGGTGAACAGATGTAACTACAGGTGCCCTCCTGCACTTAGCCAGGGGCTGAACCACTGCTTAAAAGGTGTGGTTTGGGCTTTTTTACAGAAGAATCCTGGGGCTCCAGATAAGGTGTTTTGTTGTTTTGTCAGGGTTTTTTAAGCCTTGAAACAACAAAAATTTCAGGAAAGAAAAGACAGACAAGCAAACAAAAGTACACACATTACCACATCTTCTGTGTAGGAGTCTGCAGATGCAAAAACTGCTTTCTGCAGGCATCAGAACCAAACCCCACGGAGAGCAGCGCAGGTGTGTTGGGTCTGTGTGGATAAGGACGAGCAGTAGAGTCCCTGCTAACACACGGAAAGGCTGCTGACAGCCTGTGTAGCTCTGCAGCTCACGGTGCTGTACTGGGGAGCCAGCTGTGATGACAGGTAGCACTTGGAAATACACATCCTTCAAAAAATGCTTTTGACTTGCTGTGAGAGACTGAAATGTTTTGGTTAATGGCTTGGACACTGTTACGGAGGACTTTTTGCCCATTACGGCAAAACTGTATAAAGGAGCTGTGACCACCAAAGCCCCCCCTCCCTGAATATGCCTGACTGGAATTTTGGACTGTGAGTTACGCCACCTAAGGAAACTTGAGAAAATAAAAAGGTGACACTGTTGGTCAGTTAGGTCTAGGGAGAAGTAAACAAGGCTGAGGGCGAAGAATGTATCCACAAGAAAGCCAAACCCAGCAGCTGTCCTGAAAATCAGCTCTGGCTGGGTTCCATGGGGTGGGGGAAGGCCATAGCCCACAGGCTCATCTGCTGAGGCCACGTTTCCACAGACCTTCCCCCAACCAAGATGGGAGGAGGAGAGTTTGGGGGCTGTGGCGTAACTTCTGGTCAGAGGTACTGAACACTCATCCTCCCTCACACAAACTGGCTCACTGCAAAACCCCCCAGCCCCAGGAAGGCCGCACACAAAGGACATTCAGATGAGAGGCAGCTGAGGGAGCGTCAGAATCCATCAGAGACCCGCCAGACTCATTGCTGAGGCCTTGCAGCAGAGCACTGCTCGTGATGCAAAATGATGCAACACATCCAGAGTCTGCTGCAAGAGACTGTGTCAAACTTCCCCCTGCCAAGGGAGGCTCCTGGGCATTCCCACCTGGCCCAAACATGTATTAATCCTTTGAATTCTGTGTTTTTAGGGGAGAAGACCTGATGGACATGATCAACAGGATGCCATTGGGATCCCCAGAGCGGTGATACTTTCTACTTAATCTGTCTCTGTCTCTTCTCTTCCTCTCCCCCCAGCTCTTTTGCTTCTCTCACTCACTCTCTCTCTCTCATTTAGTGTTAAATAAAATCCATACTATTGACTTCGGCATATGGTCTCATTTGCACCTTAATTTGGGCAGAGGCAGCTCTAAAAATTTTTATAACTGGATCATAACACATACTTGAAAAACCTGTTTCATAGCATGAGATTTCAATACTTTGATCCTTTCTCCAAATCATTATAAATCATCGCAATGAAAAAACACCCCATACAAGAGTTTTGGGATTTTTTTTCTGAAAATCTAAAAGAAAAACCAAAACTAGAACATGTTTAATGGAATTAATAATCAGGTCTCTCCCTACACTCTATTATTCTCTCTGGGAATACTCCAGCTTTTCTCATACACCAGCTATAAAAAAAACTGAAGAAAACTGCCGCCAAGGGTTAACTTCATAGCAAGCCTGATGTTTCCAGTGCTGTGATAGCTGCTGTCTTGTGATGCCAGTGATAACTGTCATGACTCCAGTCATCCCTTCTCCAAGCGTTGTAAGCGATGAGGGCTTGCACAGGCTTGCTTCTAATCTATTTTTATCCAAGATCATGGCTTTGACAAGCATAACACAGTAGAGCACTGGTGAAATACAGCCACAAATCTAAACCTGTAGAAGACACAGGGTGTGTTGAGGAGAGAGGGGGTGAAATGTGTGTATATATCTATATCTACAGATCTCTTGGTTTTTCTTTAAGTTAACTACTGCTTGGAGAAATTCTGAAATGTAGTTGCTTACAACACGGAGAATAAAAATCTACAACTTCGTCCTTGATATAAAATAAGTGAACACTCAGAAAGCTAACTAATGCAAGCTGGTTTAATACATGATTGCACTCCTGGTTTTCAATGCACAAAACCCAAGGGAAGACGGCTGGAACTGTCATAGTTGAGACACTGGGATGTTCGTAATGCCCCAGAAAATTTTGACATCACACATCCATTGTATGTGACTCAGTTTTTCTTCCTTCCTAGACACTAAGGAGGAAGACACAGTTAGCCTTTATGTTTATTTGCATCTCTCTTTGGACCTCTGAAGGTTCTCTCTGCATGTGAGGAGGACAACAGAGCAGCCAGCAGAACAAACATCTTCTGCCAGAGATTGCTGTTCCCAAGGAGGCCCTGCAGACCAAGCTGTACAGGCTCATTTTCTGAAGAACACAGTAGAAATCAGGCAGATATTTTAATGACTGTCTGGGAAAGGCCTAACAGAGGCCCTGTATTTAAAATCAAAATGTGTTTACTGGGTAAGCTCTCTGATTGAGAAGGACTTTGCTGAAATCATATCCTGGCTGAAGCGATCTACCTTCTGCAATCCAGATGATTTATAAATGCCAAATTGTTTTACAGACAGTACTTTCCAAGCTGTTATTCTCTGGTGATTGACTGACTTTTCCTTTAAGGGGTTAACTCCTCATTTTAGAATTGATCTGGTGTCTGTGATGGGGCTATTGAGTCAAGGAGAGGCATGAAATCTGGTTTCCCATCACAAGAGTTTTCACCTGAAAACTCTGGCTCTCAGGGCCACCAGAGGATGGTGGGTAGAGGTAAATTGAAAATGTCCCTGCTCGTTGCAGGATGGAGATGGACTAGATGACCTTTAAACATCCCTCACAACCCAAACCATTCTATATTTCTTAATATTTCCAGCCTTTGGTAACAGCACAAAACACTTCAAAAATAAAATCAAATTCTCTTCTGGAATTAGAGATTAAACACTGGTTTTGCTTGCAATCTCATTCTCAGATTCGCAGTGTAATAATCTCTGCATCCAAACTGATCCTTCCAGGAATTTTAAAACATCATCTAATGGGTAGGTTATGTCATCTTCATTTCTGTTCGAGAAGATAACCCCCCTCCCAGTGGTCACAATCTGCTGCCAATAGGAAAAGCCTTGGAGCTGATAGGGGAGCAGGAGCAGCTGTCCTGACCGCAGATTCTCTTATGAAGGGAGATGTTGCCATTTAATTAACCCTTCTTTTAACCTTTAAGCGAGCTGATGAAAAGAAGCCACAGAAGAGGTGAAAACAAAATTACTGAGGGTTACAACTTACATCCTCTCTGTGCTTTTCCTCACTGATGAGCTCAGCTGCAGCGCCAGTGAACTTCACCAACAGCCAGGCTGTAAGCAGATCATCTGCTGGTGTACAGCCATGCAGCTCCAGGGACTGTTATTTGCACCAGAATGTATGTGAGGCTATCATTTTTGTTCAGCCAGGCTTAGGCCTCCTAAAAGGTCAACTGATGAAGAGCTTCCCAAAATTTTCCAGCAAAAGGAGTGAAATCAAGACTACCAAGGTCTCTAAATGTTAGCTACACAACACACTCCAGAGAAAGCAAGAACTTTTCTCAGGGCCATTCCATTAAATGTGAAATGTTTCAACTGTTTCAACTTCAGCAAACTAAATCACCTGAGAAAGAGCTGTGCTGCAGTCAGCAGCAGCTGACATAATCTTTACCTACAGATCATAAGCTACCAGTGTGTCCAAAGAAAAAAAACATTGTACAAAAATGAGGTTATCCTATATCCACATTATTTATTTGTGCCTTGATTCTAAATCAGAGGCTCTCAACTGTGAACTCCAGACATTCCAACCCTTTTTTTCCATACAGTGCCACCCCTCCACCTCTCCTGCCCTGGCTCTCTCTCCTGAAGAGCCTGTAACCACCTAACAGGGCACTCCAGTCACAGGACTCATCCCACCAGGTTTCACTTATGCCAGTGGCACTGAGCCAAAGCCTCGAGCTCAGCACCACCCGCATTACAGCAGAGCAGTTACTGCGCCCATTCAGTGGCAGGGATTCCACTGATTACCAAGGTGTAAGCCACAGTCTCCTCTGGTGCTTCAAAGTTGCATTTCCAGTGCATTCCTCCTCAAGGACAAAATCTACTGCCCATCTGTACTGCAGCAGTCCCTCTGCAGGGGCCAAGAAGAGATGAGTGCAATCAGAAAGGTGAAACGCAGTTTGGAGCCTGCCGAGGTGCACCAGAGTTCAGGTGTAAGAGCGATGCCACCCCCTCAGTGCTTGGCTTCTCTGCCACGTACAGCAACCACACAAAGGCATACCCTTCAGCCTGAGGGGTTTGCTGGCTTTTACCTTTACTACATGTTCTTCTTGGAAAAATAGTTTTGCCATCTCCGTTTTTTGTGCACGCTCATGGAAATCAGGAATAGAAACCTTCCTGTGGGGCAGTCTTAGTAATCATCCTTGCCTTCAGGAGAGTTTACTCGGTACTTGGCCAGTTACAGCAGCCACAGCACATGTGGGAGGTGGCTTAGCTGTTTGACTCCAGGGCATCTCCTCCTGTCTTTGAGACACATGGATTTCAAGCCATTAATATATTTCAAGCCATATATGTATTAATGTATATGGGTCACACGCACTTCCATAATATGGCAAAACACTGCTTAATAAACACACCCCTCAAAGCACACATCATTAAATACAGGTGGGCAGGAAGTTGTCCCTGGCATGAAATAGCATAAGGAAGAACAAGGTCTATCCAGCCCAACAGCCTGTCACTGCAATATCCAAGAGCAGCTGCCTAAGGAAGCATGGAAAACAGGGTCTTTTTATGAAAAATAGCCCTTCCCCGAAGCACTTTTCCAGCCTCTAGCAGGACTAGAGGGATTGGAAGGGAGATCCTGAACTCACACAGTCTATTTCTATTTAATGCATGAAAGAATTTTTTCCATAAATATAACCAGCTAGTTTATTGGGTTTTTTTACCATTGGAAACTTCTGGCATCTACAATATCTTGTGGTATTCCAGAGCTTTACCACCAACTTAGCAAAGAACAACCTTTCTGTTTTGACCCAGAGCCCTTGAGTTTCATTTGGTTCCTGCTGGATGCTGACCAGGAAGATACATTCACCGCCCAGCTTCCTAGACCTCTTCAGGCATTTGTTCAGGAGAGAGAGTCCCATTTGTTTCCTTTATGGAGCCCGTTCAGTACATTTGATCATTCAGGCTGCACTTTTATGAGCCTTTTCCAATTCTGTTGTAGCTTTATGAAGATGGGGCCAGAGCTACATGCAATATTCACGATGCAGAAGCACCATCATGCAGTGTCATAGTGATGTTTTCTGGTTTATTTTCATTCCTCTTTCTAAACCTACGCAGAGACAGTTTTTTTCTTGAAGCCTATGGAGAATTCAGCTAATCTTTCTTACCCCAAATCTTGCTTCTGATAATGCTCAGCTCAAAGAGGAGCTCAGGATTACTCCTCCTCCTACCACCACCACGTACCTCACATAGCATTTTTCTGCACTTCACCTATCACTCTTATCACTCAGGTGACCAGCACCGGATTTTTTTATGTAGCCCTTCAGTCAGCCCTCACTTTCCCTGTGCTGAGAAATGCAGTATCCCTGGTGAAATCTGCCACCTCCCAGCTCCTTTTGGTCACCTGGGGCACGCTGAACAACACCCATCCCACCACAGGCCACTGGATTCCTCTTGCTACTGATGGCCTGTCTATGGGAAGAACTACCACTTATTTCTACACTAATTTCCATAAGGAGTCCTCATCCTAAAGAAAGGTTCTGGAACAGAAGCTGTCTGTGAACTCCACCAGAGTGAATAAAGAGCAGAAATCACTGGCAGGGTGGTCTGGACTTTTATTAGCTTGGTTTGGTTTTGTACCACTTTGTCTCTAGTTTCCCTGGCAGATTTCCTCTTCCCATGTATTTCAGAAAAGTGAGGAGTTTGTTTATGCTCCCTCACAGGTTTTTCCCTCTATGCCTTGCTTTTATGCCTTTATGCCTTATACATCTATAGCGTACTCCTGAGTACAACCTGCATTTAGGCCCATATGAATAATCCACACATTTTAGCAGTACAAATGCTGAAGGCTCAGGGTTTACATCACCATTATAGTCAAAGGAAAAATATGTGAAAGCATCACTGGGAGCAGAATTAGACCTTTAATATACAAAGATTTTAAAAACAAACCCAAAACAAACAAAAAACCTCAACAAAAACAACTGGGAGGCTACCTCAAAGTGATTAACAAAATACCAAGGGATAAGAGACTTATTTATGGGAAAACATAATATTTTACATCAGAGAAGGAACAAAAAGGAATCAGCCTGCTGAGAAAATGATCTACACATATATTAAGAGAGACTATTGTGACTCAAAATGGAAAGAACCAGGGCAAAAATGACAAAAGAAATTATCAACAAAGCTTTGCTATTCATTCACTGAAAGCAGAGACAGGATCTTGAGAGGAAACACAAATCATGCAGAAGAAGTAGTATTTATCAGGCCAGAAGGAATATTTACTGCCTAAAATGACTATGTAAGAAGAGATAAACACTTTGCTGTACTACACAATTAAATGCATTGTAGCATACAGCAACCTTCAATATGACAACCCACGGTCAACAAGCAGCAGCATCTTTGCTTTCACTTGGGAATCAAGAGCAGCCAATGCAATAAAGTCTGTACTTGAAAACTGAAGACAAAAAAAAGGTCACACTGGCAAACTATCATGCATATCTTGGAAAGAAATGCATCTCAGGAAAATGAAACTAGATATTTATGGGTAGGAGTGACCTGTTTTGATACCGGCAAGTGCCCACAGAAAGGAGAAAAATGAGAGGAAAAGTAAGTCTATTAAAATAATTCTTCCTACTGCTGGATCTTCTTTGGAGCTTTGTGTATTTGGCACTAATATTTCTGGAGTTTTGCTTTAATTTTCTAGGAAACAGTTTTAAGAAATACGACCACATACTTAAAACTTGTATTTATCATGGTTAAACAGTAATTTGCTTTTTGTTTTCCTTTCTAATATAACTCTCCTGAAGATGCACATCAGGTGATAACACAGAGCATTCTTAAATGCTGCTCAGCAATTACACCAGCAAAGTGGCTGGTTTACAGCTATTAAGAAAGCAGGAGCACATTTAATTACAGAGATAGTTATCTTGGATTTCCCTGTAGAAGAGGCAATTCTGACCAGGGTGCTCTAGTGGAATGACACATTCATTCTGCTTTACCACCTCATTCAAAGTGCAGGCATCGATAAATCTGAAGAATTCATTGTGTTGGAACCTAAAGTGGGATTTATGATGCCGTGTGAGGTGATGGTTGACTACATTTGAGTGCACACCACTCTAAAAGACACCCAAAACACACCCCAAGCCCCTGCCTGAAGAATGGGATATAAAAAGCTGGGAGCTCTGCACCCGAAGTACAGGAACAGAAAGTAAAGCCTGGAGGAGCCCACGCCTGGGTCACCAAGGAATGTGACCCCAATGACATCAGGGATCTTGTGCCTATCAGCAACCCAGGACATGCCACAAAGGTTTCATGCCACAAGCCAAAGCAAACAACAGACAAACATATATTTGGATTTTTTAGTCCCATCATTACTTCTGTGCTTTCCTGAATATTCCTGGTTTCACTAGTAAGCGAACATCACACCATGGAGGATGGCAGCTACTGTCATTGTTTAAAAATAACAGAATTAATAACTATTTATAAATAAAAAACTGTGAGTTTTCACCCCTGATAATACACTCTGCACTTGTGGTTTATCTGATATTTTTTATAACCATATGGGAAAAACCTGCTGTTGCACGAGATCAACAACAGCATATTTGAACAATCAAATGTGACATCTCTGAGGATTTAGGAACATCAGATGGAGATTGAGGAATTCCAGGTGCTACTATATCATTGGTTTACGAATAGAACATAATCAGCCAAGATTCTGGAGTTTTTTAACTTAAAAAAGTAAAAAAAGCAATAGCATAATAAAGCAAGTCTAAAAAGTAACTGAGGTGAATCCTAAAATAATTCTTGCTGCTTTTTTTATCCATAGAGAAATGTAGGTATTAAAAATTAATTGAAAAAACCCTCAACAAATAAAAAAATTCTGCAGCTGAAACATTAAGGCTAAATCCCTTAAGTTTACAGGTATCCATTACAGTCATTGCTTAGATTTAAGAGATGGGACTTTGCCATGAAGCTCGTATTTAAGCTGCCAGTGGGAAGATGAGTTTCATCAGCAAAGTTAATTATAGCTTCTTTAAAAAGATAATTCTTGAAGGCTCTTGCACTATTGACCACCTGTAACTTTATCAACTGCTATCAAAGTTTATTATCCCAGTAGGAGGATGCTCCAGGGACAGGTTCCCTGCTTGGGGGAGCCCCGAGCACAGCAATAAACCAGCCTTGAAACAGGGCTAGGGAAGTGCCAGACCACTCCCCAGAATAATGTAGTCTGCACTGCACAAAAATACACCAAGTTGAAAGTAAAAAGGTCTAATACATGGGATTTATTGGCATGCACAGAACCAGCAGGCCCTACACCAAGAAACTAGACTAAAATACAACAGCCAGTGAACTGGTGGGGCTCCACACACGTCAGTGCAGAAGGGAACTGGGGGCTTGGGGGCAGATGGCAGAGCCGAGGGAAATAGGTGGATTACAGCAGCCACAGAAGTTTTTAATAACGTGGACAGGATTAGGCAAAGTACAGAGGACAACCTGCATGTGGCAGCACTGTGTTTTGTAGGAACTACAGCTTCACCTCAGCCACGCAGTTCTCAAGCTGCCTCACTGCTGGGTTTCAAAAAACGAGAGGAGATCCTCAGTCAAAAGGGAGGTGGGATCCATGGCAGAGCAGTGTGACAAAACCCAGGGAGCAGCCCCCCTCGCCCTGTCCTGGGGTGTAAAGGTGCTGTGTCCATCCAGGACCACTCCACGGGAGACACTGCACAGCCCCAGGATTCCTCCCTGAATTTAATATAAACAATATTTGGTAGTCTCCAAGAAAAGCAATTCACAAACAGCAGGGACTCAAGAGAAATGATCATAAACCTAACCCCTGTTCAGAGCTGTATTTTCCTGGGAATAGCTGAAAAAGAAAGTGGGAAGTTAGGCATGTTTGCGAGGCAATGAGATACATCTGATACATCTGTGTATGTCACCGTCTCCTCGATAATGCAAGCGAGTACCAATTTAAGTTGGCAATTACATTCTAATTTTCAGCAGGACCCTGAGATGTGCCACGCTCTGTACCAGGCATGGAGAGATGGATGTAAATAATGCAGGGTGCATGTTCTGAAATGTAACTTTTCACTTAGAGTTCTCCGGAGCGCGATTACTCTGCCCTGCGGCTCAGCCTTGCTCAGTGCTGCTGCACATGCTGAGCACTTCAGCAGAGGCCGCCCATCCAATGCTCCCCCTGCCAACAAAAATCAAAAACAAGGAGGCAAAAGAGGGTGAAAGCCCATTTCTATATATTCTGGTATAACAGAATGATGTAATAACTCTTTCAAGGTCACAGACTGTGTTGGTGGAATCAGCTAGAGCTTGTGACATGCAGCAAATCCCACTTCTCGTATTCCAGCTTCTGTAACTCATTCTGAGAGTCCCCGTGACATTTTTCATTTATTTTAAGCACTATATTATTATACATTTTCAATCACTTAAAGATCATCAGAACGTGCAGTGAGTTGCCCAACCTGAGCCTTCTGGGCTTTGCCAGGGACCTCTGCAGAATCTGTACACTTTACAGCACAATTTCTTATTCAGTATATTTTTGCATGTCCTGTAAAATTTAGGAAAGCTGCAGAGTACTGAGTGGCCCAATTTATTTTGCTATTGTTGCTTTGATCTGACAGATTTCTGACTTCCATGTTGGTGAGGATTTTTGAAGTCAATAAATTTTTTTTTTTAAAAAAATCACAAAAAAAGCTTGGGTTGGCAGGAACATCCAGAAGTCTAGACCAGCACTTGACCACTCTTATTGTAATAGTGTCACAAGTCATTCCCACCAGTAAATACCTTACAATAGGCAGAAAATTGTCATTCTTGAAATTTCTGAGATGATTCTCTCAAATCTCAAAACTTCTGCAAATGTCACCCAGTCACAGAAATGAGCAATAGTACAAATAACCCACTCCAACACCACTGTTATTTTCATACACCACCAAGAAAGTTATGGGCCTGGCTCATTACACAAGGTAATGAAGAATGGGTTTTGCATTTTTTTTCAGAGGTGAGATCTTACACAAATGATTGCTGGTATGAGTCAAAATTCACATCCTAATATTGAACAGTTTAATCACAGGCCAGAACAGGACATCCAAGCACAAAAGCAGGTACATACTTTTAATTATTAGAAACATGATTGCAATCTCATGGTTGAGTTATCTCTATGTGTGGTGCAAGACAGTCATCCTCCAGTGCACACTTTGGATCATCACTGAAGACACTTCTCCAGAGAAGACTTTGCATTGTGTAAAATCTTCCTGTTGATACAAAACAGAATGTCTTTCTTGAGTATTAACCCCAGCAGTTTATCTTTGATTCTGCTTGTCAAACTGAGCATTACAGCGTTAGCTCTCAAAGACTGACCTGTCTGCAGACGGTGTTTTCTGGCAGACTGGATTCTCCAGGATCTTTGGCCAAACAAGTTTTGGCAGCTTGGATTACAACTCAACTGCTCGACCAAGTAGCAGATCCTAGCAAACATGGAATTGCCCCTTTGAGACATTCCCATGACTCAGAGCTCTGGGCAGCAAAATGGCCAATACATCTATGAACCTTTTGTTTCCATCACCCCAGAACCCCTAATTCAGCCAAGCCTGCAGCACTCCGCTTTCTGCTACTCTGACTTACCTCCACCTCTTTTCATGGCCTCTCAGACCCTTCAGAGTTCTCTCCTTCCTCACTCCTTCAGCTGAGGGCAAGGCCACGTGCATCCCTTAACCTGCTGGCTCAGCTCCTTGGCTTGGCTGCTGTATCTTAGACTGGAAACCTTTGTAGGCAGTGACAGTCCTGGCACGCTTAGATAGATTCTTGTGAGAGTCTCATGCCTAAAAATAATAACAGCTACTTAATATATTAACCCAGTGATATTAACAATTCAACTGTTATTGTTACTGTGTTAACCATACAATAATAATAATAATAATAATAGTAATAATTCTTGATATTACCCATTGCCACATGCAGAGGTCTGAACAAAAGCGAAATCTCTCCCTGGCAGAAACTCTACTCTATGGCATGCCAGCATCATCTTTAGCAGGCACACCTGATCTCCTATGCCCATATTTTAATGCAACCAGAAACTACATTGCATTACTGCAGCCTCAAACTAACATATTGCCTGTCAGACAGAGGCAAAAGCGTATCAGGAAATAGCAACTTATATGACTGCTGCTGAAAGGTCCAACACATTAGAAGCTATTTAAAAAAAAAAAAAAAAAAGGCAGTTTTGAATTTCTGGAATTTCTGTTTCATTGGGATTCCCATCTCCCTGGAGGGCAGGATTTCTGTATTTCTGTTGCCAATATCTGCCTCTAAAATGACATCCGAGTGTCCTGTTTGCTGATGCTTTGATCTCGTAGCAGCTCCTCTAATCACCCAGAAGAGGCTGACTTTGTGACTGCCAGTGCTGACAGCTCAAGCTGAGAGCTGGAGAGACAAACAACTAAACTTCTGACGATGGCAGGGAGGCAGGGCATTGATTTTGCTCCTGACAAATACTGTAACAAAGATCACAGCCAAGAGCCAACCAGCTAATGGTGTGATACCTCTTAAAAGGAAAAATTCTCTCAAAGGAGAGCACTCCTTCCCAGCAGGGACTTGGGAAGATGAGATGAATATGAGTAGAGAGGGGCATGCCGTGGGGCCACGGGAGGTGTTCTCATTCTCGAACCATTCCTCTAGCACAGAGCCAGGTAACCCAGCCCCGAAAGAGAGATCTGTCACCCTGCCACCACTGCCTCTCCTCACAGCCTGGAGGGAATACAACAGGCGGTCCCAGGGCTGGCACTGCTGACGTGCCCTGGTAGGAAGGGGAAAACTGCAGGAACACCCCCAGGCACGGGTGTCCCCAGGACAGCCCCTGCTGCTCCGGCTGAAGAGGTGCTGTGCCATCAACAGGCACCAAACCACTCCAGCTGGGCTGAACTGTTCCTGCAGTCAGTGCTGGCAGCCGGGACAGCCCGGTGTTGATAGCAGGGGGAGCAGAGACATCACAGCTCGGTTCGCAGCTGACAAGCCGTGTGCTGCAATAATAACCTGGAAAATATCTTTTTATTTGTAATCTGAACAAAGCTGCTATGCATATCCCTGAGCGAAACACACAGCAAGTCCCTGAACCACTGCCATGCCAACCTGGCTTCCAGCAGAATGTAAAATGCCCTAAGGCATTCATTATCTTACTAGGGGAAGAGAGAAAAGCCACTTTATAGACAGCTAATATGTGCCTAAAAATACATGCATATTTCAGTTCCAACTCAAAATGTAACTTTTGTTGTCAGAATTATTCATAAAGTGAAAATCTGATACTTTCAGCATATGTGAACTCTGGATTCATTTTACCAGTCACTGCTGTTGTCAAGCCTTTCATCTCAAAAACTACACGCAAGATACTTCGCATACAACTTGTCACCAACTTAATAATACTGTTTTACATTTCTATAATCTTGTTGGGTTCCAACAATGAAGGGCCTCAAATCCCTTCAGGTTTTGAAGCCGACTGCAGTACCACAGCTGAGACTGGGACATGGATACAGTCACACATCACAAACCACTGAAAAAGTGACATCTCTCTAAAGCTCCCAGAAGGAGCATGGAACCTCTATATTTTGCTTCTCAGTTTTCATTTCTGTGTAATTCTTCACCTTGTTTTTCTCTGCAGAAGCATCAGAGTCCTACTAAGAAAACCACAAGATAAAAGGTTTCATGGTGCATTAAGTTCCAAGCTGCAAATGAGAAACTATAAATGTTGTCAGAAAACTTTTTTTTCTTACTTTATTTCAGCTTGGTTTTGCAAAACCAATGAGTCCTGAATCTGACTTGACACTAATATGTCACAAGAAAACCCATTGAAATCAGAGAAAGTATAGTTGTGTGAAACAGGTACATTAATTGAGAGGAAAACCCTCCCTCTGAGCATGGAGGGCTTGGAGGGAAGACCCAACTCACAGCTTGCTTAGCTGCAGCATGCACAAATCTTTCCATGGTATCTCAGCACAACACAGGTGTCACAAACATATCTGGCTGGCGGCCAGCATCCCTTCTAGTACAGATCTTGTGATGGCAAACACAGAATTTCATAACATTTAATGGAGGAATGAACTGCTTCTAGCTCCTGTTGTGGGTTGACACTGGCTGGATGCTGTGGTGGCTAAGTCCACGTTACACCCCCATGTTACTACAAAGTGCTCTCTCCCCACACCACTGTGCTAGAAAGTTCTCCCTTTACCGGGACCCCACTGGCCCCTGGTCCTCTCCCTGCTCCCCTCCCCTCTCCCACTGGCCCCTGTTCTGTCACTCAGCCTTGTCGCTACTCCCTAGCCCTCAGACTGTCGGCTTCTGATGCTCTGCCCGCCCCTGGGACCCTTCGGGATAAAACCACACGTGGGCTTTTGTTCTTTTGGTTTTTGCCTCTGTCCCCTTTGAGTGCATTGGTTCCAATAAATGCCTCAGAATTGCACACAAAGAATCCCTCTCACCTTTTCGTCTCTGGTCTGTGCATAGACTGTGTGTGTGAGCGACTGCTCGTGACTACCTGCAAGGGTGAGATCGTGTGTACGTGTGGGTGCTGGCAGAGTGCCACCGAAGTGTCTCCACGAGGGACACTGTGGAAAAAACACGGCATCAGTCCACCAAAACCTCCACCACAAAACCAGGCACCCACTAAAGCCTCTCTCTCACTCCCCTCCACAGCTGGACAGAGAAGAGAAAATTTAATGAAGAGTTCATGGGTTGAGACGAGGACCAGGAGAGATCACTCAACAAATACCATCATGGGCAAAACGGGTTCTAGAGAAAGGAAGTGAGTTTATTACTAACAAAATCAGAGCAGGATAATGAGAAGTAAAATAAATCCTTAAAAACAGCTTCCCCC
>VYXC01001544.1:307570-341565 GCA_013397175.1 Platysteira castanea
ATGGATCCCCACGGGCTGTGGGTGGATCTCTGCATCCCCTGTGGATCCCCACGGGCTGTGGGTGGATCTCTGCATCCCCCGTGGACCCCCATGGGCTGTGGGTGGATCTCTGCATCCCCCATGGATCCCCACGGGCTGCGCGTGGATCTCTGCATCCCCGTGGATCTCCAGGGGCTGCAGGGGCACAGCTGCCTCACCAGGATCCTCTCCACAGGCTGCAGAGGAATGTTGGCTCTGGTGCCTGGAGCAGCTCCTGCTCCTCCTCCTGCACTGCCCTGGGTGTCTGCAGAGCTGTTCCTCTCAATGCTCTCACCTCGCTCTTCTCTGGCTGCAATTACATCTGTGCAATAAATTTTTTTCCTTTTTTCTTCAATCTGTTGTCCCAGAGGCAGTGCCACCATTTCTAACTGGCCCAGCCTTGGCCAGCGGCACACCTGCCCTCAGAGTCACCAGGGACTGGCTCTGCCAGACATGGAAAAAGCTTCTGGCAGCTTCTCACAGAAGCCACCCCTGTAGTCCCCCTCCCGCTACCAAAACCAGGCCATGCAAACCCAATACATCCCCCAACACCTTTCTTCCCAGTCCTAAGCCCATTCCCCCTGGCAGCCTCCTGCTGCAGCAGGAAGAGCAGGCATTAGAGACCAGGTAGCACCTGAGCAGTGCAGGTGAAAACCCTTCATCAAGGGAGTCTGTCTGTCTGTCTGTCTGTCTGTCCGTTTGTCAAAGCAGAGCCTCCTGGGCCACCTTCTCCCTGAGCCTGCAAACAGTGTAGTACCAGGCACAAGAATACCTCATCAACCTGCACTGGCAAGAAAAAACAAACTCTCTCCCTCAGTTTAGTACCTGTAGTACCTTTGCTACCTGCTCACCATGGATCCCTCCCCATTCCCATGCCTGGTTTAGAGGAGATTGACAGTGTCTAACTCCCAATTCAGGTGTGTCTCCAGACCAGCAAGGTTCTCCTTGCCTTCATTTAAAGGCCTGGCCACCCATCCCAGTTTGGTTTTCAGCTCCAGTTAGGTAATCGATTGGCAGCACCACACTATTGACATTTCCCTCTCTTCATCTGTCCCTGGGAATGAAGCAAACAAGGAGCTTTGATTCCAGGACTGCTAAAACTGCTGAAAAGCACAGCTGGACAAGTTCATAACAAATAAATCCAGCTAGTAATATCAAACTATCTGGATATCTCAGTCTCAGAAAGTCCAAGGGACACCAGTAGCTGGGGGATAAAAGAGCATTTTTGACTGCCAGGCTCACACTAGCCTGACATGCTTCACTAAGGATCAAGGCTGGTGCTTTCTGCACCATGTGTGCACCTGAAATCTCTACAAACCCTACTGAAACAGTGTGAAACCTGTGAAGACCAAGAGGGAGAAAACTAAATATGAAGGAAAAAAATTGAACAGAGTCAAAGAATAAAAAATGAAGAGAGAAGGATATTACTTCACTGGTATGATTTTAACACCATGGTTTCTCAATGAGTAGCAGTAGCAGTACTTGAAGGACAATAAAAGCCTTAGTCTGAAGTTTCTTTTTAAATGTGAAATATCCTAATATATTATGTATCCAGGAGAATAACCCAGAGCCCTTGCAGTGAGGTTTATTCAAAGACCTAAAATGGACCCAATTCTAAGTTAGAACAAGGCTTCTAAAGACAATGTTAAGAGAATTTCTGAATACAGCAGCCATGTATTCTTTTCAGAATACTCATTGAAAAAAGCTATTTGATTCAGTGAGATTCTCCTTTCATGCTTTACCATCTTCTTTCTTAAAAGCTGCTATGTATTCCCATGTTTTAGTTAACATTTCAAACTTTCCTGTTTCCCATCCTTTCTGTAAATGGTGGGATCAGAGCCTGACTACAACCATACTATTCACACCACAGTGGTACTTATTTACTGCGAATCGTGTCTGGGCTTCTTTTTTATGCTCCCATTCATTAAACAACACTTAAGAAAATGGGATGCTCTCTATTATTTTTCCTAACATCCCTATTTTCAAAGCAAAAAAAGAAAAAGTAAATCCTCTGTTATTTGCTGTAAGCATTACACAAACTGACAGGCAGGGAAATGAAGCTGAAAATCGGGGGCTATTAAAGTTCCCCCAAAACCCCAGGATACTGTTTATACACAAGCCTTGCCAGCAGACTCTCCGTGCTGCCTTGCACTGGCTGTCTGCTATTTCCCTGCATTAGAGATCTCACCATTAGCACTGGGGAGCAGGGTTAGACACACTGTGAAGTCTACAAGAAAAGAGATTTCATGTGTCTGCTTCCTTTTTCTGCATTATATCCTATGAAACTGGCAGGAATTAGGTAGTCTATAGGGATCTGGAGTAGCAGCATTGCTATTTTCCTTGATGCACTGGAGTGCTGCCATCCCTCTGGAACCTTTCCCTCACAGGTGTACAAAACAGACACTCGCCAAGCCAGCTCAGCTTCCCCTCCTTTCCAAAAGGAAAATAGTGACTTTACCGATCTCTACCAGATAGTTTTGTAGCCCAAATCAGAATGGAGTGGAGCCCAGACAAGCCCATCTTTCCCCATTGCCCCTTGGGGCTCCTTCCAGCAGGATTTTGGAGGCAAAGGAGGAACAATCTGAGGCTGGGTGAAGAGAGGAGCTAGGGACAGGTTCCCACATCTCCATCTCATGTTCTGCATCCTTATCACACGAGGAAACAGAGGTTAAATAAAGATGTTTCCTTCAGACTAGATTAAAATAGAATAATGTCTCATCTGCACTCCACCATGGTTTTTTTCACAATAAAACCTCCCTCCTAATGGTAAGGTGGGTGGGGAGAGAGAAAGATGTGTACCCAGCCTATTGTGTCCTGGGGAAATAATTTCCTAAATTGCTACTATGGAGCTCTCAGGTGTCAGGGAAGAAAGGTCATCCAAATATATTGATCAATCATCATCGGTTTTTTGTGGAAAGTCCATTTTCCAAAATTGTTTTCTTTACTCAGTTTGTTGCTTCCTCCTATGTGAATGTCAGTGCACATCACTCCAGACTCCTGGTAACCTGGGCAACCCTCACATCACTACTGGCGCCCAAGCCCAAAATAAGTCCCTTTAAAGTCAACTGTAGTCACTGCCAGGCATTTCCCAATGTTGACATATTTAAGGTCACAGTGCTAAAGGAACAGGACTTCTCTCCAGCTGGAGGCAGTCAGGGATTCCTGAGCTGCCCAAGCCTGAAAAGGCTCATTTCCTCTTTCCTCAGAGCTGGCAGTGACTCAGCTTCTGAGCCCATGCTGGCCTTGCGTGTGCTCATGGGGCAATAAACCATGCACTAATCCCACAGTTGACACTAATTTGAGCAACAGGGCTCTTGATGATATTTTTTCTTTTGTCTAATTAATTAACAGAAGTGACAAACCAATTCAGTTACAGGAAATAATGAACAAAAGATCTCAGATAATTAACCATTAACTCAATAGAAATCCGTTATTCCTTCCACAGTGTAAATTGGTTTATAAATTTCAGTGCCCAACATTACTGCTTTTCATCAGTCCTTGAGAGCAACAACTTGCAGGGCAAACCCATTAGATGATATATCAAGGCAAAAAAGCCTCACATGATCAATTCATTACCCACCCTGTTCCCACAGAGGCGTAATTATACTAGAGCTCTGTGACTAATTAGTAAGTGAATTCTGCCTTGAGAGAGGGGGTTTTTTGTGAACAAATTGTTTGTTAGCTGGCTGTGAAGTTCTCCAGTCCTAGAATACTTAAAACTCTTTTTATCTTCAGCCTGAGTCCAACACAGATATTTTGCAAACACCTGGTTTCCCTTACATAAATTCGTATTATATGGGTTAGGAACTGAAATGAAATATTTCTCTCTTTTAATGAAATGACTGATCCCACCTGTGTGGGACAACCAAAAGGGACAACTTTATTTAGTAGTTTGAAAATCCATCTGGCAAGATCCCAGCAAGCTGTAGCAGATGCTGTTATCAGAATATGTCTCTGCTGTGCCACCATTTTGCTTGTGGAGATCCATGCATTTATTTCCACTGAAAGGAGAAAATAAAAACAAACAACTTGACAGAGAATAATTAGTGCTTAAAAAGGCCCAGTTTATAGTCTTATAGAGTAGCCAGAGGATCAGACTGCTCTGCTTGGCAATTCAGAGAGCATTTGTCTGTTTTAGCGATGGAACAGCACAACAGAGTGATGGACAACAAACTCCAGCAGCAGGTCCTGTGCTGTCTCCTCAGAGCCAGGGATGTGCCACGCTGGGCACAACGGGCTGCAGACAGAACGGCCTAAAGGGGAGCACAAAGCAGAAGAAACAGGAAACCTGGACACAGGAAAAAAAGAAAGAAACACTCTCTTTTGCTGCTGCTTGAGAGACGTTTCCCTTTCCTGCCAGTTCTTGCTTCTGCTCAGTCTTTCAGTGACAGCTTACTTGTTCCAAGGAAATCCACTTCCTGTGTGGTTTTGCTCCTTTCAGAAAGTGCATCTATTCAGAAGCAGATTATTGACATGATAGCCAGCAGCAGCCAGGGCATCACAAAAAGGTGACACAAAACTGGCGCAAACTTGCACAAGAAGCAGAGTAGAAGAGGGGTAGAAACAGCAGGAAACCATTCTGATCCAACTCCAATACATTTCCTTATCAGCAGGAAAAAGGTCCTTAGCCAAATAAAGGGTAGAGACATTCCCTTTATTTCCTCTCCAACTCTGCCCCCTGCTTCCTTCCATCCCCTCTGCTGTGTAATTTGATTGCCATGGCTGGTTTGGGCTGCTTGACTTTCCCTTTGCAGGAGACTGGCTGAGTCTCCACCCTGTAGCACATCCTCAGGTGTTTGGGTAGGTTATCTTGCCCGTGCTCCCAAGAACAGATTTGTGCTCTGGGGTGTGGAATTAAGAACTGGCAGAAACTCTGAACAGATTTTATTTGCCTGCACTGCACGGGAGCCTCTGGGAATCAACCGGGAGTCGTGCCTCACACATTCCCTGCTGTGCAGCTGCCCACGACACTGGTAACGTCCTTCCTCTCTTCTGTTTCCCACGAAGGACACAAACATCCAAATGGGGTTTTTGCTCTTTCGCCACAGATGTTATGTAGGACTTTGAGGGTTTTTTTGCAACAGAACGTGTTCAGGATGAAGTTTCTGTCCATCCTGCTGGACTTCCTTTTCTCCTACATGGTTGCTGGTCATTAAATGATGGAAGAAAGGACCTAAGGAGCTGTCATTAGATTTGCCTAAAGGTTTCTCATCTTGATTTACAGAAATTTCTGCTCCCATACATGAACACTCAGTTTATTTCTGGCCATCGCCTGAAATACCCCACAAAATATCAGAATAAATCTGGTAACGCCCACAGCAAAGGATGCATCAGGGTGAATTATCTGATAGCTTTTTGCCTCTATGTCCTCCAGACCTTCTCTAAGCTGCAACACTTCTAAGAATATGGGTGGGAGCATTTCTAAAAAAATATCGGGATGAGCATACAACCTGCCTGCTTTCTTGGGCCCCCTCGCTTCAGCAAAGCCACAATGCCATAAAGATTGAACCAAAAGTACAACACTCCTGTCAGTCTTCTATTTCAGAATACAGCCAGTGACTAGGAGCAGGAGAGTGGCTACTTAGAGTTTGGGAGAAATCTGAAATGTGCTCCATGGAAAATACTTTCTGAATGATCTTCATAATTTATTTTCTGCCACCTAATTCTTTAGGTAACTAAAACTCAATGCACTTCTCTTTAAAGGCTCATTTATTTTGTTGTGACAACAAACTATCTCATCTATCAGGAGAGCTGATCTTGCAGCCCAAACACCTTTTCTTGGGGCTTAGAATTACCAAGAGCACCGAGTTAATATGCAAATCAACCAACTGATAAAGGGAATCCAAGATTCTGAACTCTTCTGTCAAAGAAATGGAGCCCTCCTTGCCAAATACAGTTGTTATTGAAATTGCAATGACTAAAGCAATCCTGAGGTGACACTGTCACATGGGAGGATATCGATGAGAAATTAAGTCTTGGATCTAATTTGCTCTATATAAACAGTAATTCAACATCGCTGGAGCACAGTAAATGATTTTCTAACTCATTTATTTAAAAGGCTTGGCCAGGATTGCTAGCTGCTTGTAACCAACTTCAGAAGGGCTGACTAAAAAATACAAGACTTCAAAAGGATCAAATAGCTACTAGAAACATTTATGGGAGGAAAAAAGGAGTAATTAGCTAAAACAATCCACTTTGGAATTTAAAGGGCTCAATCAGGATTGATATTGAGGCAACTGGAATGATTCTTATCTTTTGCAAATGGCCATTGGAGCATATGACAGAGTGAAGGGGTCTGTACCTTTTAGAATGTGTCACATCCCAGGTGTCGTGCAGGGAATGCTGGCAGTACTCCTTAGACAGGGAAGACTAAAGCAGCAGCTTGGCAGCTGGAGATTCCCTGGCCAGGAGAGGGCTGGAGCTGTGTGCAAATCAGACAGGACTTATGAGGAAGTAGATAAACTTCAACACAACATTTCCCTTCCAGAAAACAAGTTGTTATTGTCAGGACCAGCCAGAACAGCTCTTCTGCAGAGCTATCACAGAATACATCAGAGACAGAGATTTCTATTATTGCTAACAATACCCAAAATTGGGCAGGCAGCTGAAAATAAGGGGAACAGGACCCTTCAAACTGACCTGTCAAATATTGGAATTGCTGAGCTGAAAGTTATGTTCCACTGCTGTTCTCCATGACTCAGTTAGCAGACACACTCACTGACACATTATTCTCCACCGAGCATAACAGGAAAGTGGCTTCTTTAGCATTTCTACTTCTGCATGAATCAAGATACGGAAAAAAACCCTTAACAGAACTGAAAGAGTACCTCTGTGGCATTCCCCTATTCCAGCATTTACTGATATTCATGAAGAATTCACAGAAACTCTATCTCTGTCCAAATTGGAACTCTGTCTTGAGAGAGAGGTTCAATCCTTTAACCTGCATCCTCCTGCACAGTGACCTGGCAGCTGGGAAACAGAGCTGGGTGTTGCTCTGTGATGCTGTTCCCCATGGCCTCAAGGCCAAAGGATAGCTTTCTCCTTTGTACATCAGTTTGCAAAAGACCTGAAACACCCATGTTCAGCCCAGATCTCTCCCAGCCCCACTGCACAGCAGCCACTGCTGTGGCACATAGATATTTTCAACCTTTTCTTTGTTGCTAGTACTTTAAACACATAAATTACACTATATTTTTTTAATAAATACGATTTTTTCCCCCCTGTATGTTTCTGAGTTTCAGTAATCAAGAACTCACAGAATAGTTTGTGTTGGAAAGGACCTGTAAGGTCATCTTGTTCCAACCCCCTGCCATGGGCAGGGACACCTTCCACCAGACCCGGCTGCTTCAAGCCCCAACCAACCTGGCCATCTCAATTTGAAAATAGCCAGTTTTACCAAGACCCTCTTAAGTAACTGAGTTAAAACTCTGGAAAATATGCTTTATCTATCTAAAGATGCCTGAGTTAAGGATTAACTGCCTTAGAATTTGCAATGACCACAGGGCAGATGATCAGTCACAGAAACAAGAAACACTCGGATACATGGTGAAATGATCAATGTTTAAACACTCCTCTGCTCACATGTCTACAGCAAAAACCACTGTGAATCAAAATAGGAAACAACAGTCCTGATGGCTGGGATGGTCCTGATGGTATTTGACTTGATCAACTCCTCCCCTCATGTGAGTTGAGTGCCTTGCAGCTTTTCTCCTTCCAGACAAAAGGGGGTAGGGGGGACAAAAAAACCGCAAAACAAACAAACAAGTCCACAAAAAGTCTCCCAAAACCCCAAACAAACAAACAAAAAACCCTAAAAAAAAACCCTAGCAACAAACAAAATCAATCCACATGGTATTCAAATCAAAAGACAGATTCAATCAAGAATGGCTTCTGACAAATTCATGTCCAATGAGCCTGCCCTCTGTTCCTTCTTGACTCAATCCCTCTCCTCTGTCTGCACACAGCATTGCATTGGTGCAACTCCCTATTTTAGTGGGAACTGCTGAAGGAGGAATTTGGCGACCCTTCCATGTGAGGCTGAAATGACAGGGGTGGAGATTGGGTTTTTTTGTTGCTTCTTTTTTTAAAAATAGAATAGTTTGCTGGTGTCACAGAAACTTAATATAAATTCAGTGACTTTTAGTCATCCTTCTAGGGAGAAAAACAATGTAAATTTTAAAAATGGACAAGTGTTTGAACATCTTACATTTGATTAACAGAGAACAAAACCTCCACCGGGATACGAAATGTAAAATCCAGTCCCCTGGAAGCCACTGGGAAAGGCCTCAGGAGAAGAGATGAAAAGCCTCATGCGTGTGGCATCGCATGGCATTGCCACCTCCTGTGAGCGGGATGTGCTGTGCCATCCCAGCAATCAACAGGGAAATACAGGGCACAGGCAGCTTCTTGAGTTCAACACACCTGAAAAATCTTTAACTAGGAAAAATTGAACAGCACTGGCTTTTATGGGAAGAGACAAGCCAGATCACTTTAAAAATAATGAGAATTCAAGCCATGAATTCTATAATTCTATATTCTATAATTCAATTCTATTTCAATAATAGATAGGCAGGCACCAAAAATGGTTTTTCAGAGAAACAAATTTGAGAAGCCTCAGAATTAGTTTAAATAGACAAGCCTTTCTCATTGGGAGATCTAACACCACTGCTTTTTATTGCTCTAAACAGAATTTGTAAGAAACTCTTGTTTTCACCATTCAGAGGGTGGCTCTGGAAATATAAACCATTGATATTCTGTAGCTGCAGGAACCACTTCTGAGAAAAGCAAACACGCACGCAGAAGGGAAGAGCACTGACCAACATGGTGAGTTCTACAATATCCCAGGATCCTCATGCACCCAGAGGCACAGATTTCTCTCCTAAACAGTAAGAGACTGGGAGGATGGTACAATGAAGAGCAAAAAGATTTGCTCTACCTGAAATATCCAAAGGTTCCTGAGAGCAGCAAGCTCTGGAAATGGCCTAAAATGAATATTGTGTTCTAATTTACTCAGGCTATTATTTAGCAGATTTTGCAACAATATTCTCTGAGCTAAAGCTACATGAAAGTGGTCTCGGTGCCATCATTTGAGCAGCTCCTTCCATATATTCACTGTTACATTCAAACAGTGCCGTTAAATAAATAAATAAAAACTTTCCACGTTTTACTTCTCCTCCAGAAGATCAAGCGCAAATATGGGGGATTTTAGTGAAAAATTACAATTACAAACTAAAACAAAGAAAACAATTCCTGCAGTGAGAGAAAGCAGACGGACTATACTCAGGCCAGAATTTTGTAGGAAGTTCAGCAGGATTCCTTGCTGGGGACTAGTCAGGTCCCATTAGATAACAGTTAGAAAAAAAATTAATTTCATTAAATTCTGGAACCTCTGTAAGTGGCAAGGGACACAAAAATCTACTGAGAACAAGCAGGTCAACCTCTTAACAGGCATCCATTCCTCTCTCAGGTTTCAGCTCTCAGCATCAGCCAGTGAGAAGCACTTTGCTGATGTATTTCGAGATATCATTTGTAAAATATATATTTTATATATATTTAAGCTTACAACATTTTTACAACTTGATCTGCATTTCAGTAAAAACAAGGTTGAGAAATGCAGCTTTGCATCAAGAGGAGAGGTCATGTAAGGGTGGTGAGCAAATGAACCATCTCTCACGCATTTCCTGACGTGGCCACACTGACTCCAACAGGAGCCTCACCTCAAACCAGCAAATTGCAGCACAAGAGCTCTTTCTGAGCCCCATCCCAATCCACACTACAAGCAGCTCTGTTCTGGCTCTCAGCTCACAAAAACACATGAAATGATACTACATCTAGGCCTTGATGGTGTTCATTGTCATTCCAGGTTTGACACAAGAGTCCAGCATTTTACTGGGGTGACACATTTACTTTACCCTCTGGAATACGTCAAACTTCAAGGCAGGGCTGTTGTAGAACACTTTCCTTTACCTGCCAAAAAATCTGTCCCTAGAGCCTGAACATCGCTGGGCTCTTGCTTTAGTAAGTCTTATGATTTAATCTCAAAATTTAAACTAAAATCTTATTTTTTAGTCTTCATCTTAATTAATTTTATTTCTAGTTCATCATTTTAAAAGCAAGACCGAGACAAATTTGAATTGGTAAAAATCTCCCTTCTTCAGCTGGTATGTATTAGCAGTTAATAGTAACCAGTAACCTCATTTTCTAAAAGAGAGGAATTCTGGTCACCCCAAAGGCAGAGCAGGGCAGAACATCCTCCAACAAGCTCAGTTTTGTCAGAAGGAATACTTACCTGAAGCAAAAACATTTTGTGGAAACTTACTGGCTTTGCTGAATTTATTTTTCCCCCTGTTGCCAAAATGCAGTAGCGAGGATGAATCCTAACTTCTAAATTCCCAGGAGAAACCTGTCAGGTTTTCAAGCAGGTTGCTTGATAACATCGATAGAAACTGCCAATAACCAGAGAGCTGGAAAAGCCCTGGAAATTGCTTTAACTCTGTTTGCTGCTCATAGTTCCAGAGCCAAAAATAAGAAAACTGTAGTCTTGATCCACAGATAAAGCCTAAGACTCACCCATGTTCTCCTGGGTTTCCAGATACTCTTTCAATGGAAACTGAGCCTAAAGCCCACTCCAAATAAACCACCGAGGGTGCAGCTCCCTGCCCTGGACCAGCCCCACAGCAAGCCCAGATAGCAACATCAGCAGCTCCCGTTTTGTTCCCATTTGTTGGGCCCATACCCTGTTGTATGGGATGCAGTACAGTTCCCTGGGGATTTAACCCAGGGCAGTGCCTGTGTAGATGGGCTTTACCCAAGCACTGTGTAGTCTTAAGACAAAAAGCTGTGGATTTGCTGCTCTAGGGTCATAGGTCAAGTTAAGTAGATGCCACCAAGATTGAAATTCTCTTTTAAATTTGCATTATCCCAGATTACCTTTCAAATGTCATTGGGCTACAGACCTCCGTGGCCCCTCCCTTATAACTGCTAATATAGTAAATTGTACCCACAGTTGATGCTTGATGCAAATGGTGCAATTGGATGCAGCTGAGAGCATGAAAGGTGTTGGTTTGAGGGTGCTCCCTATTAGCTGGTGATCCTTCTCATCAATTCTTTCCCAGTGAGGTAATATATCTGAAAAGAGCCATTGATTAGTTGCTAATGCTGCTAGGGAGGATTGCAATGGATGTTTCAGCTGGTATCAATCACTTGTTACTGAGTTTACTTTGTTTGCTAGGACTCCAGCATCCGTGCTATTTAACACTGAAGCCTGTCCCCAGGACACCAGTCACATCTCTCCGTGATCCCACTGGAGAGGTGAGGGTCCACCCATGCAACCATGCCCACCACCCTGCAAGGATGCAGCCAGGAGTGGTGAGCAGGGCTTTGCTTGCAGAGATGCTGCTCTGCATTGAGCATCCTGCTCATTTGAGAGAGCAGGAAGAATTAAATAGCACTTGTTGCTGACCTGTATATGGCACAGGGTCCAATTTTAGACACTTGTGGAGATAAGGTTTCACCGGTCTTATCAAGAGCCCGGGAGGTGATGGGACGCATTGGGAGGGTTAAGTTTTGTTGTGCCAAAATACATTAGTCCAGTTATGGTTGTGGATATGTTACACCTCCACATGTTACCACATTTCCATGTCTTTTTCCCATGTAATGTAAGACATTTTCCATGTCTTTTTCCCATGTAATGCTCTGGGCAGCTATTGTTCTTTTAACATCTGCTCTGGTTTTTGAAGGGCGTGTACTGGAACTGAGTAAGCAAATTTCCCCTTCAGTGGCTGGAGGTTGTATTTTACATATTATAGTGAAATTTCCCTCTGCCAAATTCAAACTCCTAGATTTATCCAATTATAACTTGTTTTATCAGCAATTGTCATTGAAATGCGTTCAGGCTCAAGCGTGGGTACAGCTGTTGCCATAGTGACCATTTACAGATAGGAAAAGTGAGGGTCTCCCTCCCCTGGGTCAGGCTTGGCGATGTGTGTGCCCAGCCTGGCTCATTCTGGCACTGATTCCTTCTGGGAGAAGAATAACTTGATCTCCAGTGGAGATGTGCTGGCATCATTCCCAAGATTATTTTCTGAAAAAGTGAAATAAAACAAGTCTCAACAGGGTTTGCTCAGACAGGTTCCCCCATTACAAAGAAGGGAAAATCCACCGTGCACTAACTCCATGCTTTGTAGCACTGTTTTCAGTATCTTCCCAAGCAGGTGGGCCACAAGGTTTAGTCAGAGTCACAGGCAAAGTTCCAATTTGGAGTAATTTTACCATAACAGGCTGTCNCTGAACTATTTTGGGGAGTTGAGAATCCTGCCCGGGTGTGTGGTTTAAGGCTCTTTTTCAATAAGCCATTAGCTCTTTCTATGATTCCATTGGACTGGGGTGTAGAATACTCACTGAATTCCTTCCTGTTTGGCCTGTTCTTGTACCTCCTTACAGGAGAAAGGTGAGCCATTATCACTTTGGATGGTATCAGGAAGAGGCAGATTTGAGAACCACTATGAGAGTCCCCTTACTGTGCTCTGCCCACCAGCCCTTTGGCATCTGGNAGATTATTTTCTGAAAAAGTGAAATAAAACAAGTCTCAACAGGGTTTGCTCAGACAGGTTCCCCCATTACAAAGAAGGAAAAACCCACTGTGCACTAACTCCATGCTTTGTAGCACTGTTTTCAGCATCTTCCCAAGCAGGTGGGCCACAAGGTTTAGTCAGAGTCACAGGCAAAGTTCCAATTTGGAGTAATTTTACCATAACAGGCTGTCCTAGATGTAGTCCTGTCAGATGTTCCCCTTTGATGGAAGATAGAGCACCTGATTCAGGTTTCGCAAAGAATCCTCAGCTCACAGGGCTCCTGGTAAGTCCACACCAGTTATTCAGATGCTGTCCTGGGTTGAAGTATNTGTTCTTGTACCTCCTTACAGGAGAAAGGTGAGCCATTATCACTTTGGATGGTATCAGGAAGAGGCAGATTTGAGAACCACTATGAGAGTCCCCTTACTGTGCTCTGCCCACCAGCCCTTTGGCATCTGGCTGCCATGCACAGCCCGAGACTCCTCCTACCCCTGGGGGGATGGATCTTGTCCTGCAGAAGGTCTGAGTGGCCCCATGGGATCAATTTGCCATGTGGACCACAGAGCTTTGCCTTTAGTGTTATGTGGGGGTGTGCTTTAGCAGGGTGTTCTGTGATTTCAGCCCATGCTGACGGCATTCTGTGAGAATGGTTTCACAGGTGTTCCTGTTTAGGGGCCAACCTTTGCTCTGTGCAGCGAAGCAAAGTGCTTCCTTACCAGCATGCCCTGATTTCTGATGGTAGCATTCTCCCAATCAATACCATTCCTGATTTGAATAGTCTCTTATCTCTATTTCCCTGCTTTTAGTTAAGTCGTCCACCTTTCAATTCCAGTTTGTGGCTGGTTTGTTAACCTTGGCATGGGCTTTGAGCCAGCCTATTCTGAATGGCATTTTCCTGGCCATATTTAATAACTACCAATCTTGAGATCTCCAGATGGAAGATTTATTTACATCCCAATTTATTAATTCCTATCAGCAGACCCACTGGGGAGCACCAGCCCAGGAGTCCACACAGATCATTTTTGCTCCATTCTGAGCTGCTCAA
Organism: Platysteira castanea; assembly: GCA_013397175.1. NCBI lineage: Eukaryota > Metazoa > Chordata > Aves > Passeriformes > Platysteira > Platysteira castanea. Next base: position 321,206 of record VYXC01001544.1, read on the forward strand.
ACAGCTGCTCTTAACTCTCCTACTTGTGCACTGCCTTCACCCTCTGCTCTCACCTGTTTGTTTGTGTTGATGTTTAATATAACAGCCGTGTACTGCCATGTAACACCCTCTTTTCTGAGGCATCAGTGAACCAAATCTCTTCTGTTGGCATCACCTCAGTAAGGGGAGGTGCATCTGAAATTGGTGAGGGTTTGAAAGGTTGTTGCAATGCTAATGGATCTGCACTGATAGTAGTTTGTAGTTTAGAAGCTTCAGTTGGTCCTTCTGGTAATCTCTTCCTCCTGCAGCTGCCATTAGGGAGGCATTCCATTTCCTGACTGTGGATTCTTGTGCAAGTCCTTCTGGGAGAGCAGACCCCTGTAAAACAGACTCCAGCAAATTAAATGGTTCTCTGGTTTGTACAGACTGTACAGTCTGTTCCTGATGCATCTTCTCAGCTTCTTGCACTGCTCAGAGTAAAGAGCAACGATAGAAATGCCAAGTACTTGTTTTCTCCAGTACCCTGAAGTTCCCATTAACTGTGATTCTTTCTTAGACTGGGGCATCTGTATTTGTTCTATTGCCTTTAAAGTGTCTGGAGGAACTACTGCACTGCCTGCTATCCAAGTACCCAAATGTTATTTCTTTACTTGGTCCTTGGCATTTTTCAGCTGGAATTTCAATTTCTGCTTCATACAATGCTTCCCATACGGCTGGTGCTGCTTCCCCTACCCCTTCACGGGAATCTCCTCCAATTAGGTGTCATCCATATGTTGGTACAGTTTCACATCTGGGAGGAGTGAGATGGTAACAACTCAGCAAGTGCAGCATGAGCAGCAATGGGTGAAGGTTTATACCCCTGAGGAGCCTGTTAGAGGGATACTATACACCTTCCCAGGGAAAAGCAAACTCCTCTTTGTCCTCCTCTTGTAAGGGAACCATAAAGAACATATCTTTTGTAGCTAGTACTGCTATCCATGGCTGTTAATTTGCAGCATTAGGTACTGCAGCTGTTAATGGGTCTGTGTTGCCATTCAAACGCCAGTAAACAACTACAAAACAAGCAGGCTTCTTTACTGCACACACGAGTGAATTAAAAGGCAGATGAATCATTTTAATGATGCCTCTTTTTAAGGAATCTGCCAATCCCCCCATCGGTCCCTACAAGCGCTGCTGCTGGCAGGGGCTATCGTTTTACATTAGATATTTTAGAAGAAGGCAGGGGTACTGATATCTCAATAGATTGATAAACTTTTCGAAGCCTGAATTATCTCACATTCGTTTGGATTCTATTTGTAACCTCAGCAAACCAGTACGTCTCTCTGTAAAATTCCATAAAGTTTCACACAGAAGTTTCCAGGTGCACCCATAAAGTAAATCACATCCTAAAAGTTGTGTTTGGGTGGCGCCCACAAGCACTTCAACCTTAGTTAACTCTTTTTCCCCAAAAAGCCAGACAGGAATATTTGCTGTGGAATTGTGTCTGGGAAGACACAATAAAGACGCTCTCAGACTTGCCAGGTTCAGCAGAAAGGAAGGAATAATAGACCTTTATTGTTTACATTATCTCATTCTTATACACGTCCCAACTGCACAAGGGATTGGAGAGCATGTCACTTCCTTCTCAATCCCACTGGAGAAGAAAGGTGCTCATCAAAGTTGTCTTATCACAAAAGGAATGAAAAACAGAAAATACCGTTAAGTAAACATTGGCTATTATTTACATGAACTGTGTGAAAGAATCTGACTCCAAGGTTAAAAACAGAAGGCTTACAAAAACCAGGGCAACAGTGGAATGCTCAGGAGCTGTGGTGTTTTGAACACAAACCTCCCATATTTCATCCTGCACAGAAGCCAGAGATCAGAGAGTCCAGTAGTTTTAAAAACCAGTGGATCTCCCCTATCCTGCTGAGCTGTCCCTCCTGCTCAATATACCACCCATGCAGTTGAAGAATAATCACAATCTCTGGTTAAAAACACACCAGGACCCCAGTACACTTCCATTTCTTCCTCACTCCATGAAAGTCAATCTTCCCCAGTCAGACAGACTTGCCATATGTATTCTGTCACACATATTCCAGCTTGGATTCTTTCAAATGCTTTGAATACTCCTGCAATTCAGCCAGTTCTGCAGGACAACAAGGAGCTGTATGCACTGCCATACTCACCCTCATTAGTAACTTCAGTCTTAATTAGTGGCCGAAAAGGGAAAGAGTCAGAGGTGGCACTAAAATTCTCACCACTATAGTCCCAGACATCCTCATGCAAAGTCTCACAATCCTCGTAATGGGTTGATCTGTGAATTTCACTGGCTGTTACCAGAGAGGATGACTGGCTTATAAAAAGATCTAATTTTTCTTGCAGAGATTTTTCACATTTTTCTGCTTCAGGAAAATCAAGCCAATTGAGATTTTAAACTTCCATGTGTCTGGGAAAACACAATAAAGACGCTCTCACACCTGCCAGGTTCAGCAGAAAGGAGGGGAAAAACTTTCATTATTTACATATCTCACGTCTTATACCTTTCTCAACTCCACAAGGGATTGGAGAGCATGTCACTTCCTTCTCAATCCCACTGGAGAAGAAAGATGCTCATCAAAGTTCTCTTATCACAAAAGGAATGAAAAACAGAAAATACCACTAAGTAAACATTGGCTATTATTTACATGAGACTGTGAGAAAGAATCTGACTCCAAGGTTGAAAACAGAAAGCTCTAGCAAAAACCAGGGCAACACTTCCGGTTTCCTCTCTAAAGGAATCTACCTGTATTTCCAATTTCTCTTTTATTTATTTTTTAAAAGCCAGTTGCGCTTTTAGCACATCCTTTTTGGGTCAAAACTCTGTACACACCTGCACCAGGAGCACACTTCTAGGAGCCAGAAAAGCTGTTTCTCTCTCTCAGAGCAACATATATGAAATAGTAATAACAACAACAAAAGTTACATTATGATTGGTTTTATTGTAGTTATTGTTGCTATTGTTGATTCACTTACCATTTCCTTTGGAGGATATGTGTGAATTTCCATGCAGCATTCCAAGCCATCAGCACTGAAAGCTGTTATTGATATTCCTGTCTCATGAAACCCTTCTTAGCTAGGTTTCAAAGAAGCACATATATTTTTATTTATTTTTAAGTTTATAAAATATGACTAGGGGGACATGTAAGAAACCCAGTATACTGGAGGGAAAAGAGGGCAGGAGAAAGGCACTCACTGGGCATTCACCTTTCTGCAGTTCTGGTAAATGAATGGGAGGGTTTTGCAGCTTTTGAAATTTGAAATTTTTTTTTGTTTTTGCTATCATAACACCAGAGAAAGATCCTTGCACAACTAGACTCTGTTCTAAAAATTCTGTATTAAAATAATACAATATGAATTCTAAACTTTTTCATGCCAGATTGCCTTATTTCATGGGAAGACAGTATTTTCTTCCTGATTTTGTTGTCATTAGAAGTCGTGATTATTATGCCCGTGTCATTAACCACTTTTCAGCTCTGTCCCTGGTTAATTGTTTGCTCCACAGAAATCTTTTTCTCATTCATGCATTGTTTATGAGGCTTTTATCCAGCTTCTTGTTTATTGAGATCTGATTTACTTGATGATCCTCTCATCCACTGTTGAAATGGAGCAATATTCCTCCTGGCTGTTCCCAGGCTCTGGCCATTAACTATGGCTGCAGTATTGCCTCCTTGAGATGTATCTTCTGTTGAGCTATTACTTTACAAAGATTTGTTTTCTGCAAATCGTCCGTCACAGATTTATAACATTTTCTCTGAAATATATAGATAGCAGAGTGCTTGTAGAGGGCTTGGAGCACATGAAACTGAAGGGAGAAAAAGACCAGAATTAAAAGCATTGCTGTTTATGATACACATGTTGGCCTCAATTTGGCTCATGGCTTAAAGAAATCACGCAGATGGACAGATGTAAAATCAGCACTGGATGAAATTGATGTTTTGAGGGCAATCCCACGAGCAGTAAAAGCCAGTTTAAGTTCAACCATAGCAGAACATTAAAAAACACAAATCTGGGCAAAAAACCCAAGCAGTAAAACTAACTTCTTTCACCATTTGTCTTTCAGTAGCTTTATTGCTCATATAAAGACAAAGGTCTTAATTTTTTTCTCCCCATGTTAGGTAAAAAGAGCCAGCTGATGCCATAACACTGTCTTTCATTCTGAAAAAAATAACCTGATTTTTGTCTACATCATTATACTGGCATCCAAGTTCATAATTTCCTACCTGCTAGCTATTGGTAATTAAAGCTGTCTCCAACTAACTTGCATTTTAAGGGAGATCTTGAAATCAAATTGCCAGTGAGACTCACAGTAGAATCAAAGCATCATTTTGATTTAAGACATTCTTTTCTGCAGAGGTAAAACAAATGCATTTCATGAAACAAAGAATTTGCAAGTAAATTTTGACTCATTCTGGACTGACAAAATGTTTACAGGTGGTTGCTGGTTTGTGTAGCTGTGCATCTTGTTGAGCTTGTTTCTGATCTCATTCAGGCTAGCAGGATGTAATATATTCATCTAGGTTTATTCATCTTCTACCCTTGGGGCGGGAGCTGATGAAGGACTGGCCGAGTTTGGAACCCAAGACTCCTTACCCTGTGCAGAACACTGAACTTCCCCACAAGGAAACTTCCCATTTGCTGTGGGGGCTGTGGACACCTCTGTCCAAGGTGACCTCACAGGCCTGTGGGATTTACAAGCACTTCCCTCTGAAAGAAACAGTGACAGCAAATGATTGCTTTGGTGGATGTGCACTGTAAGCACACATAGGTAATGCTACAACAAACCTCTGCACTGCCCCAGGGTCTGTAAAACACTTGTGCAAACAGAGAAGTGTCCGGCGTGCTCCCAGCACCAGGGGAAAGGGTATCAGTGATGGACTTGGGAAAATAGGATGAAAGAGCTGAAGGATGAAACATTTTGTTGTCCAATTCACTGAGTACATAGCAGGCACCTTGTAAGAGCTTCTCCTGTGTTGTAAAGTTTAATGGAGTGATGGTCCCCATTTTGAACGTAAAAAAGATCAGGGCAAAAGGTGAATTTTTTTTACCAAAAACACTAAAAGAGTCCCTGTTTTATATGATGTACAAAAACTGGGAAGCTCTCCTGTTGCAAACCTTGAGAGATACAAGGTTCCCCAGGACTCAGAGAGAAGGGACTTAACAAAAGGGAAAGAGCTTCTCTTTTTTAAACACCAACAGCCACGGGAATGGCTCCTGATGGAGATGCCCAGAGGCAAGGGAGCCTCTTACCCCATCCATACAGTATTGCCATCAGCAGTCCCCAGCCACAGGGTCACTGCAAAGCCTGAAAACAGAAACTTGCTTTCTCCAGGTTTTTCCAGGCCTGCCTGGAGCATTATTTCAGTTTCTTTAGCTGTAACAGCAATTTTTTAATGACTAAGTGGCTTTTTATGCTTTGCTTGCATTATATAATCATGCAGTGCAACCATTACTTTGATACGGACGCTAACAGCAGTTATCCTGAGCAGGAGGACCACGAACAGTGCCAGCCTAACGATGTGGCGCGGGGAAACAGGAGCATGGAACAGTGCTGAGACCAGGAAAACCGGGGCAGGGATGCAGAGTAGACATAAATGAACAAGATGATAAATGTGGCCTTGAAAGTGGAACACAGAATAATACAGGAGACCCGGGGGAACTGCACACCAATGGCCAAGCGCCGAGAGCTGAAGGAGTCCAAAGAAGCAAAGCTGGGGACATTTAGGGGAAATGATGAGGACTTGCTCAAGGACTGTGCAGGCAGTTCGGGGCAGCACGAAGCTACCTGAGCTCTGGGCAGGAGCCAGCTGCCTTCCCTGGGCTGGGGTGACCTGCACAGGCACAGGCTGCTGGGGCTCTGCTTTGGAGACCGATGCACAAGGTCGCTTCTTCCCCCAGCGCTCTCCCCCAGCCTACTGCTTTCCTGCTTTTCCTGTTTAGGGACATGGAAACCCTCACTCTGTGATTCAATGGCTGCCACAACACCTGGGCACTGTGTTACTATCACAGATTCCACTGGAATGTGCAGGTGCCAGCACACAGGGAAGGTGGCTCCTGTTTTCTGTTTGGAGGCTGAGCTCTCCATGTCTTGGCCTGGGGCACTGGACACTCCCAGCTCGCTCTGCCTGGGATTGCTAACACGCTTTCCAGTTAATACCCTCTGCATAATTATTTCACTTGGGACACCCAACATGGCCACAGTTTTTAGCTGGCAAACACTGCTCCAGGAAGCCTCAAACATTCCTTTTTTCTGGCATTCTGTCCCAGTTGTCTCTGTGGATAACACCCAGAAATAGCTGCTGGCATCCTTGTACGCAAAGAATCTAAACATCCCATTTTCTTCCATTTCCAACACTTTTCAGAAGTGTACTGAAGCCAAAAAATATAATCAAGCTATCTTCTCCAGCTAATAGCTTTTCTGGACCACTGAGTCTACCCAATCCTGCTGACTTCTTTGTGTAAGAATTCACCTCAGGGCAGAGAAACTGATGATTCCAGGGACTCTTGCTAGCAAACAATCTGCCCCCAAAAAAGTGAGAAGAATTATGCTTCTACAAGCCTTTTTTATTACTTAATCTTAGTTCTGAGAAGCCAATGATGATATGAAAGAATTATTTAGTATTCCAAGAAAATCTGTCAAAAATAATTTTGAGCTGAAATTTCCTAACTCACCTTTACTTTCAAATACCTATTTCCTCCAAATACTAAATGCTCTCATAAAAAAATTAAAACTCTTATGAAATATAAAACATCTTTAATCTTTTAACAAAAAATAGACATATTTGTGTCCATGTCTGTTTGTAACCTATGAGTAAATGGGTCCCTTCCTCCTAGAAAAGACTTGCATATAAACTTCTTCAGTGCAAGCATGAAATTATTCAAAAAATTTGAGAAGAACCTTTGCTGCCACAATCTTCTTCATTTTCTCTAGCCTCGATTGTTGATGCACAGCCCCCAGCATTCTTTCCCTGCCTCTCAGAAACCCTGTGGTACTCAGCTGCCTGGCCTACAGCAAAAAGAACTGCCCAAAACCCAAGCAGTTGCCTTCTTTTGCTACCTAAGCCTCTTCCTCCTGCCCATCTCAGACTTGTAATTCATCTCCTTCATCTCCTTTTGCAGAAATACCATCAGTGTCCTCTCTAGAAAGGACTGGTGAGGCAGCTGTTCTCCTGCTCTTTCTTTTTTGGTAGTTATTTCTCTCCATGCTCCCTTCTCGCCTCTATTTCCCAGCTGTGCTGAATTAGATACACCAACTCCTTCTGACCCAGCAACAACAGGTCCTATCAGTCTCCTGCACACCAGAACTTAGAGCCCCAAAGATGTCACCTTCCTAATTTTGGTGTTGTCATTAATCTGGCCCATAACGCTCTAAAAAGAAAGTTTTACAAAGCAGAAATCAATCATGAGGAAAAGTGAGAGGACAAATGTCAACACTTAAATGAGTATTAGGAAGTGATTAACTTCACTGAGTGCTAATAAAAGGAAGATCCTGCACCCCATAAAACAGAATCCATACCCCAAGGAGTCCTTGGGAGCCTTGCCAGGTGTGAATCAGTAATTACCTTGCAGAATAACACTCAAACTGATTATATTTAAAATATAGGCAGAGCAACATTACATTGGTAAAAGAAGTGTATTACTTCTGCAAAATATATTAATGAAGTCCTGTGCCCCTTTTTCAGTGTGTATTTTAGAAAAAAAACCCCAATAATAATCAGAAAAAGATATGTGTGTGAAACATGGAAAACTTCGGAAATCATCAGACTGAAACTTCTGGGAAGCTCAAGCCATTTGGCTTATTCAAGAACAGTCACAGAGATGACTTTTTTATGGTTTACAACAGCTTAAAAGACATTATGACAGATTCCATGGGAAAATAACTTCAGATTAGGTAGCTTTTGACAGCTTTGTTTTGCTGTCAAAAACAGCAGGAAAAGTTGCAACTGCTGGAGGCTGAAACTACCTGCAACCAGGACAAACCTTTTTCTAATGAGGATTAAAAGTAAACACTAGAAAAACCACCTTATGTAAGTGGCTTGATTCTTTAATTTTAGAGGATTCAAAACAGGATCTAATGTCTATATTATGAGGCAGGGTTTTAACACAGAAGTTATGTGTTTGCTTTGGCAGTGGCTACATGATAATACCTAACCTACTTAAAATCATTATAGAGAGGACCCACCTTTAGCCTACCTGGTGGCAGGGCAGCAGTAGCACACAAACCTCAGCTCTCCAGCCAGGCAGACACGCACAAATGTACGGATTTGCCACCCAGCTGTTCCTTTTTGTACACAAGCTCCTGAAGCCTGGGCTACATTCCCAAACTTTGTCTGTGGTAAAGGTGCCCAAAGAGCACCCTGTTAGTAGCTCCCCTTGGACAGGTGCTGAGTTCTGACAGCTTTCCTGGAGGGGCTGGGAAAATCCAAATCAGGCGGATAATATCACAGAATCGTAGACAGTTTGGGTTGGAAGGGACCTTAAAGCCCATCCAGTTCTTCCCTCTGCCATGGGCAGGGACACCTCCCACTGTCCCAGGCTGCTCCCAGCCCCAGTGCCCAGCCTGGCCTTGGGCACTGCCAGGGATCCAGGGGCAGCCACAGCTGCTCTGGGCACCCTGGGCCAGGGCCTGCCCACCCTGCCAGGGAACAATTCCTGCCCAAGATCCCATCCAGCCCTGCCCTCTGGCACTGGCAAGCCATTCCCTGTGTCCTGTCCCTCCAGCCCTTGTCCCCAGTCCCTCTCCAGCTCTCCTGGAGCCCCTTTAGGCCCTGGCAGGGGCTCTGAGCTCTCCCTGGAGCCTTCTCCTCTCCAGGTGAACACCCCCAGCTCTCCCAGCCTGGCTCCAGAGCAGAGGGGCTCCAGCCCTGGAGCATCTCCACGGCCTCCTCTGGACTCACTCCCATAGCTCCATGTCCTCCTGTGCTGGGACCCCAGAGCTGGATGCAGCTCTGCAGGTGAGATCTCACCTGAGTGGAGTAGAGAGGCCTCTCTCAGTCTGCTGCCCACGGTGTGGGATCAGTCCAGGACGCCGTTGTCTTTGTGGTCTGCAAGCATAGCCATTCATCCTTCCCTATCCTGGACCAGTACTACATTTTCTTGTGTTTTGTATAAGCTGGTTTTGAAATTCTTGGTATTCTTGATGCCTTTCTATTACCGATTAACCTGTATCACTTTGGATTGTAATTTTTAAGGGCTGCAGTTTGGGCAAATGGTTTGATTTTCATCTTGCTGCTGTAAGGGGATGAAAAGAACATCAGCAAATGTCTCCAGGCAGACTTTTCCAAGCTGAGGTAATGCTGTAATGTGCTGTAGACTATTAATTCTTCAGGCAATAAAGAGGATATCATATCTAGTCTGCTAAACTAACTGTATTCCTGTGTCCAGGGGAGTCCTGTATTTCCAACAGCGTGTCCCAGTCCAGCACACTGATCCCAGGGCCCAGAGATTGCTCCTTCCTTCCCCCGGTCTGCTCCAGAGTTGGCAGGATGTGAGGCATCGTTCGTGGGCAGAACCTCTGCTTGTACAATCCCCCTGAAGAAATGTTCTCCAGGCACATTCCCAGTTTGGATAAATGAAAGATCTCACCATCCTGGAGACATGCTGTGCCTCCTGGCTTCTTGCAAACTTTCTCACTAGGCTTGTTACCCAGAATTTTACTGGAACACAGCTCAGCGTACATTCTGCCTGCAATTTTTTTGACCAGAACTGATATTTCAAATAGTTGCTGTCTGTAAAGTGCCGTCTGCACTGTCTTCAGGGTCACATAGCATTTTATCTACTCCCTTAGCAGATAGATGTAATTTACATAAGGAATTTTTGTAAGGTCTATATAAGCAGACTCAAATCCATATTCATACTCTTTGGAGCACTTTTGCCACTAACATTTCACCTAACAGAAATTCAATTTTCCGCAAGGAAACCAAATCCAAGGTTACCTTTACAGTTAAACACAGTTTAAGCTAATTATTGGAGCTCAACATTCACACAGGGTAAATGCGCCCACTGAAACAAAACTGTGCCAATTTACTGCAGCTGAACATCTGCCCATTTATCCAAATAAATGCTAGAGATATCTTTCCAATGTGTCTAAAACTTTGTGAGAGGGGTAAACTAAGGATTAAATGTGGCTGCAAAACCTGACAATGTGTTGCTCTCCACGATCCCTCATTAAAACTCCTGGAGAGCAAACCTCTCTGGCTTTGAGTTCCAAGAACCCTTGAAGAGAAAACCAGCTTCCCAAGTCAGCCAGATAATGATATTTTTTGTTCTTAGGGTGTAATAGGAGATATAACATCATTATTAGTGTTGTAGAAAGATAAAGGAAGAAATGTATATTGAGAATTATAGCAGCAAAAGAAATGCTCAAGTGTGAAAGATCTCAAGGACGGTCTTTGGCTCAGGGGCTTTACCAGGACACAGATCATTCCCAAACTACTTTTCTCTGGCAGTAGGAGCAAAGACCTTGATATTCTTCCAAGTTAAAGCATTTTTGTATGTGTGAAGGTGGGGGGGTGTGTATAAAGGAATTGATGTTTCAGCTTTATTTCAGTTTCAAATATGATTTATCCACTTAGTATTTTTCCACTTTGCCCTTATCTACTGATGATTCATACCTTTAGAAGACCAGATTAGATTCTGGCTACACAGTCAGTACCACAAAATCCACAACATCCTTTAGAATTTCCTACAGTTGTTTTACCACTGAACATGCTGGTTCTGAACACAAAAGTTCCCATCCAGTATGGATATACCACAGCACAAAACTCCTTATCTCAGTTGATAAAATGCATTGAATAAGATGGCTGAACACACACAAATGCCTTCCAAAAAATATCCCTGCCAATCTTTTTTTAAGGATGTATTTTTTTCCTTTTTCCTGCAAAAGAAAAAAATAGAAGATATATCACTGACACCTCTGAAACGAAAAACAGTGTCCAAAAAAGTGAAAAAAACCTCGGGGGGAACAAAATTTCAAGCAGAAATAATTCTTAACAGTAGGGCTGAACACATTTCCATAGGGTGAACGTTACAAGACCTGTGGAGTTCAAATGCATAACCAGAAGTGCCTGCAGAAGACAAAAAATTAAGTTAATGTTCTAGAGAAAACTGTAGAGAAATATGAAAAAAGCATTGCTTTAAGCTGTAAAACCATCAGCAAAGATGCACTAGGGTTTGAGCTTTGCTTCCACTGGGAAAAAAAGACTGAGAGAGGATGCTTGGCCTAGGTTTTTAATCCAGTTATAGTATAGAGAGGGAAAGTGGGCTTCAGGGACTGCTTCCTTCTAGAAGCATTTAAATGAGGAGCAGGTAAATACAACATCAGTACTTGTAGCTGTAACAGGCAAAGAGTTCCAGAAAATGACAGGTATTAGGAGAGTCTGTAGCTGTAACAGGCAAAGAGTTCCAGAAAATGACAGAAATTAGGAGAGTCTGATGTTAAGGGAGTAAAAACTCTTAGTCTCGCTGCTTCATGCACATCAGTGAGGTGTCCTAACCTGACACAGCGGAGAAGCTGGATGCCAGTTGCCAGTTTTAGTTTAAAATCAAATAGCTGGAGTGTCTGGAGCCAAACGTTTAGACAAAAGCCCCAGGTCAGGCAGCAGGGGCTGGTTTCACCGCCCTGGCTGAGGATGCCCCACCACGGATTGGCTGTGCTCAGCACACAAACACGGGCTCTCTGCCAAGCCAGGGGAACACCTGAGGAGGTGAAGCACGAGCCCTGCCCTGAGGCTTGCTCAGGGGCCAGTCTGGCCCCTCTGCCCACAGGCAGAGCTAGCCATGACACTCTGACACCCAGAGCAGCCCTGGCACGGAAGGAAGGAGGCTGATGTGGGCTGGATACCACAAGGCCCAGCATTTCATGTGATATTCAAAAGCAAAAAGCAGGACTTTATTCCCAGTACATCATGAAAGGGGCCGAGTCAGCCCTCCAGGGATGCATCTGCACTCTGCCTGTTCGTGGCAGGAGAATCCCCAAAATCCCTCAGCAGCTGCAGCCCCAAGCACAAGGCAGAAAGGGCAGACAGAGAGGTGCTTCGAGGTGCTCTGTCAAGGGCAGCCCTGCCAAAAGACAGGGAAAGACTTCTCTGAAGTCTGACACTACAGGGAATGCTCTGCTCCAGAGCACCCAGGAAAGCTTCAGTGGTGCTTCGGAATGAGAGATGTGTCAATGCCACCTGTTGCTCCTGGCCAGCAAGAGCAACACTCCTGCTACGCTACAGCTGTGCCAAGAAGCCCCGAGCCGCGGGAACGACACACAGATTGTTTATATATATCTGCAAAGCATCACTGTACTCGATGGATGGACTTAACTCTCTGCCCTTTCACCTACCCTGAAGATAAGCTGCTAAATAATTTACTCTTGTGGAAACAATACACAGCTCAATAGGAAGAAAACCCTTAAAACCAAGAGCATTCTTAGTGACATAAAACTTCTGCAAAGGACCCTTAGAAGCTACAAGCAAATCTGTTGTCTACATTAAAATATCATACACGTGTAGATGGAAGCAATTGCTGGATTTACAAGTTTCTAAAACATCAGTTTTACAAGGGAACACAGAACTACTCTGTATGCTTACCTTCCCCTGTTCCATGACCTCTCTTCTAATCTCATGGCAAACAGCTCGAAGGAGTTTACTTTCCTAATGCTCTACTTGTTCTCCCATCATTCCTAATCCCAAAATTTTAGCAGCCAAACAAGTTTAAACAATTGAATCTACAATGATGAACTTGCTCCACTTCTTTGAAGGAAAATTTGTTGCTGTGACAGCATCAGAAGAGACAAAATTTTACTCCTGGTTAAGATCACAACAACACTGTTCCTGTTTGGACTTATCAGACACTATTTTCATGTATTACACAATGTTACTACACCATAAGCTCAAAAGTTTTGTGTATGATCCGATATTTCCCATTTGTTTTTCCTGACACAAAACTATCAGAAGTTTTCAGATCTTTAAATAACAGAGGCATTCAGCAAGTGTAAGGTTGTCTGGGAACTGAGAGTTCAGTGCAACATAATGTGGGTAATAATTGGCTTTATGGAGGTGGAAAAACAAGCTTATTGTTAAGGGATGTTAATGTTGGCACATACTTAGCATGCAAATACAAATTCATGCACATTGTTAATTTTTCTGCCTCACCAATTGCTCCATGTTATTAAATCTTTCCCATTAAACAGACCTTGGCAGGCTTCTGAAAGCACTTCCATCCAAGGAAACTGTTATTAGATGGATATTCTTGAGAAGGTTCCAGAAACATCTCAGCAACACTGGCAGTTCCAGAATATTTATGAGCACGTAACAAGTCAGTGTTGAATGCAGCTCCAGGTGCAATTAACATCCTCAGACCTGAAATTAAAATTGCAAAAGGTACCACTGCATTGCTCAAGTGAAACAGCGACACATACAGCTACTTCTGAAAAATCCCTTTTTCCTTCAGACACTCCTTTCCATGGAAGAACTTCGGTGACCAGGAGGCAAGGTGACTTTATGGTAAAGCATCATCATATTTCAGAGTCACGGTCCTGCGTATCACAGAGGCGATGTCAAATGGAGCTTCTGGAACGCTGCGCCAGCACTGCAGGGACACTGTCCTGACTCCAGTGGCAAGGAATGGCTTTTCCTGCAGCAGGTACATTCAGCACCATGCACAGGTGTGTGCATGGGCTGGAAGGAAAGGGGTGTGTTCGTGTTTGGGGAAACACTTCAGTGGTAACTTGTCCCTTAGATCTGTGTCAAAAAAGAAATGCTGAAGGCATGAATCTCTATCACTGCTTGCTAGAAAAGACATTGGCTATAACTCTATAGTCCATACATATGCCATACACACCCAGCTCCAGGATTACTCCTGGTGGGAAGGAAATGTCCCTGTGCAGGACGTGCAGAGAGGGGTGGGAAGGCCAGAGCGCTGGCAGCACTGGGCCTGCTCAGCCTGAGGAGCAGCGGGAGCAGAGGGCACCGCAGCAGCTCCGTTAGGTCACAGCCCGCGGGAACGAGCCGCTCTCCATGCCCGGGATGGATGGGACATGAGCAGGGAAGGGCCACAGGCACAGCTGCAAAAGAATGAAGATAGATGCAGGGCAAAAGAAATAAAACACCTACAAACTTCCTTACATTAGGAACAGCAAAAGAATTCCCGTTGCCCAAAGGCAGCGGGTGGGAAGGAATAACTGTTTTGATCACTGATTTTTATCTCCTCCTTCTAGACCACCACACTGTGCAGGTTGTTTGTGCTTTGCTTGACAGTGGCTTTTCCTCCTCTCTTCCCTTGATTTGAAAGGTCACCTCAGACACTGTGTCCCAACTTTTTCCCTGTTCTCCTTAGATTTAGTTTTGTTACCACTTTTTAAAACAACATTTAATTATTTGGCCACAAGCCCCAAGTTCATTGACTGGACACCTGGTATTCGTTTCCATACATATTTTTGTATGAGTCCACAAATTTATTACAGATGTTAAGATTCTAAAAGTCAAATGTAGAAATCAGTTCTCAGTATCTGATGAGAAGGGTTAGTGTAGTTATTGCCTTTGCTCAGCACTGCAGCTGATTTATGACTATCTATTCAGACTGTGAGATGCTTTATGCAATTAGCTTTCTTTGTGTTATCATGCAAATCTTCTCATTTGTACACAAAGCATCTCCAAAACATTTTTCATTAGTTCCTCACAGCCAATTATTTCCTGAATGATTAATGACAGCTACATAAATACAGTGTTTTTCCCAAAAAAGACGTACTTTAGTTTGCTGTCTTACTATCATAAGACTATTGGTTTTAAAGCAGGTCTTTAAAGCAATCAAACAAAGGTGATATTGAGTATACTTTCACATAATTCTTAAGTGTTACGAATCTGAGGAAGGGCTATATAGGCTACACTAAGCCATCTTTCATAGGAAATGACAAAAAACAAAATACAAGGAAAAAAACCAAAAGCTGTGATAGACAGTGAGTGACAGGAGCAGCTTCTTCTTAGTCTATATTCTGTCCCTGTGTTGTCTTACACGTCAAAGGACTAGTAGAAGGAGAAGCAGTTTTGCCCAACCACCAACAATACTTTTCCAAAATTAATGTCCTTTTTAAAGGGAAAAAAAAAATTAAATATTCGGATTTTATGTATTGCTAGCTCCAGGGAAGAATCAAGGACCATGTTTCAAGACCACACCATCTCTCACGCAAACCTTCTGTCAGTAAGGTCCAGAGAAGTCCCTGGAATGATACTGCTCTGAAGGAAAGGAAAAGTAAACTTTATCTACACCTCTCAAGCACAGGTAGCTCAGGCAAGAGGACAGATATAAATCCACCACAGTCTTGCAGCTACAGCACCAATTTCAGTGTATAGCTCTGTGCTAGCAGAGCTTACAAACGAAAAGGTAACCAGTAACACTCCATGCCATGGATAAAAATAGGAAATAATGGGGGAAAAAACACAAAGAGAGTAACTGTGGAAAAAAATAAACATTCAGAATTAAAGACATGTAAAAGAGAAGTTTTATAACTGATCACCCACTCAAACCCCTAAAACTTGGCTGATACTTTCAGTGAAAGTCATCATCCTAACAAAAAAAAAAAAAANAAAAAGTCCAAAATGATTTTTGCTGTGACTTTCTGGTTCATATATCAGAAATTCTATGTTGTCTTTCTCAAGGGTAACAGAGAAGAAGGAAGAACTGGAAGGAAGACCCTCACTTCAAAGAAATCAAAAATACTGCCCTTTCCCTGACATTTCACCAATATCACTTCACGTGTGGCAGCTGATGCATTCTCCAGGCAAACATTTTCCTTCTTATCCAAATTAATATTTACAGATTAACTGTGGCATAGATGCAAATGCTGGAGCTGGTTTCCTGCAGCTCAGCCAAGCTCCCTCGGAGCTGATTCACTCGAGCACAGGCAGCCCCTGAACCACTGACACTTGCCAGAGACACCTCCCAACAGCACAGAGAAAGGGCACCAGAGACCGGGCAGGTGAGGAGCTCTGACAACAAAACCAAGTGCTTCTGCTGACAAAGACTGAAATTCCTTAGGCAAGGCAGCAGCAGCTTCCTTTGGGGGGGTGACAGGAGAAGGAAACGAACACACAGCAATTAAAATGTCATTCCCCTGGAAGATCAATGGGCCGTACAAATGCAGGAAAGCAGCGGTGCCGCACCTGGGAGCAGCTCGTTTGGAAAGATTCAATTTCTCTCTCTGATTTTTTTAACCTTCTGCTAGATAATTCCTCAAGTTTCAGCCCTGGCACCCTCCTTAAAGGGGATCACTTCAGCTGGGTCAGATTTGTGGGCAGAGACTGCTGATGTGCCGTGGAGCTGGATCAGCCTCCTGCATGCTAAGGACTCCATGGGCAAGGGAAGTAGAAGTGGCACCCACAAGTATTCAGGTAATTTTGGGTTAGTTTTCCATGAAGAATCTCCTGCAACCAGTCATGCGATGCAGTTTGAGAACTGCTCCCAATACCATGCTGACAAACTGTAGTGGGTAAAAGATTTCAGCAAAAGTAAAGGCCAAGGTTGATGATATATCCACATAGCATCTTCCACACAAGGAACACATATAACATATCAGAAAGCAATGCATATCAAAACTTAATTTCCCTATAATTCAGTACATTAAGAAAAACCCTGAGAGCTGCAATAAATGCCATACAATACATGCTTTTCTTTCCATGCTTTTTCCCCCCTTCTCATTTATTTTACCTGTAAGGATTCTGTTTCTCAGGACCAGAGATTGTCATAGGAGAGAATATTCATTCTATGAAAAAACCTGCCATTTCCAGATTTGCTTTGGCATACCCCGGAATATACTCTTGCTGCTTTTACAGAGTACTAAGTTTAAACCAGTAGAACAATCAGCAAGAAATGCTTTGTTTTTTCAGTAAGGATGCTTTCCTTCATTACTCTGGGAACAACTCACTCTTTCAGTGGATAAGGCTTGTAATTAATATTTCATAATTTTATATAGAAGCCCAAAGAAAATGAGAGCAGTGGGTCAGGGTGTGCAGTGTTGAGGGAGTGAAGGCTGCTTTCTTTTTGAGGACTGGAGACTCACAAGGATTTTCAGCTGTTTTCCTTTCACATGGTTTGCCTTCAGCTTCCTGGGGCGGGTTTGTAAAGGACACAGCTAATTAGGAACATCAGAGACTTCTTGAAATTGCCTCTTGACTTCAGTCAATGAGGAGCTATTATTTACAGGATTTTCTGTTCCTTTTGAGCCACCAAGAACTTAGCCCTAATTTCACTAGTTCTCATCTACAACAAAGCTGCTGGGATTAATTTTCAGGATGGGAAATAAAATAAGTAACAAATATCGTGCTTATTAACAAGCATGGGAAAAAGAATAAAGAGTAGCAGCATGATTTAGAACTCTGTGTTTTATATATATAAAATATCTATTAAATATTTTCTTGCTGTTTTCTCCTTCCTGCAGGACAAGGAAAAAAAAAAGACAGTTTAAATAGATATTATAATATATAATATAAATACTATTAACAACTGAACAGAGCCCAGGGTGCCACAGCAGATTTAGAGTTACAGAGGTAAAATTAGCCCTTCACCTGCAGTGACCAGCAGAAAAAATACTTATCTTTTTATTTTGGAAATTGAGTGAGTTCTGCACTAAATCCTTGATTTGTCCCACGGGATGAAAAATCCTCAGCCTTGACCAAGCCATTAATCCAAGGTGGGGAAAGGTGGGCTGGAACCAGGGGGCAGAGCTGGCACCTCCCTGGCTGCAGAAGGAGCTGGCACAGAAGGGAGCTCTGAGGGAGGGCACAGGTTTATACTGAGGCTTTGGAAAGAGCTGGGTGTAATCACAAGGCAGCCCAAGAAACAAAGGCATAAAGCCTGAAGAAAACACATCCTGAACCTGAGCTGAATAACCCACCCCTGTGCTAGCACCTGCCTTCTGCCTTGCTAATTTAACAGAAAAGCAACATCAACGTTGACATTCACCTGCTTATTTTACCATGCTCTTTCAGGAATTCACTCTTGCTCTATTTGTAGGAGGTATTAGAGTAATGATATGCAAAATTCTCCAGCCTGGCCTAGAATTGTCATCCTGCAGCCTTTCTTACTGCTGGAATTTGCTAGGTTTTAGTTTTTTTAGTTTTTTTAGCTCAAGCATCAGAATCTGTCATATCCCATTCCCTTTGCCTTTCATATGCAGACATAGAGCCTCAGACAGCTGGGGGCCCTTTGGGAGAGATCTCTGATGGGAAAAGCTCAAGGCAGAGCACTGAATTTCTCCTTAAAAACAAAACAAGAAAGAAACAGATTCATTTCCTCTGGGTAATGTCAGGCTGCAGAGTTTCTTTGACTGTATTTACAACACATAACCACATTCAATGCTGCTGTCACTTTGCAAGAGGTGAGCTAAATAAGATCACAGAAGCCTTAATTTGGGCACTAAAATGCAAATTTCAGCACATCTCTTTTATGATATTTTCACCATCTCAGGGGGTTATCTGCCTCCCTTTTGGGTCTCTGGCAGGTTTTGAGATGTCCGTGTGGAAGTAGCACACCATGTGTGCCCCACTGGGGCAGAGATCCACTCCAACCTTCATGCTGGCAAGGAAGATGTTTGGAAGTTTATGCTTTTGAGAACTGAAAACTGGAAATAAAATTCTTCATTCCTAGGAGATAAAGTTTAGTTATTTGGTGGCATAATGTAACTCTAGATTTGGAAATGCTTACAGAAACTGTAAGAAAATAGACTAACTTTTCAGCCTTATGGGTGAGAAAAAAGAAAAGAGAAAGAAACCAAAATCCAAACCAAACGTGCAGGCAAAGGAGGAAATAATGCATGAACCACTTCAAACAAAGCCATGTGCCTACAATGTCTGATGCTAGACTGCCACAGGGAATTCATTTAGGTAAGTTTGACAAAGAGCAAACATTTACCATGTCAAGCTCTATCCATGTGAGTTTTACCAGTATAAAAATTAATTACAAGTTGTCAAATTTCCCTGCACTTCCAGCAGTAAATCCTTCCTCCACAGTTAATGGCTCAAAGTAAGAGTTTGAGCACATGTTCACCCAGAGATGCTTCAGAGAGACTGACTTCCTACTGGTTTAGTGCTCCAGGACTCTTCTTCATCTGTGCTTCCATTCCATTGGCAGCATTCTCCCAGTGCACAATGCTATTAAAAATAATGGTTTAGAGCATCAATAATATATTAAAGACGGCCTCCTCAACAGGGCTGTGGTGACAGCGTAATAAAATCCATCATTCTTTGAACATTTGCGGCCATACATCTTACAGTTAATGATGTGGCACAACTCCATCATCAAGAAACGAGGCAGACAGAAGTTGAAAGCAAAGAGGAAAGCAAAGAGAAAAGCTTGAAACTGAGCCCAGGAAAAGTGCAAAGGATTCTAAAGTGTAAGGCTGCTTAACTCCACACCCAAGCAGGGAGCAGGCTGCTCAACAGGAGATCCAGGTTTGTCATGGGAGACACCCTAACAAGAAGTTTGGCCTCAGTCTTCACTTTCAAATCTGTTTGGCAGCTTAACAGTATCTAAGGATCTGCATCATGGAGAGCACAGGACTTACCTCCCTAAACTCCTTAAGTTTCACCATCCAAAAATGAACCAGTAAGACTGAGTCACATACTTCGGCTTCCTAAATTGTCAGTGGAGAGGGACAGGAGCCTCCAGAAAGCCTCCTATTTCTGAGCCCTGTGTAGGTGGAAATACTGACTGGAATATTACACTCTCTGCTACAAAAAGATTACTCAGCATCACCAGAGAACAATTAATGTATTATTTTATGATTAATAAACACACACTTCCCATTCCCATGCTAACGGGAAACTTTGACTAATATTTCAAAGCCTACAGTTCCTTCATTTCAATTTGGAAGTGAACTACAGTTCCACACACAACATGGGCATTCTCCTATATCTGTTCAGTAAGTTATGATGGTGCAGAGTAAATGCTTATTCCGACTAAACTTACATGATACCTTTTTGTTGCCCTGGTTTTTCCTAAAACCTTCTGTTTTAACCTTGGAGTCAGAAATTCTTTCTCACAGTTTCATGTAAATAATAGCCAATGTTTACTTAACAGTATTTGCTGTTTTTCATTCCTTTTGTGGTAAGAGAACTTTGATGAGCATCTTTTTTTCTCCAGTGGGATTGGGAAGGAAGTGACATGTCCTCCAATCCCTTGTGCAGTTGAGAATTGTATAAGACATGACATATGTAAATAAAGTGGGTCTTTCCCCTCCTTTCTGCTGAACCTAGCAAGTGTGAGAGCATCTTCATTGTGTTTTCCCAGACACACCTTTTCACTTTCTCTGCTGGTAATATTTAATGTCATTTTTCCTAGGTCAATTGACAGAATATCAGCTTCTCTTCATCCTGCTGTCC
>VYXC01001548.1:0-105288 GCA_013397175.1 Platysteira castanea
TTTCTGACTCCGTTCACAACACTCTGAGTTCACCAGTTTTCCTCCCTTGGTTCTTCTAGGCCTCAGAGCAAACAAAGGCAGTATCAGTTGAATGCAATCCATCCCCATGCACTCATCCTCATTTCATCAGGCAAAACTGTGCTAATGCCATCAGAAATGCTCCTGATAACTTTAATGAGATCAGCACCTCACCCCAATAGATACTAGTTTTAAGAGCTCTATGGTGGCAGATTGACTTTTGATATTTCTGGCATTTTCCCTGCTGTTTCCCTTCCAGAACTACTATTCAGTGTTCTGTAGTCTTCACTTGACCTGTCTTTCTCATGCCTTTTGTCAGGGAAGTACTTTGGTTTTGTGCTACAGGAGAAGACTGGAGCTTCGATCTGTAAGGAGTAATTCATTCTGGACATCTTCCTCCTATAAATGACTGTAATATTTTAACATATAAGACTAAGATGTCATTTTATCAGAATATTCCCTAATATTTACTATTTTTCAAATATTTCTGTCAGTAACACCGCTCTTGTTCAGTGAAGTAAAGACATGTATACCTTAAACACAGCATACCCAGGTGGAGTTGAATCTTTCTCTCAAAGCTTCCTCCTATAAGGAGAAAATAAACAGTAGTAGAAAAACCCTTGTTAAACAGCTGACATGGAGCTGCCAGCTGAGGTGTTTGTCCAGCTGAGCAGGAGGTCCAGCCCAGCCCAGCTCACAGCATTCTCTGGATGCTTCCAAGAGGCAGCTCATTTCCTACCCCATTGGCACCTTGCTACAGGGTCTGCTCAAAGGCAGAAGTAGAACATCAAAAGAGAAAATATGTTTGCACATGACTTGGACAAGAAATCATAATGCAGATTCCTCAAGGTCAGGAAGTGTGGCCAACCCACAGAAGTGCACAACTTCAGTTATATTCATAATGCAGGTACCAGCACAGCACAGAACAATCAGAGCTAGTTTTTAACAAGCCATATAAATGGCTCTAGGTCCCTTTAAACATTTTAAGAAGGTAAGGTGCCTTGAAATCAAGGCTGTATTCATCCACTGCAAGTCTCCAAACTGCTCTTTCCAGTTTTATCAGGTACAAGCATTAATAGCTGCCAGATAAAAAAATGCTATTGAGATCTATCAAGAGGCCTGAAGCAGACAATGCATGGTGCCTGTTCTGAACTTTCAACAGAGATGGTCCATGCAGTCTAGGTCTCCAAAAAGCCTGATGTTCTCTTTCCCCAAAACATCAGATGCTGTGGAGTCAAAAGAATGCCACAGATGAACCAGAACCCTTCATTACAACTTCCTTCTGCACGTTTGTCACTCTTCTGTTTTGGCATTACCATTTTGAGTACTTCACATACAAGCTCACTGACTGCCCAGTTCCTGCTGGAAAACACAGGCTAGATAAAGAACCTAGATTTTTTATTTTTTCTCCTCTGTACAATTTTTTAGTCTGGTGTGAGCCATCTGAAATGTTGTAGAACTTTAACCAAAGAAAACCGCAATATTCATGTATGGTTAATGACATGAAAGTGTGGTGCAGAGGGGATAAGTGCACAGCCTCAGGACAGCAAAAGCTGCAAAGACGTAATATCAGTGTAAGCAAACAGAAAACCCTTTAGGCATACTTCCCATACTTATCTCACAGAATAACTATTGCCTCAGAACAACTCCAAATTTACTATCATATTCACAAATAACATAAATCCCTAAGCTAATGGCTGATTTCAGGCACTTACATTTTAATAAGTGCGTGGCACAGGGCCATGTTCAAATCTGTCTGTCTAATCATGGTTTCTATGCATAAAGCATAGCATACAAAAGTGCATGAGATTGCTGAGCTAAGAATGTTGAAAGTACCATCCTGGGCAAGACCCTTAGTGCAAATTAACAGTGAAAAGTCTTTACTGATGTTCTATTAGATAAAAATTTTCTATGCATCATTAAACAAAATTCTTCACAGGAGACATAGGTATATGTTTTTTTAAAGATTTCGGTAAAAGAGAAACAAAGACTTTACTCTGTAGCATCCACCTGGCAACCAGACCAGAGATGAAGCAATTGTCTGAAGTATTTTAAGACTGCAAGTCATGTAATCATGAAAACATCTTACTTGAAGTAGACTTACACATGCTTGCTCTGAGGCAACTTGTCAGGGTTGCTCAGGCACTTCTGTCACTTGGTTTGACTCCATTCATAGATCCTACTTCTCTAGAGATGGGGGACACATTACTGCAATTGATCATCAAGCTTTAAGCGCTGTTTCAAAAAATTGGGCAGGGCTCTGAGGGCATTATAAAAGAAAGCTCCTGGAGTGCAGTAGCTCTTGCTGAAGAGCTCTCAGAACAGGAAGAATTCACTGCTTGTTTTTTTTGATTCTCTGCTTTAGCTCTTGAACGTCAACAAGAGGAAAACCAAAATTATTATATAAAAGCCTGCAGAGTGGATTCACATAATCATTAAAGTGTTTAGATTTTCAGAGCAGGGCTTTTTAAGGATGCCAGTTTAAGAAACGAATTCTGCAACCTGTTATTGCACAGAGCACTGAAATGGAACTGGGAGAAACTGAAGCGTGAACAGGGAGGGAGCTAGAGGTGACCTTCAGGAAACTGGAAAGGACTGAATCACCATGCAGGGAACCTCATTATCTGGTTCATCTGTGGCATTTCTTCAGTTTGCCTCAGGCACATTTTCAACAGAATACTGAACACCACCACCACAGGAAAAATATGGTAGAGAAACACATGATTACATGGTTAATAATCATATTTTGTAAGTTATCACATGCCTGTGGCAGTACCATGGACATGGCTGGCTCTTTCCACCCTGTTGCAGAAAACGGACCTATATATTTCTTAAAGGGAAATAGGAGATGCAAACACTCCAGTCTGATGCAGAGGCAAAGTCACTTTCTAAGATGAGGGAAAGAGCAAAGACAGTATGTAATGACATTATTTTCTGTTTGTTCTACTTTTCTATGGTGTCATCTGACAGCGGGAGTCGTCTGACAGCATTTGAGCAAAGCAGAATTCCAGAAAATGAAATGCAGGAATTCTGAGGTGCAGACTAATTCGTCTATGGAGGTTACACTGGGTAACAAAGCATATCCCCTCAGATATCTGCAATAGCACCCAGATTTCATCACTTCAGTAAGAACTGACACTCAAATTCTCAAAGGAGCAATCACTTCTCTTCTTGTACACTCAATCTTTCTCTACTTAGGAGTCTCACATGCAAGTGGGATACTTTATAGGGCCATAAAAGTAGGAAGATGTACTTCAGCTGAAAAATATTACTACACTATTTTAAATATTCCTTTATATCATAAAACAGGAATAGTGTTAGTCAGCATTAATATTTCTCCCATTTAAAATATATTTCATTTATGACAAACTTTCTCATCATTTGGCAGATTTTACAAACAATTTAAGGAGAAAATAGGGAGACAGTTACAAAAGTTGCAGGACTCAGATCTTTAGGAGGCTGTCTATTCAGTGACCAACTAAATGGGACCTCAGCCATTGCCACAGTACAAATTATATCAATTGCCGAAAGAGAAAATAGTATTTATTCCCTGCTTTGAGTCCATCTTACTATATATTGCTAGAAATGCCTCTTTCACCAGGGAAGTTTTGACATGCCCCCTCCCCCCCCCTCCAATTATCTCTATATAAAAGTAGAGCACTGAGCCCACATCTAGTGTCACTGATGCATATAAACTCACTGGCCATGGTTTGTAGATGGAGGGAATACATTCCCACCTTAATTTCAGCATATATTCAGTGAGAAGATGATACTTTATGTTATAAATATACATTATGTAAAATTCATGCATGTAAATATGTTGAAAAATTCACAAAACTATCACTCAGGGAACATAAGTACATATACCATATACCTGGTCATAACCAAGACTTATTAGTGTTTTGCCTTGTTCCATTCATTGTTATTTCCGTGGTCCCAGTTATTGTTCCATATTAAAACCTATAGATATCCTAGTTTTTATACCAAAATAAGTTAAACAGGAGTAGCGAATTGTTTGTCTTGTTCAAATCGCTGTTGTTACTGTTGTTCTAGTTATCGTTGTATGTTAAAAATATAAATTCTATGAACTTTAAACCACAATCCTGATTCTTACACTAAAAATAAGCTGAATTTAAAAAGTAAAAAAAAGGCAGCTCTTGGAAAGTCTTTTTCTGAAAGTAGGAAGAGAAAACCGGTTCTACAGGGAAGAACAAAAAGTAGGAACTCTTTTCAGACCAAGAATTAGCACATACAAAGGCTGGAGTGGAGCATATCTGGAACATCAATCTCCCACTCAAGACGCGGAATGGATTTTCATATCTCCCAACCGTGTTAACTACTGCTGATCACCAGAGGAGAAGATATAGAGGGAAAACATTAGCAGAACACTCCACCCCAGACCTTCTATTGTCACACCCAGAACTGCTGGGAAGACTCCCTGAAGGACCTTGTTTCTCTATGAATCTGAAAAGAAGAAGACTCCGGGATGTGCTGCATAGCCAGAGGCCAAATAAACAGTGTAAAAACTGACCGAAACAGAGGCGCTCTGGTGAACTGGGAGGTTTTGGTGCTGCAGATGCCAGACCTAGGGCAGTTTCACCCGTGTCGACACCCGGGCTCGGCACAGCTAATATTTCGATCGTGGAGTTTGTTTTTCTGCCGAAACATTTTGATAATTTAATAAATTGTTGTTGTTGCAATATAATCTGGCTTTCATTTATAACATTTACATGTAAATTGCATGTGAATCAGAAAAGAGAAATCAGGATCCCTCTTAGCACAAATATATGATGAACTGGTCCTTACAACACTGTTCACATGTTCATTATGTGCTACTGACCTCTATTCACATTCACCTTCCTGGGGTGTGACCCACAAACTGGAAATATGTATGGACAGCTTGTCTGGTGCTTTAATGATTCCATCTTGAAATCCTGACAGCTACTAAGACCGTAGTAAGTCCATAATGTGCTATCATTGAGGAAATCAGAGAATAAATTTGTCTCTCCCTCACTGTCCTGGGTTACAGGACAATTCTATTCTATTACCATCCTCATGAGCTGTTGAAACCAGGTGTAACAATGTTCCTTGCCTCCTCCCTCTGGAATATCGTCTGTTAATGGTCCCAACAATGCCTTGCCGCATGACTCACAGAAAACTGGCTCCTGGACTATCTTCTGGTAATGACCCATCAGTGCCTTGGCTCATGACTCACCATTCCATTGTGAGATGCTCCACCCAGGGGCAAGGAGCCAAGCATTCCCACCTGGATATAGCCTGGGGTTTGGAACAGCACAAGTAGCTTTACCTACTGGATTGCCAGAGGACAAGAGCTACACAACCACCACTGGACTTCCCAAGGAGGACCAGACCTTTTTTCTAGAAGACCACCATTTTCAACAGAACCACTTCAAGGAGAACTGCAGCTCTCACCTGACCGGGCTGCTACCACCACCCTGCCTGGCAGGTAGTCAGGTCATACCCTGGCTCTGTCAGGTTAAACCACTGTTTCTGTATTATTGCTTTGTTTTTATATATATGTAAAATAACTGTTATTCCTATTCCCCATATCTTTGCCTGAAAGCCCCTTAATTTCAGACATCTGTTTTTTAAACCAAGACACTCATGCAGTGGAGATAAACTTGTTCAATGAGTAAACCAGACCCCAAAGAACTACAAGTATGTATTTCTGGAAAAAGGATTGCTGTGGTACTGTATCTCTACACACCGTGATTTTCTTACTAGCAAGCCTAATGCCAGAATATTCTTCAAACGCATGAAAACATGCAAACAAATGTGTTTGAATTTCTCCTCTGAAAGGATAGCAGTAGACAGACTATTTTTGATGGAACATTGGCTTATGTATGAATATTAGGGAAAGAGGTGCAAAAGCACTAAATTGCCAGTCCAAAACTGGTACATGAGGGACTCAGCCATCCACAAGCATCAAGTTTCTTCTTTTCTCCTAGAAAAGCTGTGCAGGGCTGCTGTTTCCCGACTAGCACAACTGTTTTGTTTCCATGACTTTGCAAAAGCTTTCTCGTTTTCAGCTGTGGAAACAGAAGCAAGGAATTGTACTTGTCATTTGTTTGCAGATTTTTGCTAACGAGTGTTTTCTGTGTTATTCTAGCTGTTACTGAAGATTAGTCATTGTTAAACCTGATGGACATTTAGGGAAATTTCCCCTCATCTAATGCAATGAAGATGGGCAGAAATTCAGAGTCTCAGCTGCTTTTCTGACTAAGGGCTCACAAAGCAGTTAAGCAATCAAGTTACCATTAAATCCAATAAATGACAAATTCAGAAAACAAATTTTCTTCTGGTGAAAGACATTTGTTGTCATGGTGCCAACAGCACCAGGCATTCAATTACTGTGACTTTCAGCTCCACAGGATGACTACTGGAGTAGGAAGTCTCAAGGCACTAAGAAACCTACAGAGACAACATCCAGCGTTACTCAGCCACAACTCAGTGATGCCAGTTTGCATTGTGAGCAGCAGAACTACTGAATTTTGCTTCATCTCCCACAGCTGAGAGCTTTAACTGAGGCTTTGGCAGAGAACTCACTCCCTGGTGGCTTCTCTAATGCTCAGTCAGGTACAAACTCACCCTGTGGTGCTCCCCTCAATAAAGACACTTCATGGACATCCTTTGCCCAAACACTATCTACTAGGAAGAAACTTGTTTGACCAAAATTTTTACTGTTGCCTCAGAGAAATTTGACAGGAATTAGCCAGCAGGGAGAGAAACAGATTGGGAGAGGTAATTTGAGAGAGACGAGACAGACACTGTCAAGGATAATGGGAATTCATTGGTCTTTTTTCTTTAGGAGCCAGGCTAGAGACAGTGGAAAGTAGTACAGTTCTTTAGTGTTATGGACAACAATATCCAACATGAACTATTTCATTTTCTCTTGACTTGCCCTCAGCAAAATGTCATCAGCTTGACTGCATCAGCCACTTGCAACAACAAAAAAACAACCAACATCCAGCCATCAATCTGTGGCTCTATAAAGCAAAGCCTCGTGCTTTCCAGGACACCACTCAAAGTTAATTACTATTAACACATACTCTATTCTAATTATTTGTCAGATTTAAGGATTGTCTGCCTCTGTATAGACAAGAACATTGGTGGCTTTATCATCCCTTCCCCGACATAACATTATTTAGGCCCATGAAATGTACATTTACACAGCTTCCTATTTGTGTTGCTGAAACCAGTGCCTCTGAAAGTACCTAAAGAATGAGGATACTGCTGGAAGATAAGTGGTCTTTTAATCCAGCTGCTCGAGTGAGCCTTAGGCTCTGATTGCACAGACACTTCCCTCTCCACCAGTGAGCTTGGAATACCTAAGAACTGTGCAAGAAGTAGAAGAGGTGTCAGTCCTTTTCTGAAACTAACTTTCGATGAGCCTTAGTTGGAAACAGAAGCAGCAGCCACCCCTCCCATCGAAGCTGAACTGCATTTACAGCAGCCACCATGCTGGCTCTCCCAGCCCGTCTAAAAGTGGGCTAATTGTTCCCGTTTTTGAAAGCCAAACCTGCACCCAAACCCCAGTCCCAGGTGGCCAGTATCTCCAATGAAATTGACATGAGGCATAGACAGTTCCCTGGCTTTTTCTACACTAGAGGAATACAAATGATTGAACTGCAACCCAGGAGATTCTACCCTTTTTGTTTTACCTTTGCAGTAGACTCAACTACCCAAATGCCTCCCTAAAAGTCTGTGTAAATTTGGTACCATCCCCTCAATTTAGGGAAGAGCATAATCCAGTAAAATTGAAATTCTTAAAAATGCTTTTGCAGAAAGATCCAAGTATAAGGTAGGACTTATCACTATGCCATTGACTTGTCCTAGCACAGAACTCCCTACACAATCCAGCCAGAACTGTGTCATGTATCCATGCTGTGAAACTGAACCACAACAACAAAAACCCAGCTATTTTCAGAAGTAAAGTTAAGTGTAAGTTATGGGTGGGTGCCATTACAGACAGGTTAAAAGTCTGAAAATTTGGAGTCTGTGTTGCATTCTTTGTATCAGTCCTTTTCTGAAAACCAGTTTCTGAAAGATCCAGCTTTAAACATAAGCAGAAACATTACCCAGGATACATTTTCCTGAGTGCACACAAATGAAATGTTTGACATCTTCCCTGCAGAAATGCTCTCTGCATGATGAACAGTCAATTCGAAGAAACAATTCCCATTCAGTTCAGGAGGAGTTTTCAGTCTGTACAAATGTGTTTTTCTTGGCTAAAATGCACAAGCTTTGTAAGTGAAAATGAGTGTGCATGATTCTAAAAAGTAGGATAGTTACAGTTAATTTAAATTAAAAGGAAATTTGAAAATAGTGCCAAAGTTATCAATAACTGGAAATCCAGAGAATTTTTTATACATATATAATGTTAATTAGATAACATATGCCCTCAGTTTTAGCATAATCCTCTTTCATCACCATCCACTGCAATATTGTCAAACAGAACGGTCTTAAAGTAGCACCATTTATGTTATCAGCAGGAAAAAGCTATCTGGAAATTTTCACAGACCCTTAATGGACCCACTCTGCTCTTGACCTTGATGTTTCAGTGTATACCACCATCCTGAATTTGGCTCATGCCAGTTTTGAATTATACTTCCAATTGCATTAAGTAAAACCTCAAGTGTGTTATCTATCAAGTGACTGTGCTTCAGTGCATCCAGATGTACCAGATCTTCCACCTCTGCTTGCCCCAAGGCAACACCTCCCAGACAGCAAGGCTGCCCAAACAAGGGGCTAATTAGGAGAGCAGAGAACAAAATGCCCTTTGGAAGGAACACGGTTTCCTTACGGATCTTGGTGTCCATGACACTGTGTCTCCCTGTAGGATCTACCTGTTGGTACACATCAAAGGACAGCTGGAAACCACATTAAACATTTCTGCATGTAAGCAAATGCAGTGGAGCAGATTCACTGGGAGGTCCCAGCAGGAAAACCTCCTCTGATGTGAGCTGTACAATGAATGAACTGGAAGCTGCCTGCGGTGGCACAAACCAGCCCTCCCCTCCTCGCTCACTCTGAATGACACAGGTAGAGGATACATTTGAATGCAGCACAGGCTGTTATGTTACCTGCAGGCAGACGCATCTCTGCCAAATACTACAGCACAAATTTGAAACAAAAGGTGTCAAAGGCACAAAGGAATTTGGTACAAACCCTATAGCTATTTCTGCTTTTCATTCTCTTCCAGGGCTGCACTAGGGAGACATGTGGCAAACCAGAAAGCCAAAAGAAGGGAAGAGATGAATTTAATGTACTGCTTATAGGTCATTTGGTGAACTAATAGGAAAACGCCCTCTCTCCCCAAACATTAACTGTTATTTTTACCTGATAATGTATCTATTAATATCCTGTCCCTGACTTAGGTTCTCTGTCCTTCGGATTTTTTTAAGGCTATAATCAATACTTGGCAGCATTTTAAAATGAAGCATGCAGTTTACAAAATAAAGTCTTTAGTCATCTCTGCAATGATTTCTGAACTTCTTTTTAAAGCATGTCTTACTTAATGCATTCTAAAACCAGCTGCTTCTATCCAGAGTGCATTTGTAAATGAAAAGACCAGCAACAAACTCCACAAACCTATTTCTGAGCTACCAGATACAAATGCAAGAATTGAATAGAGTAACTCAGTATTTTCATCCTCTTACTTGATTCTCAGCTGGGACGAAACAAAAGATTTCCAAGTGCCACAAGTGCACTTGGGAAGCAGGCATATGGGACACAGCTATGTAATAAAACGGATGGAAGATAAAAATTCTTCATTACAAATTTAGATCCTTGTCCTAGGTTGCAATGTAAGATGTGCCCAAAAGTATGTATTCTATCACCATCTTTAGGGGCTGTTGAAACCAAGTGGGGCAATGTTTTCCTTGCCTCCTCCCTCTGGACTATCTTCTGTTAATGGGCCCATCAATGCCTTACTGTATGATTCACAGGTAACTCCCTCCAGCAGCTATCTCTGTTTAATGGGCAATCAAGGACCCACCACATGACTCATAGAATAACACCAGCTCGTTGTGAGATGCTCTGCCAGGGGCGAGGAGCCAAGCATTCCCATCTGGATATAACCTGGGGTTTGGAGCAGCACAAGCAGACCTTACCCACTGGGTTTCCAGAGGACAAGAGCTACTAGACCTTTCTGCGGGATCACTGCTTTCAACAAGACCACTTCATCTGGACTGCTACCACCACCCTAACTAACAGGGTGTCAGGTTGTATTCTTACTCTGTCAGTGGTTTTTTTTGTGCTACTGAATTTTTTTTTTTTCCTATTAAATTGTATTTCTGACTTGGGAGTCTCTCACTGGTTTGCTTTCAAACCAGCACAATGCTTCTGTCAATTTAAATCACAGCTCACAGCACACGTTCACAGCAGCTTATCAGGGGCACAGTTGGGTGAATCCCACTCACGCTGATGGAAACATTTGTTACACTCAGAGCTACTTGTAAGCAGTTACTGACCACAGAGATGTTTCTCAGCATCCCTGAGCCACATGGTGGCACTTCTCAGGATATCATTCCATTAGTCACCACCCACCAAGGAACATGAGCTCAGGGAAACAGATTCTGCAAGCTGGAATAATGCCACTTCTTCCTAGAGCAAGAGCACTATCTCAGCTGCAGCAGGAGAACCTCAGGACAGCAAATAAGATGGCTCTGAATAATTTTACTGCAGCTCTGCTAAAAATTCTTTTTAGACTTCCTTCAGCCTTCTGAAGTATGGTTAAATGGGCACTCACTGCCTGGGGCATAAACTGTTTACTACCCACTGTAGAGAGACCATTTTACTCAGACTGTTAGATATGGACATGGCCACTGCAATGGAAAGGTTGTTGTGAAGTTGAGGAAGAAGTTGGCAGTTAAACCCTGGCAAAGTGACCTGGAAGCATCCGAGGGGAATTTGTCTCTTCCTTTGCATATAACTGGATTGCTGCGCTCTGTTCTCCATTTCAGAGTTTTTCCTAAGGATATCACACATCCATGATCACACAGGTGAGTGTGAATGCAGTTTTACTGAGCCCCTGATCCCAGTTGCTCAGCCTTGCAAGTCACCTCAACTCCTGTGAGCTTCATCAAGATCTGAACTTGCACTGCATCTCTTGATGCCAGGAACCCAGGTAGAAGGAGTCTGGAAGTCTGTATGCAGGCACTGCTCAATCCCTCCCAGCTACACAGCCATCCCTAACTGCCTGCAGGGCCATTAAAGATGGCACACAGGCACATGGGAGCTCATCAATCTCTGAAAGCAGAGTAACACTTTTTGTTTGAATATTTTCTGTGGTTTTTCTCTGTTCTTCTCTCCTGTGTAGTCCCAGCTGAGAAGATGAACAGATATGGAGACTTGGAGAACAGGAGATCAAGACTCCAGATCTGTACCATGCTGCCAGGAGGCTTTTATGATTTAGGATTGTACCCAGGCTACTCAACACAAGGCCTCTCCTGGGTGCTGTGATTTCATTTGTAATGCCCCTAAAGAGCCAGAACGCAGCAGGCTCAGGCATAGACCATCTCAATCACTGTCAGAACACCAGAGTTCTGGGGCCTGAGTTTTGAGGCAGGTGCTGTGTATGGTCTTCAAGGCTGCCCATGACATAGAGAAGAAGTTTTCTATAAAAGTTAACCTGCCATCTGAATGTCTGTAGCACCTTCCTCCCTTTCGTACTACAATAAACTGCAACAGAGTGTCCACATTGGAGGCCAAGGACACTTAGGAACCTGATCTACAAATTCTGCACAGTGTGAGGTCAAACACGTTGCTTATTCAGAAGCCAGAAAATAGCAATAAATCCAAAAATACAGGTTACCCAATCAAAAAAAAGAAACCAAAACCCCAATCACCTCTACTCTTGTCTTCATCAAGACTGGGATTTAGATAATAATCTTATATCCCCTGCCATAATTTTGATTGCTACTGGATCACTACCATGTGTGAAGTCAGCTGAGATCCAGAGACATCTTCCTGTATATGGAAATTCAGCATTGTCTCTTTTCTTCCCTAATGAAATTCAAGCATTTAGGCTAATGTCTCACACATACAGTTGCTGAAATCAATCTGATAATTCCAAGCTTCCTATACAGCTTTGCAAGGTTCTGCTTCAGATTTTCCAACCACTGTCACCAAGACCTCAACCCACCTTTTCTTAGCTCCATTTCACCTAGTGGCATTAAAGACATTTACTTCCGTAGAGTGTTTTATGCTGAATTTAGCAAACAAGAATCCAGCTATGACAGATATGAGATATCTGGAGGTACAACAGTTTAATGCCTCAATTACTTCTTTGACTGACTGGTTCCATGCACTAAAACTGTCAGGCTCACTATGGAGACATAAGCAAAAGCTCTGCCAAAAATCTGACAGGCTGATTATTTACACATTTTTAGAAATGCCTTGTCATGAGACCTCAGTTTGAAGATCTCAGACCTTGACTCTTAGCCCAAAGGGATCTCCTGCTGGCTTTACTTTTCAAAACAAAAACAAATGCTTCCTATTCATAGGAACATCTCTACATTCATTTAGGTAAGTTTGCTTTAGCTGAACTGCAGTATTACTTCCAGTTGACCATTGCAAGCTGTCTCTGTACTAAGGATATGTAAGGGATCACTACCTGTTAGGATGAAAATTCTCCTGTTTTTCCCAGTGTTTTGCCCTTGTTTCCAATCATTGCTCTGCTGTGCCCTGGGTGCTACTGAAATATTGCACAGGAAGCCTGTAAACCACATCACCTCAGGGATGTGTTCTCCTCACCTGTGATCTCCAGGAATCTGACAAGCTTCACACAGGGCTGGTCAGAACCTGGTGCAAGAATGAGAGGACAAATTCTATTTGCAGTGATAGTTAAAGCTGGTAATCTGGTCTGCAAGGATCTCTGGAGTTGCACAGAGCAGCTGGCTGGTGCCTCATTGGGTACCTGTCGGTCACAGATCCCATCGAGGCCTCAACACCACAAGTGGCTGGGTGGGAGTGAGGACTGTGAGGAAACCGTGTCTCTCTGGAATGTACTCCAACCAACACTCTGTCCCTTCTGAGGGAAGCACAGTGTGGCACTGGAACAGAAGGACAGCACTATTTACTAAATCACAGCAGTAACATCCTGGGTTTTCTTTCTTTCTTTCCCAGCCTCTGAACCAGACCGAAATACACTATTTACAAGAGCTGATGAAATCCCAGCTCCAGATGGGAGAGCTACGAGCTACTGAAGAATAGGATCAAACCCAGGGGATCCTACCTGCACTCACATCAACAGCCCCTGACTTACATGGACGGAATGCCAGTGTTTGTTTAGTCCTGGTGTGCAGCAAAGCCATCCTGAGTTGGTGGCATGTGGTACTGAGGGGCATCTGCGTTCAGGTGTTAAACTCCCTGCTTTACACCGAACACCTCTGAACTGCACCTGAAGTCCAGGGTTTGTTCTCTTGTGTGTACTAAGAAAATCCTTTTTAAAGCTACTTGTCAGCAATCCTTCAGCACCTGTAATGGTTTGCAACAGAGGTAAACTAAAGGGAAATCTCTGAAGTCTTTGACAAGCAACCAACCACCACTTCATTTTATACCATTATATTCAAACCTTGTAGAAACTGGTTGTCACACATTCATTTAGGTTTCTGCATTCTCGTATAAAGATTTTTAATATATTTTGTTTGAAAAGTGTGATAAAACACAATTAAAATGTATTGCTTCTAGCTTCAGCAACAAAGAAATAATGTGCTATTTTTTTCCAAGTTTGCTGGTGAGCAGAGGGAGCAGACATAGTTTCACAAAAGAAAATTTAGTCCAAATCAAACAACTCAAGCAGAAAAATAATTTATGAGCTTATCCTCCTCTAATGAGAAAAGAAAAAGATGGAAGCACACATTTTTGGCAGCACAGCAACATTAGCTGGAGAACATGAAATAATTAGTTGGCAGTGGTGAGCCTTTGATTCAACTTCTTTGCTGTGAATGAGTTTTGCATTGCAAAGCAGGTTTGTAAAATCTAACAGCATTTTCACATTATAAATTTTTGTCTAATGTTGAGTATCTCAAGAGTAGCTGGGCCCCCTGGACTTTAATGCTGCTGCACCCTGGCAAAATATAAAATGGAGGCTTTCAAAAGACACAAATGGGACTTAAACACCCAGCTCCTGACCTTCAGCATGACTTTCAATGGGAACCAAGTATTTAACTACTATCTATGTAGGGAAGAAAATGTAACATTTAAAGCACAGCTTTAGGAGATACCCACCTCCAGGTGTGTCCAGGTGCCAGGACCACTGAAACACAGCCACTCCAATCCCCTCCCCAGCTGCTTGTCCCATCTCTGGCTTTTACTGCAGCAAGACACCACATATAAGCATATTCAAATGCTCTCCTGACAAAATGATCAGTTAAATAAAAACATAGTTCCGATTAGTCCAATTGATTTGTGTTAGACAGCAGCTTCACTGAGATGAGCATGGCACCACACCCAAGAGGATACTGCCTCCAACAGGGAATGGTGACAGCAGAGGGCCCATGCTGGAAAAGAAACTCTTCAACCTGTCCCAGGAAGAGGCACACAAATACAGCTTTATTTATGCACTGCTGCTTCCAGGCCAGGGGAATGGGCAGCTCCAGGAACATTCCTTGCAGAGTGGTCAGAACTGAGTGCAGAATGGTCAAACACAAGCTTCCAGTCTGAAAACTGGAGAGCTAGAGAGCTTCAGACACTCATGCAAGAAAGACAAGGGCCCTGTTCCCTTCAATCTACAGCTCCTTCCCTTTCATTACTGTGAAGGTCACAGCAACCCCCATGACATGAAAATATTCAAAGCTGAATTCACAGCTCCCCTTCAGAACAGCATGCTTGATGCAACAAAATTTAGGCTTTTTTATACTTGTTCTCTGGGTCTACTTATATTTTCATTTCAGGACCACTGGGGCTTTGTGTGGTGATTTTAAAAAGCCTGCATTTTGTTTTACACCGTGGTGATAGTTCTTTTGGCACAAGAAACCAAAAGTCTCTCCAGCAGTTATATTAATAAAAATCCTTACAAGTAATACAGCTGATCTGATAGCTCCACTAAGATTTAGGAAGCAAGCCAGCCTTCCAACCAAGATTTGGAAAGGAGCCTATAAATAGTCTGAATACTCATCCGTTCAGCTGCTCCCCTTCTCCTTCTCTGCAAGTCCATCCTATGGAGCTGCTGAGTTGTCTTATGTCCATACCAGGTGTGATGCCTTTCAAATATTTTTGGTCACTTCTCACTCAGATTCCTAAGCCACATCCCAGTTCATCTTCCTGCATAGGAGTTGTCCTTAAAAGTGTCTGGCCTAGAGAAGCACAGGGAAATGTGCGGAGAGCTGATGACAATGCATTGCCTCAGACAAAAGCCAGTCCTGTTCTGAAATGTTCTGTGTTGAGAAAACAAAGATTATTTCCAATGTGCTCACTTATCACAGACCCTGAAGCAATTTTTGTTATATCAAAATATCCCTCTGTCTTTGTCTCAGAAGAGGGGCAAAAATGCAATAGGTTTTCATCTGCAAAATCTCAACTGAATAATGACAAAGAAAAATCCTTACTGAAAGCAGTCCAGCACTAGAGTCACAGAACCTGCTACTTGTTTGGGTTTTGTATGGTTTCAATGATAAACTAACTTCACTTCATGAAGAAAATAATCTCAAAGCATGAGTATGGCAATTGGATGTCATGATGAAAATATTCATAAACTGTTAAACATCAAAAGATTTACCTCAGCTTCGTGGGAATCCCCAAATCCCCAAACAATTGAAACAAAATTATAATAATAGAAAGGAAAATTAAATATGATTTGGCTCATTTAAATCTATAATTTGACTGCTATGCATCTATAATATTTTTCCTCATTTAGTCTTGTCAATTTAATGGCTTCACTTACACAAGACTTGTGTTAGGACTTGCAGTTGGTTGGGTGAAAGTACCTTATGTGAAGATAACGGCCTAAGGGACAGAGAATGATGGCATAAATTAAATTACACTCAGGCATCTCTAATTTGAAGGCGCTCTGATCCCAAAATGTATCATCTCTTTCGAATGAAACAAACTCTCCT
This sequence comes from Platysteira castanea, assembly GCA_013397175.1. NCBI lineage: Eukaryota > Metazoa > Chordata > Aves > Passeriformes > Platysteira > Platysteira castanea. The sequence goes on from VYXC01001548.1 coordinate 16,098, forward strand.
CTAGAGGAATCCAGGAAACCACTCTAAGTACATTGTCCAGAGAAGGCCTTTCTGAAATTAGCAGAAAGCTATTTTTGTCAAAGGGAAAAGTAATAGACAGCTTTTTGTGGTTCACTAAAATACCTGTAAATCTATTTCTCTTTGGCATTGAGAGCAGTGCAAATGAAGACAGACTTTTTTAAAAAAAAATAAGAATCAGTGATTTAACTCTACAGGAACAGCTTTCTCCCCCACAGGAAGAGCTCCCCCTTCCCCCCAAGACTCTTTCTGTTGGCATTAGCCTTAATCAGTGCAGTGCAGTCACCTGTTTTATGAATTATATAGTTCCCAGCAGGAAATAATGGGAAATGGAAAACTTTCTCAGAAAAAAAAAAAGGGAGGATAACAACTCAGCTTTTTCAGTAACAGCGATGAAATTTGTAATAAAGACCAGCTGCCAGTGAATTATTTTATTATCAGATGGATCAATTGAATGCACCTTACGTTCCACACACGTTGTTATTTATATCCACAGCCTGTCAGTGCACGGCTAATTCCCACTGAGAGGGTAACGTGATTTACGGGTGCTGTGCACAGCTGCAGAGCCAGGAATGGAAGTGCTGACTCTCCTGTGACTTCAAACAACCCCACTGCTGAAGGACTCTGTAGGCTTGAAGGTCAGACATACACAATGCAATAACACCAGGACAACAGTTCCTCAAAGTTTCAGGAGCAGTTGTGGGTGTGCAGCAATGAAGGAGAGCTAAAAACCACTGGAATGTTTTTTCAGGATACCATTACACTGTGCTGCTGGAAGAGCAGTAGTAGGCTGGCATGATGGCATCAAATGAGTAGGATTTATTTATGCAAGTTGGGAGAGCAGAATCAGGCTCACAGAAGGATGCAAGCAAAAATATTACGATGTTGCATTTCAATGGTGTCATAATTTCATGTATAACCAAAAGGAAATTTAGTGTCTATAGAGCCATAGAAAAACTTGTACAGAATGTATGAGTCACTGCTGCAACCCAGCAGTTGAGAGCCAAGATACAGCAAAAACAATCCAAGAGAGTCAGTCTGAACTAATTGCTGGGGTGCACAGAAGCTGAGCCAGCTGTGCTATTTGCTAACTGTAAGACACAATAGCTGGCTGATTATTCAGCTTGTTTGTACAAACATGACGAACTGTTTTAAAATGAAAAAAAGACAGTGTTTTTACTACGCAAATCCAAGGCAACTTAGGCCACTTTTCCATATGCAAGATATTCCCCCGTGCTACTCAAAAGCAAAAGAAAGCCAGCAGAAAAAGGGAAACCAAAGAAACTGTCTCCAATACAAAGTGCCTATGACAAGTGACTCTTTAGAGGGCTGTTGGCACTTATTGTCACTGGTGATATCAATTTCCATGGACTTTTGCTACAACAGTAAATTAGAGCAGTTTCAACACAAGAAAGCCAGGTTTTGAGGTAACCTCCCAGTGGAACAAGTAACCTAATTAGTTTATAAAGATGAAGCCTGGTAGATTTATGAATGGTGTAGGCCACAAGCTCCCACAACAAGGACCTGGATTTAATCACACAAGAATCCCTGTTTGGTCCTGCATTGCTAAGAGAGAGGGAACTAATTTCTTATGTGCCTGTAGGTGCCTTGGTTGCTACTCAAGCCTTGCACAAGAGTCACAGAACAGTAGCAACACAGGTTTGTAGCAGATTAGCTGAGCAGCAAGGCCCTGCTGGGGAGCTGGCCAAGGATAGTCCTGAACTGGAACAAATGGCTTACCTTTCCAATGGGCTTTAAGCTTCTACTGTGTAGTCTTCTGTCATCATTCCCAGGCCACTTTTAAGCCATAAACCACCTGCAAATCACACTGTTTCTCGGTAGTAATACTAAACCTGAACATTAGGGTCCTATTTCTGCAAACTGTATAAATCCTTGGGAGGTGTATTATGATCTATATAAACAGCAGTACCACAGACAGCACAACAAAGTGTTAGACACTTTCATGCCATAAGCAACTTACTGACTTACTAGAATTTACCAGGTTTATCAGCCACAAAAATTATCCTTAATATCAGTGTGTATAGAAAACATCAACGATGAAACTCTACTAGAAGTGTGACCTACTAGAGAGTCTCTCTTTCAAACTCATATACCCCCTTCCAAACGTTTATCAGTCATGTGAAGAAAATCACTAACATCTTTATACACTGATATATTCAAGCTCTATCCAGGCTATTCAAGGCTTGGGTCTTGGCTTTGTTGCTTTTTGTTAGAAATCCCACTCTGAATTATGCTTTTATATTGACTAGTTACATAAAACAACACCTCTTTCTAGTGTCTTATGCCCTCATCTCTGGAGGGCAGGGACATTTCAGACAGAGCTCTGCAAATGAGCTCTGTAGGAAGTACAGTAGATAGTTCACTTGATTTGGTAATTCTAAAACTTGCTGTTAGGTGCCAAATACATCTTAAGCAGTGTGGGTCAAGATTTTCTGATTGACAGTTAGGTTGATATAATCAGAAACTAAAAATATAGAATAAACCTCAATCATAATGAGCTCAACAAAATGTTACAATCCAACCCTAAGAGCTTGATCTTAGTAATTTATATATACATCCCTTTACACTTAGTCACCTTAAATAAGAAGTAATTCTCATAACATTTCACATACTGAGGGAAAATATGAGAAAGCTCAAATATACTTCCTTTCCTGTCCTATAGGACTGCAGATGTTATTTATGAACGTGAATTTATGTGGTACTTCTGTTCTGCAAGTGCTATGACCCATTCATGGTTTACTGTTGGTGACCCTACTGTGCTGCGCATAATTCTGGCTGTAAGATATTAACATTGTCTTTAACCTTCAAAGTGCTTTCTTAAGCAGTATTGGGCTTTTCACCATGTTAGAGGCTTACTGTTCATGTTAGGAGATATTTGATTGCCTGTAAACAAGGAAATAATCAGCATGAATTAATCTTTTAGGCATTCATGTAATTTTACCTTCATTAATTCTTACTGACTTACAACTAACCTGGAAAAGTTGAATGGGGGGTCCACAGAGGGGTGGAAATACAGCTGGGAGAACAATGACTGGAATTGCTTTAGCTGGTATGCAATTCCCAAAACACCACACCACTCTTTCTGCACTGAAATTCTTATGACTAGAAAAACAGTGGGAAAACCATGTTACTGTAAGAAAAAGAGCTGCTTTTGATAGAAGGGGGTAAAGTTTCACCATGAAAAGACATATTTAGGCCTGAACAAATTCACCGTTTTGCCCAGAGGGAGAAGTGCAGTCATTTACACCATGAATAGGAGGCTTGGCTGGCTGAAAAAGCACACTGTACACTGGATCAAATTTTCACATACTTGCAAAACTATCAGTTTCCATAATAAGTGAAAATGGGTAGTCTTCTATAGCTCTGTTTTCAATATTCTTGATCACCTTCAGTCCAGAGACCAGAAATGCCAAGGTCAAGAACAAGCCCCCAGTTTCAGAGTCAAAAGTTCAGAATGACCTTTTATAAAAATAGACATCTTTTCACTGGTCCCTCTGGGTCTCCTGGACTTACACTGCTTTTTCACAAGTAACCACTTTGTAACGCTTCAAATTAACAGGCTAAGTTACTGCTCTGTTAAATCAAATCAGATATTACAGGTGGAAATGCTTTTCTTCCCACTGACACTCCTAAATCTTCAAAAACTAAACCAAGAGAAAGCTAAATCAAGAATTAGTTTGACTATGCCATCTTTCTTACTTAGATTGCAAAAAATTAATTTGCATGCATTAATAGTAACCTAAAATATTCTGCATTAATTGGAGCCTGCTTAGAAGGCAGCTGACATTCCAAAGGTGCACATCTGTAGCTTGCACAAAGAGGTCCTGCTCACAGAATCACAGAAGGATTTGGGTTGGAAGAGACCTGAATGAACATCTCATTCCAAACTCCTCTGCCGTGGGCAGGGCCACCTCCCACTAGATCAGGTTGTTTATGATTAACACTCCTCAATGTTACAATAATAATGTTCATCATAATCCAAATTCCCTCAACATAATTCCATAGGAGACTATAGCTGACAGTGAGGTTTTAAACCATCTCATATTATGGTCACCTCATCAGTCCTTTCTGTAGAAACATCTCTAAACCTACTTAAGCATAATAAACCATTTTGAGAACACTACTGCTAAATTGTTCCCTGCAGTGGAGGGAGCTGATAATTCATTTTTCTTTATGCAGAGCTCAGCTGACTAATACCTCAATTCTTTTCCTTTTGTCTTTGTCTTAATTTCATGTAAGAGAGTGAATTAGCCAGGTTCAGTATGAAAATCACTGGCCATGGCAGAGGGGTTGGAACGAGATGAATTTAAGGCTCCTTCCGACCTAACCCATCTTATCCTTCTCTTATATACAGCCCACCTATTGTTTTTCAGGGTGACTTTGCTGACATTCCACTCTTACCCTGCCTTTAGCAGAGACTGCCAAGTTTCTTGCTCAGTCCCAAGAACGCTGTTTAGTCTATCAGCTCAGGATGTTTGTGGATGTTTCTGTTAGAAGCTTTTTTTGCAATGCTACTTCAGTTTTCTTGTAGAAAAACTGCTGTACCTAGTGAGATAATCCCGTTTTTTCCAGCCATTACTGCTTTTATCATCAAAACCTACAACTGAAAGAAAAACTACACAAACACATTAGGAAATAAACATTTAGTAAACAGATGCAGTCATATCAGGAGGAGAGCTACACAGCTTTTGCTCCTTGTTTAACGTTTAACATCACCCTTTACCCGTCTGACTTTTATGTCCGGCTTGAGCAAAGAGCAGGCCTAGGAATCGCTGCAGCTTTGTTCCTTCAAGGCTGCACGTGGATACAAGGCTGAGGAGAAACCAGGTGCTAGGGAAGCTCCTCTACTCCTTTTCCAGAACATGCGAACTGGAAAGACTGGATATAACTGAGTAAGGTGTACATACTGTGTAACACTGAATTCAGCTCAGAGCCTTGCTCATCCCAGGGACTTAAAGAAGCAGCTGAAACTCCCTGCTTTCTCCAGATGCTGTGTCCTTGCATGAATCCTTCTTTAGGAAGGGATTTACAGTGCTGGATCTCAATCTTATTTCCACTTTAAGAACAGGAAGCTTGGCGGATACTGCCACCACATGTTGCCAACCCTCCATTTGAATAATAGAGGTCATTCCACAGATAGGGATGAATAAAGCTCAAAATTTCACAAAGATTTATCTTTCTTGAGCTATCTGGTAGGGAGGGGTTGGTCATAGCTTTTTGTCTTTTCTGGTTAAGCCAGAATTCTCATACTTCTACTGAGCTTTCAGCCTCTTTCCATGTCTGTCATCTCTAAAAATCCCATCCCTCCCAAATTAATTCTGATCACCTTTCTGTGGAGGGGAAGAAGGGTGAGGTAAGTGACAGCCCAAATGAAAAGCCCAGATCCTGAGAATTACAAGAATGCTGTCCCACAGAAATATCCCATAATACCTGAGGACCACTCCAGTGTCCTTGCCCTATCATAAGGAAACAATTTTTTACCCTGGGAAAGATGATGGGAAGAAAGTTTAGTTCTAGCTGCCCTGAGCTCTGGGGAATGCTGGCTCTAACTGGTTCAGCCCTGTGTGGCCAAGTGTGTGTGTGTGTGGTTTTAACAGTTCTAAGCTGCTCCTGCTCGAGAGGCAATATTCCATTTAAATCCAAGCTGTAAAGTTTTGGCAACGGTTTCCTCGCTTTATAACAATTACGCACTAGGGCAGATATTCTTCTCCCTAATGGGGAAGGGTCAATATTTTTTATACTGGTTTTGTGATTTTTATTTTTTTTTTTTTTAGTATTGCAAAGAAAGCACTTTAAATCTTTGTCTGTTGTCTGAATGAATTAGGGAATAATATTGGACCACCCTACATGCAGAGCTGAATGGTTGTCATTTTTCAGTATTTCCCCTCAAGTAGTCTCTTAGGAAAATGTGTGAATGATAATAGATCATTCTTGTTTCAAGTAATTCAAAGCATATTTCCAAGCCTCTAAGCATATCCAGCATGAATCCAGCTGGAGCTCCCCAAATCAACTTGAAAGCCCCTGCAAAGGCCAGAAACATTTACAGTGGCAGTGCAGGATAACTGAACTCTAAACTTTTGCTGCTATCTGGACTCTGGGAGAGACAGAAGGGAAACAAATGCCTCCAGAAATGGCAGAGTGAAAGTAACTGAGAATTGTAATGAAAACATACCAGCTTAGAAACAAATTCTGCTTGCCTGCCTTTAGCAGCCAGAGGAAAAAGAAGTTATTTGCACATCAAATATGTTGTGGAAGCAGCATTTGTGGGCAGTGAAAGTCTTAAGAGCAGGATCTGTCTTCAACTATTTCCAGGGAATGAGGAAGGAAACACTTCCCCAAGCAGACCTTGCTCCTGGGATAGACTAAAAGAGAATACCTAGGCAAATCCATTGTGACTTCTCACAGAATTCCTTGGAGAATGACCCACTTCTGGGAACAGATTCACACTTACTAGGCTTTCTTAGCAAGAACAGAGGTGTTACTTCTTCAGCATTCACTTCCTTTTCCTATCCAATGGATGAACTACAGAAAGTGGGGAGCACCTTCTCTCAGGAGGTGTGCTCTCCCTTCAGCATTCATATCCAAAAGGCTCTTGCTGGTGCTCATTTTAGCCAAAGTCTATCCTGAGAGAAATAGAACAGTCCTAAGAGAACTGGTCTGTGGGGGCCTGCAACACTGGTCTTCTCTCTTTAGAGGGAAGTGATCTGGGTTCACAGAAACATTTCTGCTAGGCATTCTTGTGGAGGTCTTCAGGAGCTAGAAACAGCACTGAGTCTGATGTGGCCCTGAAAAGGATCCACAGTATTACCTCCTCCATGGAAGAATCTAGCACAGCTAAACTGGGATAAAAATTCTGCAAAGTTGTACTTGGAGAGCCTTCTTCCCTCGGGTGAGAACTGCTGACAAAGGGGACACCTTCTCCATTTAAAAATATTGTTACACATCTAACCCGAAATCACGAAAACATTAATAAAACCAAACCCAATCACATTACCTACTCACTTCTTGCACTCTATTTTTACCTGTTTCTTCTTGTTATGGCAGGGATACTGCTTTCTATTGCTCTAACTCAGATGTGTCCAACTTCCAGATTTTTATGCTTTGCAGTGAAATTCTCAGCCTGTATAACTTGGAAAGGACAGCTTCTCACCAAGTTTCCTTGAAAACTACAATGCCCACGCACCTCCCCCAGTCAACACCCCAAATCCTTGCTTAATGCAGAATCTCTCCCTCACTACATGCAAACAGGAATGCACCAGGATGAACCAGCCCAGAACATTGCCTATGAAAGCCATATATTCTCTCCTAACATCTTAGCATATGACAATGTCATTCTGTCAATCCCCGGACACTGACAGAAGTATACTGCTGCCAGAAAAGCATCATGTGGCACTGGACCAGGACAGATTGACATCACCAATGAAAATAACTCACACTGTTCAGTTAAAGTGATGAACTGCTTAAAGATCTCCATAAATACAGAAAGTTAAAAATTAAATTTGACCACACCAAATGATTTTGACAATACCAAGACCAGTTCTTGTCAAAGCCTTCAGCAGAGGCCATCCAGAACTTGCAGTATTCACCAGCAATTCAACCGTGCCCATTACAAAACACTTGCTCTTTAACCAAGACCTTACCCATGTAGGAATAAACAAGAGATTTCCTTTGTGGCTTCACATCTCATAGTTCCACAAAAACCCCATATAGATTGGCTCTCCTGCATTTACTTCATGTGAAATACAGATGATCACAAATAATCATCAGCTTATTTTAACACTAGCAATTCTTGCTTACTCGCCAGTTACCTTTATGTCTATAACATACTTTGCAGAAGAGGGATGAACTCTGCTACAGACACATAAGCCTGTAGTTCTCCTATTTGTTTTCCCTTTTAAATACTGGTTCTATGTTATCTACTCTCTAATTAGATAGTGACACTCCTACATTAACAGAATCCTTAAAGTATTTGCTGCCTCACTTGCACATTGTATTTCAGAAGTTTGGATGGATGACCAAGTCTCAGAACAGACTGCTTTGCCTTTTGGTTACACTCCAGCCAATTCCAACACATACTTCTTCAGTCCCATCCCCAGTGTCTGCTAAAGAGCAGGATTAGGAAAAGCTACCACCTTTCAAACAGCCACAAATAATGGAGGAACATTGCCTTTGTAGAGGTTTACCCAGAATTAGCAGCATTTCAACATCTGGACCTTGTCTTGGAAAGCTTCTAGTCAGCTTCACACAACCTCATCACTGAGGTGTCTCTGCAGTAGTGAGTCCAGTCTTAGGAGCATCCCTTGAAATATTCCATCTACACAAACAGAAGCTTCTGTGCTCCAATCTGTCTTTCAAGACACAATTTTGCTTGCATCAATTTGCTCATGAAAACTGGATTCCAGTCCTGGCATTTCCTGCCTTTTACAGAAGCTGTGCAGGAAGATAAGGATGTTCTGAGTCAGCACAGAGCACAGTGGCTGGGAGCAGCACACACTAGATGAGTGTTTGTCTTTGGAAGTACATTTTATTTTAGTGTAAGTGCATTATCAAATTCAAGGGCTTTCCTTTGTGAAAGACATCACTGTCAAGCCTCATATGCTTTTAAGGCTGCATCTCTGTCAGACCGCACTGCTGTATTAATGCCAAGTCATAGCCAATTAGCACTTGAAACACACCTTTGTTTTACATACAACCTTTTTGACCATGGTAAGCTCAAAATAACCCCTCTAGCAGAACATCAAAACATCCCGACAAACCTACCCTGAGCTCTGCCCTGCAAAAGTGCCTCCTTTGCAGGATAAAAGTGAAAGATCAATTACAGACAATTCCAGCTATGCCAGTTAGAGGCTAAATTTCAAATGTGTCAGGGATAAGCACACTGGTTGCCTGTACTGGTTCCAGAGGACTGATCACCTCTAAGCCTGGCTGGCCTGGGAGCTAGAAAGTACAGCAAAGTAAAGGACAATTCACATTAACACCTACTGAAAGAAAAAAAGTTATCACAGATGTGCTGATTTAATGCAAGTTTTGAAGTAGCTTTGAATAGCTGTAAGAATCAAATCAAACATCCAGCCTGCCTCCATATTAGAGGCTGCAAAGGTTCAGTTCCAGAACACACACTGAGGGGGAAAAACAGCACAGTCTCCTAACAAATCCCATGTATGCATTTGCAAAATGATTTGTGAGGAAGCTGAGGACAGACTTCAGATCAAGCACCAACTATTGTAAGAAAAACAGTATCAATATCTAACAATATGTCAGGTTCAAGGACTTGGTTATAACCTTACATGCAATTAACTCTGAGCATTTTAAAGAATTACTGCCCTTCAGTTTTGTCAGCCACGGCTTGTGCTAGCTGGCACTTCAAATGGAGTTTTGTGGTCACCAGTTCCTGAATCTCACTTGATAAGACAGGATGCCGTAGTTCTGCAGAGGTAACTGTGTTCAAATCCAACTGCACAACACATACCACTAGTTTAAGTCATCCATGAATCCTTCCAAAAAAGCCATATTAAATGTACAATACACACACCTTATTTTCAGCTACTATATAAAGGCACAAGATAAAATGATTCACTGGGATCTCCTAATGAATTTTTCATTTTTAATCACAACTATCCAGGCACTGGTATGCATCAATAATAGAAAAATTAAAAGGTTAAAAATAATGTACTGTTTAGCACAGAAGGCAACACTTGAATAGAAGCACGTAATTTTAATTTGCTTTGAAGTTTAAAGCAATCCAAACAAAAAGTTAACTATATAAATACAGAGTAAATGCACATACTTTACAGCCAACTACATGTATGCAAGAATAATAGCAAACCTCACATGAATACTGAAGTAGTCTCCATCATCTGTGAGTGTTTAGCTATGACTCTGAGGGCATAGTTATGTTCACATATGCAGGGTAGGCAGACTCTTAAATAGAAGAATTGAAAAAACTTATATAACTCAGTCTTAACAGACAGAAAGTTGAAAAAAGTAGTACATTTACCCAGGCACACTTCAGCATTCAGCTTGTTTTCCAAATTCGAACAGTTTAAACAGGAAGCAACATTTATAAAGGCTCTTCACTCTTTTGTCTCTGGAAGCATTCTTTTACAATGCTACAGTCTGAGGAATGTTACAGATGTCTTAAGAAAAACGGAATAGCAGAAACTGTCATTAACAAACAAACAATTGACTGTTATTAACATCTCAATCAACAAGGGAAGATGCGGAGTGCGTTATGTAAACGGACATAGGGGCAGCGTTAATGGATGAGTGGACAGGCGATGTCTCAGTTACAATTACAACAACCAAAAAATTCCACAGCTCCCTCGTGCAAACCCACTTCCAAGCACGCAGGGCAGAAACCGGGCCAGGCACAGCGGATCTCCTCGTGCACAGCTGGCCTGTTCCCGCACAGCCCTGCGGGGCGAGGAGGGTTTCAGGAAGGGCATTCCCGGGACCAGTTTTCCATGGTCTTACGGGCCGTGACTCCCGCGGGGGGCGCGCCACCTGCCGGCCCCGCCGCGCACCAACCTCGGCTCTGAGCACAGCCACGGAAACGAGGAACGAATCCATCACGGGGAGCTCTTCACACATCCCTTCCTCTAGCACAGACAAGGCTGACATAAATACATGACATCCAAATACAAGTCAAGATGACCAAGCTACTGAAAGTTTAAATGCACTGCTTTCAGCTCTGTAGTTAAGATATTATTGAATGAAGCATCCTGTTATTCCCTTTGAGTTTTTATAATAAATATCAAGAAAACGATATAAATAATTTAAAGATCTTTGGGAAGTATATCAGCAGTAATTTTGCATGTACTTGTAGTTTAAAAATAACGAAAAATCCCAAGAAATTTTGGGCTTATGTTTGGTTATATAAAGGAAGCCAAAACGATCACCCCTGAAGTTTAAAACAAAGCTGGAACACCATTTAAAGAGGTGGAGTAATAAAGCTGATTGTCTGCTTTTAGCTGTTATCTCCCATATTCAATTGTCCTTGTTAACATGTCCTACTTATCAACTCCAGGGGCTTTGCTCTCACCCAGAGAAGGCACACACAGTACCCAGGGAATTCCAGGGAATACCCAGGAATGGGAGACAAACACAGAACCAAGGGACAATTTATCCAGAGGAGAGACACTCTCATGAAGCCTAGGCTACTCCAAGTGTTCACTGTATTCATGAACTCCACAGCTGATTATGGTCTTTGCTAATTTAAGTTTTGGCTGTGACTGCATAATGTGGACAACCTGAAGAGTGACCCACTTTCTACATCATAGTAAGCCACTATTCCTGCATTTATTTATCTGAACACAAGCATTACATCAAGGCTTGGGTCAGTCATAAATACTCCAGTTTTTCCTAGAGAGACTACTAGAAAAAGCCCACTTTAAAACACATTTAAGCACTCCTTTCACTTCTTTGAGACAATCAAGTTCACCATGGTCATGCCTCAGACCACGCTATGTCTTTAAAAAGGGAACATTTTCCAAGCAGGGAAGTCAATACAGCACTGCAAGGTTGCTGTACTTACTGTGGGTGGCTTTCAGAGGATGAGCACTTAATACAGAGAATTATACTGAGAATACTCAAATACTCTGACACTTTGTGGAGAACATGACAAGGGTCAAAATAAAGGCAAGCAAAAGAGAAAAACCCAGACTGATTGTTCTGCAAGCTTTGAGGTTTTACATAGAGCCTACAGAACCACTGCCACAGAGATGCTATGGATTTACAGCATAAACTCCTGCACAGCTTACACAGAAATCAAGCCACATGCTTTGTTTAAAATCAAACTGCATGTTTCAAACACAGTTTGATTCCAGATAATCACTAAGAGGAAGAAAAGTCATAAGCCCTAAGAAGGCCACAAAGTGCATAACAAGTCGTTAATAAAATAAAGCCATTGCACATGATGCACAGTTCAAGTGTATTGAAGTACCACACTGGAAGAGCTGAGAGCACAGTTCTGTCCATGCCAGTGTAGCAGCATTTATATGGAGAAAGCTATTGACCCCAATTTACAATGATCATCTTCCTCGTAAGGATAATGGATGCAGACTGAGAAGATATCTGTCTGGAAAGCTGTAAAACCTCCTGTAACATTAAACTGCTTGACACTCCAGTTGTATGATTTCAGAAAACTCTGTAAATTATGACAATAAACCAGCTAAGCCTCACTGCTGAAAGCAAGGCATTATTTTGCAACTGGCTTACAGAACAAAACCAACGCCTGAATAATCAGACGATGTGGAGGACAAGGTTGTACTGTCAGCTGCAGTTCAGTACACAGGCTCAAGCTGACAGAAGTGACACAGCAATTATCAAGGGGAATGCTTTCAAGAAAATTCAATTTACAATTTCTCCATCCTTCTGCACAGAGCCTGTCTGCACTGACGAGCTATCACAACTTCAATTGGTTTCTACTTTCTGGTCACCCTAGCCACAGTGATAGGCATTTCCCCCCCAGTACTCCCATATAAATACTGGTAATCCAAGGCAGAGTTTGCCAGATATTTAAGGGTAATACAACTTGTGCTTAGGCAGCATGAAACTATCTGAGTGAAATCTGTCTTCACAAATGGGAGGCTGGACTAGTTGAGATTTCTCATCACATTACAAATCCCTAAAAAGGCTATAAAGTAGCATTCAGCAACTTCTTCCTTAGCTGCGTGAGTGACCTGAACAGGTTGGCAAGGAAAACTGATGATATAGGACAATGTCTCATAGGTGTCTCTTATTCAAGAAAAGTTCCAGAAGAGAAAAAGGGTGATGCAGCAGGACTAGAAGTCCACATACACCAACATTAACAGAATGATAACCTGAAGAGTTAACAATCAAGACCCTCTCTTACTAACCTACAACACTGCTCAAACGTCAAGGCAAAAAAGAACAACAATCAAAACCAAACCAAAAAGCTACACCAGGTTATCACCTTTTGTAGTGAAGAAATAACTGTTTTGGGTCCCTGCACCATATTTTGTCTTGAGGTAGCAACATGGAAAACTTTACACACTGACTACTACCTCAGTCTCTTTATGAATCTTCAGAGCAACTAAATGGAAGTTTCAGGTATAGAAAGGTATAAAAGTACTGTATTGCCCATTCTTCCAACAGGTCACCATGCAGTAAAACAGAACAAAAAATTATGTAGTTGAGAGCAATCAATAAGAGAAGTAAATAGGGCTGCCCAGGAACATATTTCATATCCCCTCCCTCACCCACTGGGTCTCTGAAGATGACTCAATGGCTTTGTCTAGGTTAACAGGTAAAAAGAAAGGAATAATTCTGAATTAAGAGATGTATGAAGGCATTCCCTAAGGGGCAGTTCCCATTTGTCACATTGACATGAGACCACACATGAAAGGCAGCAAAATTATTCAGAGTTGCCCACAATCAACCTTCTGTTTTGTCCATAGCTGCTTGTTCCTGATACAATGTTCCTTTTGCCCACCACATTGGCATTGACATTCAGTGGTCCACTCCAGTCTTTCAATCTTCCACCTTCTTCCAGGAAGCCTTGTCACACTGCTATCCATCAAGTAAGTAGACTACAACTTCATAGGTGGACATCATGATAGCAGTGTTTGGAATCTGTCTGATCAGGTGTGTAGTTAAACCTCGGTACAGGGAGCCGTACCCTTCCTCTCGCACAAGCAAAGAGAGTGTCTGGAAGAAAGATCTGTATTTTGTTCCCTCTTCTCTTAGTCTTGTTCGTACAACCTCTGTACAAAGAAAACCAGCGAAAAAAAAGAAAAAAAATGAGTGGTTACTTTCACCACTTTTCATTACCTTTCATTATCAGCAATCAGTGATTTTTACATGAAAATCCCCCTCCCTGAGTTCTCAATCTCAAAACTCCTCTTTTAAAAAAGGAGCAGGAAGACGAACAAAGTAGCAAACAAGTATGTGTAAGAAGAGAACGAGTTATATTTTTGGCAGTATTAGGTATTTGATAAACAAGGTAAATTGATTTGCTTAGCTACAGTCCAGAGGAGGACTTGGGCTTACATTTTAGCTCAGAAGTTGACACTGGGTCAATACACAGTTCATTAACAAACAATGTATACACAACTACTTTGCAGGAAGATCAAATCCAACTGAAACACAAACTAGATGGCCTGTTTCCCTAGAAGGGGGACAAGAACTTGCTGGCAAATTATGGAAAATTGCTGAGTATATGGAAAGATTCCAACTGAAAAATACCTCATTGAGTACCTTGGGCCATACCCTGGCAAATCCCTCAGCAAAATAAACATTGCCTAAGAAAAGGCCATGCTGGATATCCACTGTAAAGCACTTCCATTTCTGAATACTATACTCATGTTGACCTGCTAAATCTGGTATTTAGACAGGGAAATACTTCTTGAGCAAGTAGACCAAAGTTGGCTATAAATATCACTGAGAAGACTCCCTTTGATGGATCTGACTCAGGGTCTCAGCTGCACATGTCCCACTTACCATGGGGATATGCTATCGATGTTGCACATGTTTTGGAAGTGGCAGCAGCCATCATCAATCGAACAAAGTCCGATGCTTCTTTTGCTGATTCATCCTCATTGTCCAAGGCAGAAGCAGTCTTATACTCCAGTAATTTTTTCTTAATACTCTCATAAATGACAAAGTGAATAACAGTCTCAGATATGCCTGCATAGGATGCAGACATTCCCCGGTAAAAGCCTTTAAAACCATCCAAGCGATAAACTTTGCGGACACACTCAAAAGCGCTCATTCGCTTTTCTCCACGATTCCTAAAAAGGAGAAAACAAGTCCAATATCAACTGATGCAATCAGTGAGACTGGAAAATAATTAAACAGGTTTGGAGGGATGAGAAGACTTAGGAAATACCCAACACTAATGCTGAGGGGTTCCAAGTCAGATACAGCTAAGAACACACAGAACATGAAACACTCAAAGGCCTTCAGCACTAAATGCAGGTAAAGCATTACACGGAATCCAAGCCAAACTTCACACAGTGACTAAAGAAAAAGTATCACATAGAAACACTGAGCAGCTCTAGGCGTCCCTAATTCTCATGCAATAATAGACTAAACTGCTTGGAAACAGACTCCCAAATGGGCTATCAATGTCAGTGACTCATGAGAAAAATGACCACTTCCTTTTGCATAATGGATTTGCCCTAATTGTTGCCTCAATAAAGAGCTCTACACCATTCAGTGGCCAAGAGTTCAAACAGCAGCCTTCAGCATTACAGCTCTCAGTAAACAACTGGCACAGCAACCAAGGCAACACTGGGAGCTGTTATTTGATTGAACTAAGGCACTGCTGATGTCAAGGAAAATGCTCATTAGGCATACCTGTTTCAAGCAGTATTTGGCAAATAAAGCTTTATTCCCATTTTGAGCTTGCTCACTGAATTGAGTTGCACATATTGAAGTAGTTAAAATGTTGTACACAGCTAAGCAAACCCATGACAACACTGCATGAGATGTGCTTCACTACAGCTGCAAGTGCAGGCACTCGGATCATGCCAGCAGAGGTCTGAGTGAGTGAGCAAGTCACAGAATAAAACAGCAGATAACCTGCTAAGGAGTTATGGTAACTTATATGGACACATATCATAAGGCATCATATCAGTGTCTCCCTACAGTTTTAAACAGATGGGAATATAGAGATCTGTCTTCCTATCTGCATAAAATTCTATTTTCATTACAAGTTTTATAATAAACAGTTTCTATAGTAAATTCTGTGCCAAGTCCAAGCAACTTATTGACTATCCCACATGAGGGCAGTTCTTGTGTTTCTATCCATGAAAGAAGTCTTTCCCTTTTTATAAGCTAGAACTGATTGTACATTAAAAAAAAAAAAAAAGAGCCACAACAAAAAAACCCCTGAGGATGTCTAAGGCCTTTTCCTAAACATTTGCTATAATACTTAATTCATATTTCAGGAATGTTTAGCTCAACAGTTAAAGAGAATTTATTACTCAATGAAACTGTAAGCATATTGGTAGAACATGATTTTAATGAGACCGTTAACCTTGTAATTCAGACTGACCAAATTTGCTGGTCAGTCTACTACAGTGCCACAAGCACGTCTCAGAATGGATTAAAATAGAGAGAAATGATAGTATAACTTGTAGAGAGACTAGCATCAATTTTCCAAATTTGCAACGTTGAATGTTTAAGAATTCAGTCTATTTTGGGATGCAGAACAGATTCTCAGCACTTGAGTACAATCTTATCAGAGCCGTGAGGTTTCTCACTGTCACTTTACCTTGCATCAAGCTGTAATCGTGTCTTTACCAACCAAATGGGATTAGTTGTTGTGATTGCAGTAAAGCCTAAAAAATGTAAAAATAACAAAATTAGACGTGATAATATCACAAGAACAGCTGCATCTAAGTTCCAAATGCACACAAGTAAGGTACAGTGGATGCAAAAACTCGGACTATACTGATTTTTCTGAAGTCCCCATTTTACTGACATTTTGTGAATCCATACAGCCAATAAACACTTAGGTTGTTTTTAAATTTTACATTAATATTGAGTAAGTTTGATTCTTAGCAAGAGATGCCCCATATAAAATAAGCCAAATTAAGTACAGTTCTCTGCCTATCTAATACCAACCCTGTTTTTTACACCACAAAACAGCAATGCCAACTAGACAAATATCAGCCAATTGGGCAAAAATGTCAATAAGGATGCATTGCAGAGACAGCAATAGCAATTTGAGATGCTACAAAATATTGTCTCAATTTACTCCGTTACCTGAAATACAATCCGAGTTTAAAAGCATGCAGAATAAATACTACGTTTGGTGCAGTTAAAAGGCATTTATTACTGTAAATTAAGGACATCTTTTAATACTGAACTATAAAGAGCAGTTAAATTTGAGTGCTAATCTTTTATTTAGTATTCAAAGCAGAGATTGTTGGCTGGCCTTGGAATACTTTTACAAGCATATGAGTGTTTAAATTGTTAAAGTAAATACTGACTTCTAACTATTCAGACAGACAGCAACTACTCAGGCTTGCATAAGGGCCGAGGGTTAAAGCTTTGATTTTCAGTCCACTAAAGAAAACAGAAGAAAAAGAACAAAGGAAACAAAAAAAAGAAAAAAAGGAAAAAAGAAAAAAAAAAGAAGTAAGAATCACTCTTACTTCTGCACAACCGTGGAGAGAGAGAGAGAGAGAGAGAGAAAGAAAGCAGAGTGAAAGGCAGCTCTGAAAAAAAGTAGAATTAAAAAAATCATCTCGAGCTATAATACCACACATGCACCATCAATGAGGTGTCATGTCTGCAGGACAGAATAGGAAAAGGGAAAAGCTGGAACATGGCCAGGCAAGAGATGATAAATTTAGACACTTGCTCTCTAAGTGACACACATGGCTGGTATATCACTACAAAGACATGCTGCTCTCCTGCACGGGGACAGACTGGGGGTGTGGGAAAGGACAGAGTTACCTTGCTCAGTGCTTGGCTGGGGCACAGTACTTATCCAGCAACAGGCTATTGATAAGCTCGTTTATCAGATCAGTAACAGCTCACATAAATAGATTTAGCAGAACTGGTTGCATACATGTTACTCCTGATCAATCACAATCTAAATTTACATTGCACACAAAGGTCTGCAATACTCAGAAATGCCAGGGGATCTTAACTGTTCTAAGGTTTGATGTGTGCCCACCCCCAAAGCTTAAACAGGTCATTATGGTTTTTAGTTCAAGTTGTAAAAACAAATTACCAGATTTGGCAGCTACTGAGATTGAGCTGGTTTTCCATATCAGGAGAATAAAAACAGATTAGAGGTTTCTGTTCAATCTTCTGATTAATCAGATTTTTAAACTGACTCAAACTTCTTAATTAAGCAACTTCCTGTGGTAGACAAAGGTTTGGAGTTGGCTTTCTTTTTTTCTGATTCACTACTCATTTTTCCTCTCTCAGTACTTATAGACCCTTCATATGATGGAGTGAAATCCTAACAAGCCAAGAGTTTTATATCTCTATTTCATGGAGGTAAATAATGATGTAAAAACTCAAAGCAGTGGGGAACTACTCTGCCATAACAAGGCATGGGATGTTTTTAAAACACCATATGTGCAAAACAGGCTCTGTAGCTCAAGTAGCCAGAGCCTGTCTGACCTGTCACTTCATGTCACAGAAACTCCATGGATTCCAACAGCACTTGAGCCTGAGTTCAACTACACTGAAAGGAAACTTCATTCTTGCATGTTTTTATTTCTTTACACTGGCACTAATAAAGTTTTAATTGTCTTTGACTTCCAATCAGAATCTTTGTGGCATGAAGTGCACTAGAAAATGCACAGAACCGCAACAAAAAGCTTTGAAACAAGGTGGGGAAAAACTACTCACTTGCCCTACCAACAGATCTTCCAGGAAAGACTTCTCTAAAAACCAAAATTAGTTCTTAAGTCTCTCCTAGTTCTTAATTAGAAGTGAACAAAGCCAAAAAGCCTTTTGCATTCCTAGTTAAGTTGCACGTCAAAATAAGGGTCTCTGCAAATCCTGAATCTGGAACAGGCAATGCATAGGTACTATCAGTGGCAGTGGCTGAGTGACAGCAGTGACTGTATTCACCCATAGCAGCAGCCTGATACTTCTAGGCTGGCTGGGAAGGGTATATTGGAAATTTCCAGTGAAAAGTGGTTGGCACAGGATGCAGCCCCATCTCTACTCAAAACTGCACTCCCAGGGTCACTGTAAGCATTATTTAAATGCAGCACCTCCAACAGCAGGATCAGACACTCAGCAACCTGGCAAATATTTTTCACCAGGGCTATTATAGGCCTAAATTGACAGTTCAAACCAAAATTTTCAAATCAAAGGGCCTGCAATAATTCAGGTTTCAAGATGAGATGACTACAGGTCAACTCTTACAGCTAAAGCAGTAAATGCAGCTAGTGAAGAAGAAAAATGAATTAAGAGTTGAGTGATGCTGACATCAAGGAAAGCCCTCCAAACCATGAAACATACAATTTGGGATCCTTGAGAAGATAAACTTTGATTTTTAAGTACAGAAAATCTGTAGCAAAAATATTTGTTAAAACATAGTTTGGGAGCTTTCAACAACTGCCATGAGGCTCCATCAGTTGTTTCCTTTTTTCTTTTTAAAAGCCTTAATGACGTTTTAATGCTTTACAATGCCTATCAGTGGGTTGCACCCTCAAGAAAGATCCCAGATTCGTAACAAGTACAGATAAATTTTGCAATACTATAAACTCCTTCAGTTTTATATGTTTTATTTTATTGTATCCCAGTTTCAGAGATAATTATCTCAATCTACTTTTTCAGCTATTCCAGCTACTGACAGGTAAGATCCCAGGTATTCCTATTATGCATCATATTTCAAAGGATAGGGCTGGTGCTTTTTAATGTACAAGCCAATGTAATTGATACAGACGCATGTGAACATGGAATGATGAATTAAAAATACAAAGTAGTAAAATAAAAACAAACCAAAAGAGTAAACAGAAAGAGACAGAAAGATTATATACACATATTAAAACAGAAAAAGAAAAGAGGTCTTTGAAATAAACATGACAACACAGAATATCAGCTGCAGCATTTTAAAGGCAGCTCTGGAACATTGGGAAAAAAAACCCCAAAATGCCTTGTTTAACCCAGTAGGGGCTTTCAATTACCCAGAGCTAAGTACAGTAGCAGCTCTCAGTGAAAGGTTATTTCCTACCTTTCCCTGAACTGCACAGGAAAAAAAAAAAAAAAAATCACTCTAAACAGAGTTAATGAAAAGTGATGTCTTTGCACAATGCACATCATCTGAGTTCAAGCTAAAAGTGCCTTCCCCTTACGTTGCTTATTCAATAGATATCACAAACCCAATGTGTGGTTCTTACACTAGAGGCTGCAAGAGACGCTCAGTTCAGTACTCACGAGGTTTAAGTTAGTCCATATTGCTGCAGGAAGTGACCTGCGGAGGGGGAGCATGAGATGACACGATCTCACTCTTTTCACGGGAGAAATGTACAGTAAATGCCTAAAATAGACACAGGCTTTTCTGTATCATAACAACAAGCAGTGACCTCATCAGACACAAGTGTACAAATCAAATCCCAGCGGAAGGATTTGTCAATTAGTTATTGGGAGATCTAACTGTTTGCAGGTAAAAGTTTAGGAAAAAAAGAAAGAAAAATAATCAAAACAGGCCACAGATATTAAAATAGATGTGTAAAATGCACTGAGTACTGAAATTTCTGTTCATTTGCAGCAGTTTAATTTTACATCTCCAAATACTTACCTATATAGCAAATTTACAAGTGAACCCTCCTCCTTCCCCACTCCCTTGAAAGTATTATTCACAAATGCTACCCTAGTCTTAGGACTGAAAAAGCAACGAGAGATGCCTTAAGAAATCAACTTTCTAAGGTCAGTGAACTAAATATGCATTTTTTTTGGTATGAATTAACTGTGTACATAGTACTAAAAACTTACAAAGGTAATGTATCTCCACATAATAAAGTGGTCCCAATTATTTTTAAATAGATAAATAAAAAAATCTGCATTTGGGTTGGTTTGCCAGTAAAGCTCTAGAAAAAACAGCAACAGGCATACAAGACAAAGTAGTTTTGCAGCAGATTTGCAACCATGTTGTCTGATTGAGGCTGTGAATCATTAAAAAAGCAAACAAGAAAGCCATACAGAAATCAAGTGTATCATTCAGTTCTCTACAGCTTTTCTTCTCTGTGGTGAGAGAGGCTGAGTGCAGTGAGAAGGCAGAGTTTATAGTGAATCTGAGAATTTAGCCTAACTTGGAAATGTTCAGAAATCAACTCTCTTCACACAAGCAAACACTCTCAGTCTTGTAGTAAGGTCAGAAATATTCCCTGCCCTAGTTTGCAAAAAAGAGAACCATGATATGCTGAGGAGTAAGCAAAAAGATTGCTGAGTACTTCTTCATGTCAACACAGATATTTTAGGTATGAAGGGGATGTGCTCTATATGCTGGAAACTAGCACAGCAAGAAGACAGCATTCATTTCTACTTGCGTAAGGCATCAGTTACTAATATGTAGATAATTCATTCTCCCTGGGATAAAACAAACTTAGTAGAAGAATCTTAAGACCATAAATAGATATTTTGAGAAGGAAGAATCAGGCCTAAACCCAACCAACAACAACAAAAAAGCTTAAAATACTATACCTCAGCTTTTCACTCCCAAAAACACCATAACAATCTCTATTTAATAATGGAATAAAACAAGCTCTATTTAATAATGACATCAGTCTAGCCTGAGACATGTATTAGCACATGATACAAATAAACAGAATTTAAAGTTGATGAAAGTTCAGTATTTGCAGTATTTTCATAAAACAATGTTACAACTGTTTTTTAAAAAAATGCAGTTTTGCATCATTACTTTATTTTGCAACCTACAGGAAAAGCTTTGTAAGTGCAAATCCCACTTCATGCTAATTAGGTATTAGACTTTATGAAACAACAGTCATATGCAAAAAAAACCCCAACCCACCAAAAAACCAACAACCCTCATTTAAAAGTGAATTACTCAATTCCTTACTGAAACCAATGGCAGCTGAAAAAGAAAAACACCAATACTGATTATTTTTTGCTAATTCTGAAGTATTTATCCACCTTGCCAATTTTGAAAGCTTAGGTTCCAAAGCAAGTATTGCAATGATCTTCTGTATTAACCTGCCAACCAAATGAGAGTTCACATTTCATCTTGTCCCTGTTATTTTGCCATTTCTTTAAGGTGATTTGCATCATATAGCAACACAAACCTTGCAAGTAAAACTGTTAATAGCTGGTTTAAGTGCATTTTCTGAAATATATTAGAATTACAAAACAAGGTTAGCACATTCCCAAGAAAGCACTGGTAATTTTAACTGCAGAGTCCTTTTCATATATCAGAATAACACCAGAACAGAGAATTGAAATGTTTGTCAAAGAACCTGAGAATTTCTGTACTGTACAGTGCCAAGACCTACGGTGTGAGCCTGCACTGAGCATTCTGTTTCACTGACTGTGGTTCAGAAATACAACTGCAGAACCTGGGAAGCATGAGAAAGTTAACAGCCCCAAGCACTGTTCAACGTTAAAATTTGTACGCAAAAGTAAAAAAAGGCAAAGAGCAATTAAGGCTCAAATCCATTTCCCCAGTCTCCCGCAGCTGTACGTACAAACACACACCACAGCCTTCTGGAAAGGAAGCAGCTACAGAGCTCCATGACAAACTACAGCCTGAGGCTGCAAACACTCAGGAAAAGGCACTGCAGCACACCTCCATAAATGTGCTTTTCACTACAGAATGAGGGCAGGAACTGCCAAATATGAGGAACACTCAGAACCTTCATTTGTCTGCAGCACTGAACAAGACGCACAAGTTGTCTTCAATTGAGGACAGACTTGTTTATATAACCCACACTTCCCCCTGCCCCCAAATTAAAGATGTGTTTTATTCCCTTGACAAGGACCTGATGACTCTTCATTTTTCTTGATGCATTTAACTGATTAGGATGAACTCTTCATTATAACCCCTTCCATCCCATTCCCCATGCTGTTCACCTACAAACAGAAACACACACTTCTAGATGATCAAAAAACCAAACCCTGCATCGTCCTTGTCTGACTTGGGTGAAATAAAAGAGCTCTCCTTACACCTTAAAGATTAAAAACTGCCACAACATTTCATGTGCCAGAGATGAACATCAGTGTCTTTTAGGTATAAAGCTAATGTCACTTATATTTTATATGCTATATAAAATCTCTATGTATCAGATTATTAGCAAGCATTCAAAAGAACACTAATCCTATTCCTTATTCTGACATCACACCTTTGTGAGTCCATTCCAGATTGCTGGTACTCACATTCTATAGACTGGTTGTAAAATTTGATAGGAATTAGAAACTTCAACAACTGAATTGTCAGCATTCATCCGTGAAGTGCCCATGGCCTATAAAAAAACCTGAAAATTTGTTTTTGTGCAGGAAAGGCACAGGCAGCACTAGATAAAGTGTTGCCAGCCCAAGTTTTGATTTTCCCAGCACAAGTCCATGACCGTAACTCAGCTCAGTTGCCTTTAACTTCCCCTTGTTAATGACCTCAAAGCACAGAATATACAAATCAAGAAACAAATACTGGTAGCTGCTAAAATACACCAAAGTTACACTGCAGATATAAAATAAGAAAACTATGAAAAATCTGCTCTTCTCTGACTTTTTAATGGTAGAACAAACTTCTCATAGACTGCTATTTGAACAAAGGAGGAGGGAGTGTTACATATAATTTACACAAATAACTGCAGGCACATTTCTGAAAGACAAAAAGAAGTCAAATATACAAAGCTATAGTAGAAAGTGGTGGTAAAAAAACTGATTCAGAAGAATTAAATCAGAAGTCAGTGCAAACAATATTTATAGCTTACAGAGCAACAAGTTACTGTTTTGAAAGGTTACATTTTTCATTTCACAAATTTACAACTGAAAAAGCAGGCATGCAGGTTTTCTAGAGAAGACTGCTCACACACACTTATTTGTCACTCAGTGCAGTTTCATGCATATATTCTCCAGAGAACCTGTTTAATGAGAGGCCAAGGCAGATAACCACTAAAATGACATCATTCAATTACTGAACGTGTTGTTTTGTTGGGGGTTTTTTTCCACATTTACTGTCACCTCTCATTTGCAGATATGACTGTAGGATGAAGCTAAAAAGTTACAGATCCTTACCTGCCACACCAGCTGAAATCATGTGTACCTGGGTAGAATCTGGATTGAAAATATTGTTCAACTTTTCCTTGCAGTTTGAGTAAGCAGCAAAATATATTGCTCTAAAATTAGAAAAAAATCCAAGTTATGTTATGTTTTACATGTCAAAATCCTTAACGAGCAGAGCCATTAACTTCACTGACTGAAGATCATCTTGGGCTAAAACTTCCTTTCTCAGTAAAGAACTACTCAAGAATTAACTCTTGCAAAGTAGTGGGACTGTTCTAGGAATGGAAAAGAAAACTACAGATGACGCCTGAACTTTTTTTCCTTCACAACAGCTCCAATTACCAGCTAGTGAGGGGAAGGACAGATAGTTTGAAATATGGCAGTGATTTTTGTGACACCAGGAAGTTCAGCCAGGGAATACAAACACTGAAAAAGTTTCAGTATTCTTCAACACTAATAATAGAACAAATTTCTTCTAATGGACCTAAACTCATTCCAAGAGCAGGACAATTTGAAGACAACTAGCAATGTAGCTTCTTAAAAAAAACCCAAACATTCTTATTACTATAGCATTTAAGATTTAAATGTTGAGAACTTGTGGTTATAAATATTTATACTTTAAACACTACAGCAGCTGTGAGGCTGCGATTCACATTTTGTTTCCTGAGTTCTGTATTTATAATAGACACTGATTTTTGTCTCTGAATACGCCATGACAAATGCTGTAAACTTGTGCTACATTCAAGTCTGTGAACTGGTATCAAAACAAAGCCAGACAAAAGTCAGCGTCCCAATTCAACATATTATGAAAAATGCTTGGTTTTAGTCATTAAAGCTAAAAAACTTATTTTAAGCACATCTAAACCTCACACTTCAAGTGGTAACTCAGTTGTTTTAAATCTACAGACACCTCTCTGCAAGAGAAAAAAAATGAACGTGCCACTTTTCCCCAGCAGAACATTAACCTCATTAGCTGTGCAAACATGTTTTTCTTTATTACAAAAAAGATAAAGTGCTTGCTTTATGGGTGTAATTTCTAAAATGGAACCTGAACTCAGTTAAGTACACTGGATGTGTTATGAAACATGCTTCTCTACAGCTTATTTAAACAAAGAGCTGATGTTAAATCCACTTAGCTAATGCTTAATTGAAATGAAGTACTGGTTGAAGACAGAATCAGCCAGAGGGAAATAAAGACATGCTTATAAATAAGGTTTACACACTATATCAAGCTGACATTTTTGGCATGGTGGATGGGAGACAACAAGCTAAGTATTTCACCTGGGCGAAAACCAAAGGGAAACAGAAGGTTTAAGATACAATTAACTGAAAAGATACAGAAATTTTTTTTTCAACTGAGGATATTCCTTATGGAGGACGGTCACTTAGGCAGTGGATCCCATTCCTGGGTAAAAATTGCTATTAAAGTGATATCAATATTGAAGAATTGATAGAACAGACTGGTCTATTGTACAAAAGTACAGGCTCTCCAGACTAGGAAGTGCTGACATCCAATAGGCGTCAAGAACAAAAATGCTACTAGGTTTACCTCAGCTTTTCCAAAAAGCGGTGCTAAGTTAGTGATCAGAAAATACCTCAGATATTGCCAAATCCTTAAAAAAACTGCTAAAATAAAGATAATCTAATTCCTTCATTATGTTTTTCTTATTTATGCAGGGGATCTAAAGAACATTACCTCATCAGATCTAAAGTTTAGTTTAGCAATATTTTTCAGAAACATCCAAATACCTCAAACCAGAAAAGTTAAGATACTCTCCAACTGAGTGTGCAGGAGATAGGAATGTTTTCTCTTCAAACAAAATAAATAAACAAACAAAAGCAGGGCACTAAGTCAAGGAAAGAACAAAATCCTTGTGGAATATATTCCCTCTGCATAAAGGCTCTTCTCTTAAACAGAAGAAAAAATGTGAGCTACAAAACAACTTCAAGTATCCTCATCCAGGCCTAAGCAATTATATTACTTTTACACAGCTTTGTTTCTATACTCTTCCTATGTATTCTCCTATTTTTGGACTGAACTTCAGCTAACAGTTCTATGTAAGGATAAATTCAAACTCTGGCACAATCTGCTCCTCTCTCTGGCTGCCAGCACCAGCTGAGGAGCTGGAGTAGTTGTGCTGATGCAGAGCAACAGACAACAGCAACACCTCTGCCAACTAGATCAGATTTACATGCTCAGCCCTGTGCTGCCCCAGTACCCTTTGGAGCCCAGCCCACTGCTGGATCTGCTTTCTCTGGGACAGCTGGTAAGTCTCTCATCCTGCCCAGTGTCTCACCCTTTTTGAAGTTTCAAAACAGGTTTCCTCCTCCTCCTACAGGGGAGCACCAGGCTGAGCTTCACCAGAACTCAGGAAGGAAGACCCAGTGTTTTGAGGCTACAGTCACATAATTGCTTCCTGAAGATGATGGATTAACTGAAAGCTAAGTCTATCTTTGTATTTTCCAAGATCCAAACTTGTAGTTTACATGTGCAATTCCTTAAGAATTTTCCTTTTTAACTGGACAAAACTCTGCACAGAGGATAGCACACAACAGTAAATACTACTACAGTAGCACATAGGATAAGAAATGCTGAGACAGCTGGAGGTCTGGAGTACATAAATGGCTCAACTCCTCAGGAAAAAATTACCCCATGAACCAAAGGTTACTAGCTGCTAATTAAGTATTTACAACTGCAGATGCAAGATTTTTTTCAAATAAGCCTTGAATCTCTTAATGTATTTCATTCATTGTGCACATTTGTACTTACCTGGAAGGTGCAACACCAACTAAATTAGGACCCAGCCCTCTGAATAGAGAACGAGGGCCTTCATTTTGCAAGATCATCCTAGAAAACAAAAAGACAATACCGTAACATTCACAGCAAAACTAAGGAATGCACTAACCACCAAAACTATATCACATGAAAAACTTTCATAGTAACTGACAATAATACAGTGCTGACCACAAAAAAAACAAGTCATTTCCTAGAATCAGCATAAAAAAAAAATTACATTACTGCTCAACATACCATGAAAACCATAAACTAAATGCGGAAGTAATACTTAAGATCTCAATACAGATTTAACTTATATATAGGAACACACAGATGCATGGAGTTGTCTGTTAGGAAGTTAAAGAAAGCCTCCTTGAATCAGGGAGAAAATACAGAGCACAGAAATGTTCCCACTCATGTAGGTTGTCAATTGTTCAGGAGACAAAAATACTTCATTCTATGCTACATTCCTTTCACCACCCTTCAGCTCCCAATGTTTGTGAACTTTTTTGAGTGGGAGGGCCAGGGAACAAAGGGCAAGAGAGAAGGAGAAGAAACAGACTTCAGAAGTTCAGTTTCACTGAGTCATTGCTGTCTAAGACCCACTCTGGAAGATGCTGCTCTACTGCTTATGACACCCAGTCAGGGACAACTTTGGCAATTTATTATCTTTTCTCAGAAACAGGGAGACCTCAACATGGCTTTGCATCTGCTACCCCAGTGTGATTCCACAAGGATCCCAACTGGACACCAAATTCCCTGACAGAAGTTTGTATCTGTAAGGCTGCTTTCCTCCACATCCTGCTTTTCTTATACCCATAAACTACTGAAATCCACTAAGTATTCAACTAGAAGCCCATTCTTTGCTTTTTCTTTAAGGCATGGTGATTATCTTGACCATAGCAAAAGGAAGTTGAAAACTTCTATGTGAGAAGTGACCCTTCCTGGAGGCTGGCAGGGATTCCCTCCTATCAGTTCCGAACTGCTGCCTGTGTGCTTCTACCCAAGCACTGCTGCTGGGCTGTGGAGCCAGTGGTTTTTTGCTTTCTGACTTGTTCCAGAGAAGACGATCCTCACCTGTACACACAAGGTAATTCACTGATAGTAACTGAAACAGGAGTGTAACCCATGCAGAATCACAGCCACAGTACAGTCCTCACACCTCCTGTACCATCTCTACTATAAACACAGCTCAGGAAAGACTCCTTGGGTGGTAGCAGGGTGTAACCTTCCCCATTTGTGGGATTTACAGAGAAGCAGGAATACAAGCAGTGAGTCGAGACGTCAAATAAGGCATTATTCGTCCTTTAGTTTTGCAATACAGATCCCATGTAGTTGTGGATTTTAGGAAGAGTTGAAGACCATTATTCAGCAAGGTACCCTGGCACAGTAAGAGACTATGTATTAATATTCAGTTTACTGAAATCAATCTGCCTCACCATCTAGATGGTAATCACATTGGTATTTTACAGAGTATGGTAGGACATGGGGGGAGAAACAAGGACTACCTGCATCTCATTACTGCAAATTGCTCTAGCAATTACTTTAGAACCAGATTTAAAGTTAAGAATTAACTACATTCCCAGATGCTGCAAAACAGAACCCTGTGCTTATTGATTTAGAAACATTGGCCAATGCACACAAATAGTTCTCCTGTATATTTCTTCTTCAAAGAGCTATGCAGGTTAATGACAAGTCAATTACTCAATAAAGCAAACTACCCTTGTATAAATGGCCATTTTATTTGGAATTTACTATCAGAATAAACAAGTGAAAGCAATCTATAGCACTGAAGGAGATTCCAAGCCTATTCTGACTTCTAGTAGCTGATACACCATTGCTCTGCTGCTAAATCAAACTGAAAGTTTACCTTTACTTCCACTAAGCAAAAATAAAACAGTGGTTCTGCAGTCATCACTGCTATTTAGGAATACTGACATATAATGTGTTCCAACAACATTCCAGCTTTGTGTGCATAACAATTAGCTATCATTTCACTATGTGGGCAGCATTGCTTCACAGCAGTAATTGGAATATTGAACACATACTCAAAGACACCTTGGAAATACAAATGACTTAGACCTTTCTGTCATCCTGGAAGTATTTTTATGCCTTGCAATGCTGAACCCAATTGATGTGATCTGTGTTCACTTAAACCACTACTTAAAAATCACTACCACCACATCACGTGTTACACACGTATACATGCACATATAGCTATACATTTATTCAAAGCAGTAGGAATCTCAGGCTCTTAGAAACTTAGGAATGAAGTGTACCAGGTCTATTTGCTTCTTTTGATCTATAGTCCCAGAATTTGACAGAGCAGCAAAGAGCTGAAGAGAGGTTGCAGTAGACAGGATTATAATGGAGGTAGTTATTGATGCTCTTTTCCATTCACAGACACCAGCCGGAGGAGTGCCAGAGGCTGCACTGAAAATAAGACACAAACTTTTGCATTAAAGAGCAGATCCCAGAGCCTGCACTTGTTTATTGAAAGCAGTTAAGGGCAAATCCATGGTTGGAAGAGCAGGACAAGTGCCCCATATGGCCTCAACTGACCTTCTCATGTCACATGAAGAGCCTGCACTGGGAGGCTGGTGAGATTTCCATTAGCAAGACCTCAGGTTTAAATTGTGCAAGATGAATGATGAGAATATGTAATATGACATACAACACAAATATCTAAGAATAAAAGAATTTGCCTTTGTTACCAGTCAATAGAGTCACTTGTTCTTCTGAGTTTGTCTTCTGACAGAGATGCCTTTGAAGTCACCTCCACTGATGCTTAAGATGAAGAAATTATTCTA
Organism: Platysteira castanea; assembly: GCA_013397175.1. Lineage (NCBI taxonomy): Eukaryota > Metazoa > Chordata > Aves > Passeriformes > Platysteira > Platysteira castanea. Next base: position 45,399 of record VYXC01001548.1, read on the forward strand.
GAGCAGTCAGTTCACTGAAATTCTGACATAATTGGCCTGATTCACTCTGCCTTTAGACTAAGTAATGTGAGCCTTGGAGCACTGCACTGAATTTGCTATGACACAACCAAACTGACAACTATGAGACAAAAAATACCAGGTGACAGTAAGGCCATGACAGTGACAAAGGAATACAGTTTTATTGTCCCACTAAACAGCCCGAGTATCTTAACCAAGAGCAACTAGGTCCTGCACTTATGTATTTTTATTGTCACAATCCACTGCCATGTCACTTGGGATTTTTTCATATTTACTGTATTTAAAGAACTTGAAACACAGAATTTGTCAAGGCTGAACCAACTTTCTAAGACAAGAAGCAGTAGCAGGTCCTTCCTGGAGGAAATCTCATCTCCAAATACTGAAGCTACCTCCCCCTCCCCCCTTAACTGGTGAGCCTGAGTCCCCCAGAGTGAAGTGGACCCTTCCTGTGGGCAGTACAAGCAGTTTAACTGTAGCCTTACAACTTTCCTGGTGCCTCCTGAACTACACAAGCACTGCCAGCAAGAAGACGAAAGGCAGCCCCCATTCAGTGAGGCACTACACAAACAAGACATCCCAGATCATTGCAAAAGCTGGCCTTAGCTATTTCTTACTAGCTCTAAAAGAGTGTTACTAATCACACATCTACCAGAACACATTCAAAGGCATAAACTGTGTAGGTGGTGAAAGTCAAAAGAGACTAAAAAGTTGAGTTAATTTTAATTGCCTCCATATTTAGTAACTTCTATGATTTGGACACAAAAGTTAAAAAAAGTCTTAACAATTTTTCAGAATGAACATGAGAGTCTGGCACTTAAATGTTACAGCGTTGCCAGTGAATTCTGGGCATGCAGTTAGGCACTGTGATTTGTACAAGGTAAATCTGCTCTGGGTACTTCTAGATAAAAGCTCAAGCATGAAGGACATTTGAAAAATTGGAAACAGTTAGAAGACAAAATATGGGAAGCCATCTCCTGGTAACATCATGACAAACATAAAAGCCTGAATCCTTCATACAGATTTGTCCAGCACACCCGTCCTCCTCCCTCCCCAAAATGAACCCAAACCTTTTTGCCAGGTACACTCACTTCAGACAATGGAGAGGTCCAGGAGAAACTCTGGTTACTCGGTTGACGGTAGCACCATTCACAGTGTTGAGATGAACTTCAGAGATGTAGAGAGTCACAGAAGAGGACTGCAGTCGTGTTTTTACAACTTCCAGTGGACATGTCAGAATTGCACCAACAGTACCTCCACACCTGCAAAGGTAAATAGGATCGTCACATTTTTAACTGCAAAGTAACTGAAGGATACATTCACAAAGAATTGACATTATACTCAACACAGTCACTGCAAAACGTGAAGAATCAATGGGAACATGTGTGACAATGACAGTTATTTGCACTTGAAGGCAAGCAAACTGTTAAGTCAGTTTGTAAACCCCACAACTTGAAGTGAAAATTTAAACAGACGAAAAGTAGTCAAGGTGCACAGTCTTCAGTACACGCTGTTCAAATCAGTTCTGGACAGTAGCTCAGTAGCTTAAACGTTTAACTTCTTATGGTAAATTTTAACTTTTTTTTTTAATGTGTAGTGTGCTCCTGACCACAAACGAGGTGCCAAAAATCCTTAAGGGCAGAAAAGATTTATGCGCTAGGCACACAGGGCTACATGTGAAAACTGGTAAAATCTGTGGTGTGGCAATTTAATACCATCTTCCGAAGCCCGACTGTATTTTGGTCCTTGTACCATGAAAGCAGCGGCTGTCCAAGTGCTTCCCAAGCTCTGCCCATTTCAGCAGGGCAGACCAGGTACTGTACAGTAGAACCTGCAAGGCCAGAAGAGCTCAAGTGGCTGACCAGGTGAAGACTCACAGGGTTTGCTTCAGTCTTCCTCTTGTTCCTGAGAGCAAGCCAAGGCAAGCCGTGCACAACTTGTGCTGACAGAGCAGAGCACAGCGCAGCCAGGAACACACTGCCCTGCACAGCTCTGCTCAGAGCCTTCCTGGGCTTCCTCAGAAAGCAGTTATTAATATCTACATTCCAAGCTGTGCAACTACAGCCTCAGAGGGAAAAATAGCAAATCTACAAATTCTGAGTTCCAAGACAGTCTCTTCAACATTCTCAGAGATCAGAATTCTTAACATTGCAAAACACCCTTCCTAAACTATAGCCAGGACACTACCTGTCTATGTCCTTTAACAGACAAACAAGCTAACTAGAAGTCCAACCCTAGATTTCAATTCAGGTATTAATGCTAACTACAGCTCAGTTTGAAATCCACTAACACATAAATACAATTTGTACTAAATTCAAAGGGCCAAGCATTTGCTTCCCCTAATAAATAGAATAACGTCTATATAACAAGAAGTGCTTGATTCTGACAAGATAGTTATCAGCTATTTTCTTTTCTAACACAAGAAGCTCAAACACCCACAAACCCTTTAATAAGCTGTAAGCCTGTTCAAGTCTTTTCAAAATGTTTTCCAAAATGCAAAGGAGAGTTTGGTCCAACTTAGGAGTAACAGTTAAGACTCAAGATCTCCTATAAATTTTCACAGGAGGGTAGTCTGATGACTCTCCTACCACAGAGAATACCAAAAATACAGCACTGCACCCTACAAACCTAATCTGTTTGCACAAAGTGAACTGAGCTGCCAAGTAGAAGTTTGATGATGTTCACTTAACTCTCCATTTAAACCCAGTGACCTAGAGGTATCCTATTACTAAGCCTAAAGGCATCTTGCCCATCCCTAATTCCAACACTAGACTGAAGTCTATTCTCTTCCAAGGTTTAATTGGAGAAAAGATACTGAGTTTCTTTGCTGGTCTGGAAGAAAATGTTATCACAGGAAGATGAAAGACAGTCCTGCAGTGTGTGCTGCACACATGCAGTTTCAGCTTGACAGAGACCTTAGAGCAGCCTGCTCTGAATGAACAATTTACTTATTTGTAACAGTAAGGTACAAATAAACTTATTTTAAAATTACAGTTGCAGAAAGACAGAGTAGATGTGTTAATACTTATTTTAGCCAGGGTTGGAAGTAGTAGGAGCCTGTAATATGTTCAGGCTAACAACATGAACAGCACATGAGAAGCACAGGTAGATCAGCTCCCAAAACAATTTGACATGAAGCTACTGAAGCTCTAAAGCTCTGAGACAGACAAAGTTGTCTCTGTTTCCTGCGGTTCAAAACAGACTCCACTCCATGGTAACATGTCTGTGCAGGCAATGTAGGAAGTTGGCTTTAGAGTTTATTTCCTTTCTTGCAATCCCTCCATTTCTGTTCCCCTTGAGCTTACTGTCTTGAAAATGTTTGTGTTTGATTTCAGACAGATGACACAAGAACTTGTTTTCAAGCAACAGTAATCACAAGAGAAAGCACAAGGTATGATTTATATTAATGAGATAAATGCTATGAAGTGGGGAAGAAATGAGGACAAAAAAACTTGACCTGCATTCTTGAACAGGGCTTGAAGTTTGGAGCCCTTAATGCTCCCTCTAGCTACATCAGAGCAGAAAAATTTTCTAGAGTTGAAGATTAACACTGACCTGGAGCTCATGCCCTGCATGCTCCCCTGCGCCACACCCAACTCACAAGGGATGCCTGACTGCAGCACTTCTGCCAGACATCCACTGTGAATGGGTCACACATCCTTCACTCAGCAATGAATTACTGGGGAAGAGGGCTGATACACTACAGCTACTCTGTGCTTGCTCTTTGTAAGTTTGCCTACAGCAGGCACTGGTCAGTGACAGCCAGCAGCTGTAACAACAGCCAGCACTATGATCACAGGCATCATAAGGAAGCAGCAGATCACCCACCTCCCTTAAAGAGCCTTTTCCTGCACCAACTTCCGCCATTCAACTAATTTCAAATAATCAGCACCCTTTGCAGTTTCTTGCTGTTAGTTTCTTTGGTGAGGCTTTTCTTAAACAATATAAGACATCTTGACTGAACCCAAGAATATTTTTAATGCTTTCTTCCACTAACTATTGATAGTTTGAATTAAACTTTTTCTCTGTCCCTCATCTTCAAGATCTCAAATTGCTAGTTAAAATTGCTGAAGAAAGCTGAGAAGTTTTACAGTCCTATGTGGTTCCGTAATTCACGTCTTGGCAAAATTCCCAATTTCTACTTCAGTCAAAGTAATACGTCACTTTCCTAGCCCTCAAAAAGCCCCATATGATAGACACAACATCTGAAACTGAAGGAGTGATGATATGTTGAGGAGCCAGAACTATTGCAATGGTAACAAGATGTGCTGAGTTTGAATTAAACTACTAAATGAAGGCATAATCCAGTAACTACCCTGACTTGTCTACTTCACCTGACCTTTAAGATAAACACCGCAAGGCTTGACAAAAATCTGTTTATGAAAAAATGTCAGTAAACAGAGCTTGTGGGTAAACAAAGAAGAGAAACGATTCAAAAACATACACTCTGTACAAATAAGCAACTTCTAAGAAGCAGAGCAGCTGTTCTGTCACCAGCATCAATGACAGGGTATTTTACTTCGAAATGTATTTCCAGCCTTGCTTATTTAACATACTACTGGGAATACCATCAGAGACAGATACGTTTTTGTGCTCAAGTCCTGGCAGGCCATTAACAGCCAACCATCAGCTCCAGCCTACAACAAGTGCTCTATAAATTGCCAGCAGACTGCTGCCACTTTTCCTGCTCCCCTCCTCACTGGCTCAAATTAAGGGGAGTATTTTTAGTTTGTGGTTTAACACACATTAGGAACTAGAACAGTTCAGAAGAACATTTTTTTTTTAACAGTTTGAAGAATATTAGATTTCTTCTCCTCGATAATGCAGGTGGGATTTCGTAAACTACTTCAGAAATTTCTACTACCTAAAACCACTCTGGGCTTGAGTCTCTCCAGTCATGCATGCACCAGGCCCCAACAAGCGTGACTTGTAGGAACACTTACTAATGTGTAACTTTTTCTCCAGGACTAGATGAATTTCACCCGCTAGAGTAAGTAGGTGAGCAAACACACTCCTGCTGACACAGTGTAATTGGGAAGTGAAAAATGGCAAGACCTGAGACACTCCTGTGTCTGAATGCTTACTGCAGTTTCCAGTGCATGCTGTTCAGAAGACTACTTGCTTATCTTACCTATCCTAAATGTCACATTTGACTCTCATCAATGTTTTTTACAAGCCTTTTCCAGCTTTCCCAAGTGATTATAAAAAAAAGCTTGCAAAGCTGACTTGAAAACAAAAGCCATGGCTGCCTAGTGCTAGTTTCAGATTCACCTTTCACAGTATTTGTAACCACAGCCTCAAAGACTTAAAGATAACCTTTGACCCTGTTATCTTAGGTCTACATTCATTCATGTATTTTACCAGCTACTTATCTTTCCTGTCTGAAAATGAAAGCTCCATGCAAACACTGGCTGTCAAAAGACACAGCAAGAGTCAAAAAAAAAGTATCCAAGCAACTTGCAGTCAGAACACTTTTCTATCTGTTCATCACCTACTGCAAATTCAGGTCCCAAGTCTATGAGCAGTTTCATGGAGCTGTCTAAAAACCAGAGTAACTGTCACATCAACAAAATTGCAGCTTTGGAAATTAATTTGATAGTATCAGTCTTTAGAGAGTTTAGAAGAGCTTCAGCAAGTACAGCTTTCAAAAACAGCATTCATTAATCCTGAATTGTCAGGGTTTTCCTATTATTATACTGTTCAACTTGAGTACTAGCAGCCAAAAACACTTACTTGCCTTGCTCATAAATTATGTTTCTTTGCTGAAACTTAGGAAGTGTAAGTTAAGCTCACATCCTTAAACTACAAACACTAATCAAACTTGCTATTTCTAATTAACATTGCAAAAATGAAATGCCCCTGGATGTTCTGCCACATAAAACCTAAAAGTGAAAACAGGAAAAACACCACCACGGGATCAAGCATCACTGGGTTCCATTATCCAAAACAAACATCAACATGAACAGTGTAGCTTCTATTAGGAGCCAGAGTAAATCAATATTTACAATAACATTTGTATTAAGTAAAAACAGCTCAAAGCATCTAGAAAGAAACATGAGAAAAATAACAGTGGCACAGTTTCTCAAGTACTGACAGCAATTTTCATGCAATTTAGTAACCCCATGGAGCAAACCCCAAGCTTTAAACAAACACTCTCTTGTTTCACACAAGAATTCCCAATTCACACAGAGATGTATCTGAATATAAAAATAACCTCAAGTTTGGACAGAAAGGCACTAACCTCCTTCTCACTTCTGAAACACATCCAGGGTTATTCAGGAAGGTATTTTAGGGCAGAGGAGCTGAGTGCTTGGCAACTCAGTTATGACTCAAGTGGCTGTTTTCTGAAAGGGCATAAAAAAGCCCCCATCACCACAATACCTGCTACACATTTTTAACTATCTTCTGAAATCAGAAAAAGCCCAAGGATCTTTAACTGTTACTTCATACATTTCAACAGTGTCTGATCTTGCTGAGAATTCAAACACTTATTTTAAATACATTTTCTGCACCTTAACCATTTCAGCCACTGCAGAGATTTGCCAAGAACCTCTGTCAGACAGAGTGATTATAATTACAGACCAATTTGAGACAGGTCTATAATCAAGACAAATAAAGAGGCTCTTCCCTATACTTCCTCACACATTAAATTAGAAGACAGCCAGATTTCAAGAAACACCAACAGTGAAAAGAAGCAAACCTGAGACTGTCCAATTGTGAACTCAGAAAAGCAGCTGTCTACCTCCTAACCCAAGCCTCTCATTTTGCTGAGGAAACAACGCTCACGCAAGTTCACTGCTCTGATGGAAGTTCGTATAATACAGAATTACTGTCATAAACTTTCTGGAAATGAAAAATAAATCATGAAAACCTGACCACTATTTTTGTAGCCAACACCTGAATTTTCACTGTATGGCTGCAAGTCAGAACATCCAAAGCATATTAATCTTTCCTCTAAAGCAAAACATTACGGTTTTCTACTAATTTTTTTAATGATCTAACAACTAGAAAAGCAACTATCTTACTACTTAAACAAAAAATGTTAATCTATATTCTATATTTCAATCACGACTTTTTAATTCAAGAATGGAGAGTGTTCAACCGCATCCTTGCTTTAGAAAAAAAGCACCCGAGTTTATACTACCAACATAATATCTACAGTGACAACAGTTGCTATTTGACTACACGGTGGAAAAAGAGAAAATATACAAAAAACCCATACAGCCTAGGCAGCTACAGAGAAATTCCAGGATAGCCCCACTTATGTTACTAAACTAGCAGTGTCATCTGTCAAAGTTTTATTACAGAAAGCAGGAACTGGAGAATGAACTTGAACTTAAAAAAAAAAAAAAAAGAAGCCAGTAGATAATCATGTTGTTTCCATAGAGGCTGTAGTGCAACTTAAACGCAAAGCTCTTGCCCTCTAAGTTTCACTGAAGACTAAAGATCACTCAGGTGATCTGTAGTGCACCATGCTTGCAAAGTCATGAGATGACCCCAAAAAACTCTTTTACTGCAAAATGTGACCAAATAGACAATGTGGCCAAGTGCTAGCTTGGCTGAACTAAGGCACAGGAAAGGTGGCTGGCACTCAGCCTCTTCCTCACAGCATAATGCCTGACCCAGCTGGCCAGCACCTAACCATCAACCAGACTGCTCTGCAATAAATAGGAATCAGCAAGCTGAGCTGAGCAATCTTTTATCTGGTCTCGAGTTTCAGGTTTATAAACCTGTTTCTGACATAATACACAATTCTGCCCAGTAATTTCCCCTGTGCAGAGCTGTCAAGCTGAAGGGCTACAATCAGGCACCACTCACAGAATCCTTAGGGTGGACGGGACCTCTGGAGATCATACTGCTTAATGTCCCTGCCAAGGCAGGGTCACCTGGAGCAGGTGACATAGGAACATGTCCAGACGGGTTTGGAATGTCTCCAGAGAGGGAAACCCCACAACCTCCCTGGGCAGCTGTTCCAGTGCTCTGCCACCCTCAATATAAATACGTTCTTCTTATGCTGAGGTGAAACTTCTTGTGTTTCAGTGTGTGGCCTCTGCTCCTTGTCTTGTCGCTGGGCACCACTGAAAAAAGTCTGGCACCATCCTCTTGGCACATCTTTGAGATATTTGTCTGCATTAATGAGATCGCCTCTCAGTCTTCTCTTCTCCAGACTGGGCCAGAAAACAGGCCCAGCTCCTGCAGTCTGTTCTCATAACAGAGATCCTGCAGATCCCTCATCACATTTGTAGACCTCTACTGGACCCTCTCCAGCAGCTCCTTATCTTTCTTGAGCTCCTGCTATTGCTTTTCTGAATGCTTAGAAGGATGCAAAGTCTGAAGAAAACAGTACACATTACTGCATCTTGGGCCTCCTGCTGCACAACTCCCCTCTTAAACAGGGTGCCACAAATTAAGGGGATGACAAAGCCCACACAGAGGCACTAGATCAGGTGCACAATGCTGCAAAGTGTGCCAAAAAGCAGAGAAAATACTCACATGTATCCAAGTTACTCAGACGCAATACATTATTCTGCCACCTCAAACACCTCAGTCCAGAAGCAGCAAGCTCATTTTTTGTTAATGAGGAGCACAAAGGGAAATCACAGCTTTAAGCTCTCTCATGGGATGCAAGGTGTGTGCTCTGTCACTTCTGCACAGCCATGCTCACTACCCAAATACACTTTTACAGTCAAGCCCATCAGGACCCCCAGCTTTTCCTTTTAAGCTGGGTGCCCTTCCCACCCTGTCCCTGGAAGAACCACAGGCTTCTGAAATATAGCCCATACATTTTGAGACTTCATTAGTAGCTGTAAAGGTACAAAAGTTACCTCAAACCTAACATCCTTACCTCTGGGTACATTCCTCCGTCCCATTTCTTTTGCCTTTGTGGTGGAGAGCTGCATGACCATGCCAAAGCCCCACACGGAAACGCAGCACACACGGAGCGTTAAAATGCATTCCATGGATACAGCGGCCCTTGGACACGAGCGTGACCAGCGGGGCATTCCCAGCCCGCGGAGCCGCCAGGGGAGCCCAGGCACGGTGGGCCCCGGGTGTTTCTCAATGAAAACGCCAGATAAGGGACAAACCCGGGAACGGCCATCAGGGGGAGCGGGCTGGTTTTACGGGAAGCCTCCACTCCTGCCTCCCCAAGGGCCCGCGTTCCGCCCGTGACACAACGCAACACCCGGGGCCGGGCCCGACCGCGCAGCGGGCCCGGAAGGGCCTCAGGGCACAGGGCGGGAAGCAGAGCGCGGCCCCGTCTCTCCTCCCCGCGGCCCCTGGGGCACAGAGGAGCGGAGCAGCCCCTCACAGCCCCACCGAGGTGCCCCCAGGCAGGCGCTCCAGGCCGCCGCCGACCGCGCGCCCAGGCCAGTCAGCAGCGGGGCCAGACCCGTAGCCCGGGGAGGAGAACGGGAAAGCGCAGGAGCCGTTCCCGGGGCTTCACCTACCCGCCAGCAAAGAGATGCACCAGGGTGTCTCTTTGGCTCATCCTCGTCGCCTACACCCGGGCGGGAGGAAGGAGGTGCCGGGCACTTCCGCCCCACGCTCACGGCGCCGCTCCTGGCAGGGCTCAGCATAAATACGGGCGCGCCGGCTCCGCCTCCCGCTGCCGGCGGGGCTCCGCAGGCACACGGACCGCGGCTTCCTGTGAGGGAAGGGGAGGGGGCCGGGCCCGGCCGGGCCCGCCCCTCGCCGCGGCCGCTGCGGCACAGAAAGTGCGTGGCTATGAATATGCATGACATGGATAGGCCACAACACCGCCCCCCAGCAAACCGATGCTACTATTGGCTGGGGAAGAGTGACGTCAGCGCAGGCACAGGGCCCACCTCGTGAATATGCAACGATCTCCTCGCCCCCGAGGTAAACAGAGGCCGCCATTGGCTGCGGGGTGTGACGTCACGCGGGCGCTGCCTCCTATTGCCGGGCGAGGGGGTTGGCGTGCCCCGCCGTGGGGGTGCTGGGGCGCGGTTGTGGCGGGCGCTGTCCCGTAGCTGTCTGGACACAGTGCTGTTCCCTGTGCTCCGGGATGACCCTGCCTGAGCAGGGACGTGAGACCAGATGCCCCACTGTGGCCCCTTCCAACCTGAGCCCTTCTCTTACGCCCGCAGCAGCTGAGGCTGGGAAGGTCACAACCAGCAAGTGCAGAAAATGTGGGGAAAAGGGTATGAAAAACAGCCCCAGTGCCCTCAGCACCCTCAAACAGCAGCATTAGTAAGGTGTGTGGTGGCCTTAGTTTTTGTTTCCTCTTATTCTTGAATTCTGGGTCATCCCCTCAGCTACCGAAGCAACGCATCGCCCAAACACTGCTCCTTGGGTGTTTCTGAAGGGAGCATCGTGGCTCGCTGAGTGGCTTTCATATTGGTTTTACTCAAAAACATATGGATAAGGGAAAATAACTAAGGCTAAATAGGAAAACACTTGACATCATGTGTAAAATTGTCATCAGAGTTAATATGTTGAAAGTCCAAGTACCTGAAGGCAAATACGTTACTTACTAAAATCTTCATGAATATCCACAACAACCCTCCCACAGAAATATAAGCAGTTATTTCATAAACAGAGTTTTCAGTAAAACAGGAATGCATTTTCAAAGCTGTTTCTTAAATGAGAAATGCTCCTCTGAGCAAGTAAGCTCATGTGGAAGACAAATAAGCTGGAAATGTAATGTGAGATTTTTCAAAGTGTGGTGTGAGTTAAGGAGGAGGTTGGGTGGGAGAAGGCTCGGACAAGTGTGAGATGTGGAGATGGTGGGGAAGAAAGTTGTTGCATTGAACTGAGACAAGTAAAAGTAGGACAATGATTTTACAGCTGGGATTCTGCATTGCCACTGGACACAGCATGTAGTTGAAACTAGCAAATGGATGAGGAATAATTGTTACAAAGTAGAAAAACACGCAAGACTTTCACAAGCCTGTAGTATATGTGTATGAGATATATTAATTTAATATTCAAAAGTGAGAAAGCATCGTGTGCTGCTTGGCACAAGATTTCGCATGGAAAAGAGTAAATATATTCAGGTTAATTAAAACAGATACATTATTTTGAAAGTATTGTTGGAAAGCTCCAACCATGATTTTATTAAATCCTACATGAAAGATGGTCATATGCCAAATACTTCGTGTGAGGTCATGGGTCCAATTTTTTTCAAACTCTTTCAGTAGCTTAAAAGGGAACAGAAGATGGGTTTTCTGCAGGCCATGTGATTCCATCCAGTGAGCACATGTCCTAGTAAACTCAAAAGAAGATTCAATACCAGACACAGGCTCTGCTTTATTCTGTGTCTGTATAGGTGAACTCCTAATCTGGGAACTTTTAACTTCATCTGGCATGCGTGATTTCCATGGTGACAAACAAAAAAATGTAATGTGATTATTTTCATGAATACTTATTGAATAGTTAGAATAAGTTGAGCTACTGAAACAATTTGTTTACATAACTAGATGCTTTGTAATTTTTAAAATATACCTTTTTATAGAAAATTTAGATATTAAATTGAAATGTTTAAAGGGCCTGAACCAAAATATTTTCAATTTTTATTAGGAGCCTGAAGCACTTTGATTCAAAATAATTTTGCAATATTTTTTGAGAACTGACTTTAATACAACCTCTGTTCTCCTTGCTAGGCTGGGCTTTCTGGCTGGACTGCATATCCATTATATTAGATGGATATGAATTCATACAGTGTGTTTTCCCTTTCATCCATCACGGTAAGTGTGGGGAGAAGATGCCATGTGGGATCACACCTGAAAGTGCAGAACATAAATAAAAACATCCAAATTGCATGAAGTCCCATTTTCAAAAAATCTCATTCATACATGTCTTTATATGATTCTATTCTTTTCCATATTTTTATTGCAAAAACCTGAGTAATTCTTTCCTATTTTGCTTCATGTAGCTAAAGGTGTAATAGAACTCAACAAAGATGTCATAGGAGAAAAAGTGTAATAAAAAAAATTGAAGACTTTGTTTCAGTTTTTTTTTTAAGTTTTCCTCAAGATACACATAGCATGTGCTGCACTTTTCCTCTTGTAGCCTTTGAACAGAACACACCCTTTCTTAAATTTTGTCATTGGCTTTCTGTGTCAAAAAGAGCAATAGAATACATTAGAATATCTGATAACAGCTGGGTTTTTTCTGCTCCTTTATAGCAACCTAAGGTGGGAGAATAGATTCTTCCTGTGCAGCAGAATCTCTGCCGCCTTTTTATCACTGGGTTGCCAAAAATTGCATTTGTCTTTCCCTTCAGAACTACTGTGTTGGACTTATATCCTTCTTAATATAGTTATAAAGACCCTCTATTTTTCTAGTATTTATATGACCACATTTCACAAGTTTCAAATATACAGGAAATGGAACCATTACTCCCCATCTGAAACATGGATTTAGTGTAGTCATGGCTTTGTTTACCCTATAGTGTTCTTCAAACAAGCACTTGCTATCTTCTGCCAGTATCAAGGTTAACCCTCATAAAACAACAGAAAACAATATTTGTACTAAACAACTGCTTAAAAATATTTAGCATTCTTAGATGCTCTGTTTATCTAAGGGATACATTATTTCTTTTCCTGACCAAGCTAACAGAAATATATTTTCTTCCTTCAAGAAATCGGAAAACAAGGTTTATTCAGTTGGGAATTTTGGTTCTGAACAATTTTAATCCACTTCTTTCTCCTTCTATGGAATTTTCCTGCCTTGGGATAACATTTTTTATTGATATCATGCAGTAATGGATGTACGTATTACATGTTCATGCAGACAGAGGGAAATCTGTATCCCCAGGGGACTTGAAAGTAGGTAGGATCCTTCATTCCAGTAAACTTCTCAGGTTTGTGTGAATCAAAAACCCAAACAAAACCAAACAAATACCCCAAACAAAACCCAACCTCCCCTTTCCTGTTGATGAATGGAGCACTGAGGCTGAGGAGCAGCAGGCAGTGGCACAGAGCTCAGCTGAGGGCCTGGCTCAGGCAATACCATGTGGATAAAGCAGGTTGCATGTGGCCTGTGGTGCTCCCAAGAGTGGAGGCAGAGTCCAGCCTCTCTTTTAAGGCCTCAGGAAGCACAACAATTGCTGTGAACTTGCTGGCCCTGAGCTGCTGGGTTGTGAGATGGAAGACACAAATCTCCCTTGAGCAAGCAAATCTATGGAAGTTGCTGAGGACACAGGAGGAGGCCCAGCTGAGGTGTGCTGCTTCTTTTTCTTCATAGGAGCTACCCTTTCCTGATCTCCTTTATGCCTACTTTAAACAATCATCCCATTCACCATGCTCTGCTTGTGTCCAAACATCATGGAAAACAAGCAGAGATGTCTTAAGGTATTCCCTTTAAACGCATGTATTCAGGAATGACAAGATGTGGAAAATAAAAAGTTATGAATTCTCAGAATTCAAGCCTATGAAGTTAAGTTTTTATTCATTTTCTTTAGTCTTTCTAATATTTCAAGAGCTTCAAGAAGAGTGAGTGAATGTAGACTATTCACAGAATTGTGACCACTAACTTCGTGTTCTCCTCTTTAAGTATTTTTTATTTCAAGGAACTCAGCACTTATAATCTGAGAAATTGTCGAGACTACAGCAGATTTTTTAAAATTTCACAAGGTAATGTTTTGTGTAATTGCACTTGGTGGGGGTTATCCTGACGATGTGTGATGTTTTCCTGTATTTCTTTCCAATGGAATAAGATGGAGGGTATCAGGCACCACACAGGGAGTGAAGAAGGACTGGAGAAGGAATATTCCTACTGGAAGGCACAGTTTTCCAGGGCTTAACATCTGATCTGTCTCAGGGCCAGAATGGGTACCGATACAAAGTGTCTGTGCCTGAAGAACTATCATATGTTGTAAATTCCAGGGGATTAAGTATTGGGACTACATCCCAAACTGGAATGGCTAAAGGTAGCCGGTGCTGCAGGGGCAGCTCAGCTGAGGCCTCGTTACAAGTACACAGAGCGAGATAAAGCCCGAGGACTCGGCAGCAACAAAATATGAGTGGGCTGTTACTCCAAGAGGGGAAAAACAGTGAGCTGCTCTCACAAGGAAGTCAGGCTAACATTAGACTTTAAATTACAACTTCTGTGCTTCAGAAAAGGAGTAGTGGGCGATTAAGGCTTCCTTTCTTTCATAATATTTTCTGTGTTCTGTGGAAGGCATTTTTAAAAGCAGTTTGATCCAACATTTGTAAGTGGATGAAGTATAGCTTGTTAAACAGCCAGCATTAATCTCCTGGTACATCTGGCTTAGAAATGAGACTTGAGCTCATGCTTATTAATGACACTGAGAAACTGAGCTGCTTCATTATTGCTAATGAAGGTGGAAGGGTTCAACTTAGATCTAAAGTAAGCCTCTGCAAAGAAACTGTGTGGGTTTCTATAGTATGTGTTACATGAGATATATATGAATTCTTTTGGGGGGAGGTGGTTTTTGGTTTTTTCCCCCTTTTTAAGACCTTTTCCCTGATATTTTATCTAATTTGTTTCCATAGACTATTCAGAACAGAGGAGATGGTGTTATGTTCTCACACAGTGTTCTTTTTCTCTCTGCTAGTATGTTCACAGAGCTTTTCAATGAAGGGAATAGAATTTTAGACATATAAACAGCAAAATCTTAAGACTGTCCTATAAATAACTTGCCTTCTGACTTGTGCAACTCAGACTCCAGGGATAAACACCACCAGCATAAATGGTGAGATTGGGATTTTTGTTGCCAGGAGCTGGGCATATTTTAAGTTGAGATCTGGAGTCATAGCAGGATAATACAAGGAACCTTTTTTAGCTCATAAAGTGTACTAATTCTGAAAGTGAACAAAGTGAGTGTATTTGTACTGCTCCTTTGAAATGATAGAAGTGAATTTGTGCAATGGTGTAAAGTACAAGACATCTACTCTATCCTAGCAAAAGTTGACCACTCTGAGAAATTTTAAAAGTGCCTTCATTTTATTAACACACTTCTATCTATCTGCTTATTAATATATTTTTAACTCAATTTCACAAATAAGGAAGCAGAATGAGACCAGACAGATGTTTAACCAAAACCATTGGACAGATCAGTGACAGATTTGGAAATAACCTTTTGACCAAGAAAGCCAGCAGGGAGGGCGTGATAAACAACTGTCTTTATAGTTTGTACAGGCCTTCTTTCGCTTGAGAACGCAGCAGCCTCTGTTCCTTGAGGACATAACCTTTGTAATACACCTTTGTAAATACATATTTGT
Organism: Platysteira castanea; assembly: GCA_013397175.1. Taxonomy (NCBI): domain Eukaryota; kingdom Metazoa; phylum Chordata; class Aves; order Passeriformes; genus Platysteira; species Platysteira castanea. Next base: position 60,623 of record VYXC01001548.1, read on the forward strand.
AAGTCTGTTGCTCAGCTGCTTGTTTATCTGAAGTCTGTAGCTTACAGAATATTCAGAAGATAAAGGAGAAGAGGACAGGAAAAAAGGATAATAAGTAGGGAAAGAAGAAGAGAGGAGCAGCTGATCCTTAAAAAAGGTACAGGTTATCATGTAAATGAGGACTGGGAGAGTGGTATATGGGTTTTAGAGTCAGGAACATGCAGGTACTTACTACAGAGTAAAGGAAATAGTTCCTCGTAGTTGGCCCTCATGACATGGTGAGCACTTTGCATGACTTAGGCTGCCAGTTTTTACCACAGGTTTATTCAGAGAATCAGGTGTACAGAAGAGCCATTCAGATTATCTGCCAAATGGATGCCTTATCATATTAAAGAACACTTAGAAGATTTGTTTTGTTTAGACTGGGTAAATAAAGACTAAGAAAAGATATAATTTCTGCTGAAAAAATATGTCAGAGGAATAAACTACAGAGACCAGAGAAGTGAAATACTACATAAACCAAAGGTCAATATTAGCAGAGTCTCCAGAGGTCATGAATAAATTCAGGTAGAGAAAAAAAAGTGAGAGTCTTTGATGTGATTTTCTACAGCATCAGGAGGGTAGGATGAAAGATTTCAAGTGTTGTATGCACCCTATGCCCAGCTGAGTTTCAAACTGTGAGGAGATGAGTGGGTTACCTTGTCAAGGCATCCCTCTTTTGAAAGGTGTGAATCCAAGATGCAATTCTGTTTCTGCCCATCACCATAGTAAGGGCTTCTGTCCTTAGCTTACTTTGAGAGGGCTGTGTAAACAGTGTCCCATGGCTCAACGATAAGTTTTCTGATGTGAAAAACTTCAAATATTTGAGAAATTTACTCACTTCTAAATGAAGCAGAACTTATACTTTTTTTCTTTTTTCTTTNTCAGAAGGCAGAAGAAATTGTGGCTCATTTAGAAAAGGTGAACATGTGACTGCATAGGTTTTGCAAAGCTGGAGTAAGCAAACCCAGGGAGCTTAGCAGTTGTGTGATTACTGCCTGCACCTCGCTGTTGTGTTTCTTGGGAGAGGCTGGCTCTCTGTGCAGAGGAGGGCTCACAGCAGCACACGTTGCTCTCTGGGCTGTGTTGGCCTTTGGTGTTTTATGTGAGCAGCCTGCTTTGGACAACTGAGCAAACCCTACCATCCTAGGTGTGTAGGAAGGCTATGGAAGTGTTTTCAGGCCCCTGGCAGTTGCCTAAGGAGTCAGTTACCTTGCTGCTCTCCCTTGATAAATGTGGTTTAATAATCAGTGTCCGTCTGGAGGAAATGTTGCTTCTCTAGCTTGTCTAAGCCTGGACAAGGAATTTGCCTACCCAGGTGTACCTTAGGGACACAAGCTTCATTATTGCTAATGAAGCAGTTAAAGACATATTGCCAGGAGGCTTTATATTTTTGCAAGAGATAATTCATTGGAAGTTTTGGTGTGTAGCTGTGCAGTATAGTTTCTTTCCTGGATATTATGTATATGACACAAAGCTCAGTTGGAGCCTCGATTTTGAAGTGTAGAAACTATAACTGGAAGGAAAACTGTTACTTCAGCTGCTTCGACAAAGGAAGAAGGTTGAATATTATTAACAGCTTGTTTATCCTAACGGGGCAAATATTATTTCAAATTTTATTTTCATTGTATAAACTCTTCACTGTTTCCTGTAGGCTATGGAAATGTCTTGTCATGTTCCAGATTCTTCTGACGGTCTCATTTATTTCCAGAGATGGTGGAGGAACAAAGTTTGGATTTGTTTTTTTAAAAGGGTCAGATTGTAATTGATTTTCCACCCCTGAACAGCCTGTGGATGTGATTCCTCTGCCTAGAAAAGGCACTTTCAGAAATGGAAAGAACCTACTTAGAGTATAAGCAATGCCAGTTTCAAAGATGTTTAACAAAACAAAAAAGAACACTTACAAGTTGCTCTGTTTTATTCAAGACTTTGTGGAACACTGATTTACTTGACCTTTGATAACAAATTAACAAGATTATGATGAGCAGTTAATGGCTCTGGGACAGGGCATCAGGTCAAACATGAAATCCCCATTTGTTCTGGAATTTATTTAGCACAAGTAGGCTCATGTAAGTTCTGGGGATACATCACAGTCTCAGATACAAAGCCCTGGTAACTCTTCATTTCTCAGTGCTATTTTTTCCTCCCCCGTGAAACACAAGCTCACTTATGTTTTAGCCTGTTCACTAATCAAATGCAGTGAGTTATCTTTCCCTAGTTCTTTCAAAATACTCTACAAAATCTTCTGTGCGTTTTTGTAAGTTTGGACACAGTGAACCTCAAGTAGTTTCATTCATAACATGCTGTATGGGCCTTAACCTTGATGAAATTGCAGCTTGAATGACTTTGCTCTTATCAGTCTTTTGGAAAGAGTAGTGGTTTTTGTGATGTGAAATGAGTGGTATTTGATCGAGGTGGCTTTGACAAATTAATCTTTCAAGTCTTGACTGGATTTGGAATTAGGTTGTTAGTCACTGTGGCGGGAAGAACTATATTTAATTTTTACCTAAGGCATGAAGTGATGAGGAAATTGAATTTATTATCTTTTCATGATGAAACATGATGTATTTATCTCCATAAATGAAATAGAAGTTCTGCATAACCCAGTGTCAATGGTGACCTAAGATTTTAACCCCCCTATTTTTAATCATACTATGAAATTTTCAGTATCTCTTTTTAAAAAGCATCTTTTCAATTTCCATCTCTCAAAATACAAGAATTTCTGGCTAAGAATATACACTTTATTCTTACTTTCAGTTATATTTGAATCTTATCTTGATTTTAGTTTGCCATGTGTGCAAAGCAGAAGTCTATGTGTTCACAAAGCCAAGTCTGTGTGAGACTATGTAATACACGTGTACTTCAAGTGCCTCCAAGCAGAATTCAAATGTTCCAAAATCCAGCTGTGTAGTACAGTGGTGGCTTTGTTTTCTGTGTTCTACAAGTCCTGAGTTCAGATTAGGGGAAGTTTGATTCCTTGCCTGTTACTGTGTTTTATCCAGAATGGAGCAGTGTTGAAATTCTGAGATATTTGACCACATTCTTCCATGAAGTGGAGTCTGAGGGGAGGTTTGCTGTGTAACTTGAGGCATATGTCTGTCTTCTGTCAGAGCAGATGTTTTGAATTATTTTTTTTTTGAAGATACTACCAGTTACTATAAACCAAGCTATCTTTCTTACCATCATCTGTCACTGCAAAGAAAGGAAGGGACATCCCCACAGGAATAAAGGTGGAGTAGGAGTAGGAGCCCAGCTCCTACTGCTGCTTCCCATTGTTCTTCACAGTCTTTTATTGACTTTTATGGTGTCAAGAATAAGAATACTCAAATAATGAAAGTCATTATTTTGGATGTTGAAATCATCCTCAGAAACTGATATGGCCAGTTCTTATATCTAAGGGAGGATGGAGGGAAGAAGCATTACATCTTTGTTCAAGGAATTGTCAAAGTTATATGTAGAGCTTGCATCTCTGGGATGGTGGTAGATATACTGATAGAGGGGTTCTGAGATAAATTTTAGTAATAAAATGACAGGTTTTTATTTTAACAATGTGTAAAGGTCTCTTTGAATGGCTTTAACATCTGATCTTTGTTTTATTATTTTATTTTTTCTAAGGAACGAGCACTGAATGACAGTACTGACTCTTCTTCAAAATCTGAATTTGTAGCATTTGGAGGAAAAGTTACTTGCCATTCTGCAACAATTATTTCCAGAAAAGTAAGCTAATGGTGAGTTTGACCTAAGGTTATTATATCTGCTGCTTCCTTCAGGTAAACATAAACTCAAATTAAGAATGTATTATTCTCAGAGCTTGACAAGTACCAAGGATTTATCACAATAAGAACACTGCTTTCCTATTGCTTATAAAAAAACACTGAAACACAGCCTCTAGGTTATAGTTCAACTCCCCTACAATTATCAGGCTGACACTTTATAAAAAGAGCTATTGATGGAACCCTCATTAAGAGTATGTTCAAACCACCTTTGAAAAATACGTGTGAAAACTAGTTCAAAATACACCGGTGAGCATTACAAGCAGAAGGGTCCATGGTATTTACAGGAAGTAGTCATTCCATATTATGCAAGAGAGTAAATGAAACCAATTGCAGTGATATATTTAAATCATTGGGGGTGGGGTGGGAATCCTGAGATCTGAACATATGCTAAATGATAGAAGTGAGACTTTCAATGTCACTTATATTTACTGTGAACAGATGGGATTTTTGTTTCCTTATTCTGACTTGCCTTTAGGAATTCCATCCTAGACCAAGTCCAAGATACAATTTTTTTCCCTTGTCATTTAGTCACAAGAAAAGACTGAAGGTGTGAGGATACGTTGAAAATTGTTCTCTTCTGCACTTTTTGCTTGTAGTTATTAGTGATATTTTCTAACTGGAGGAACTCTAATTAAAATCAGATGGCAAATATATCCTGAAATATTAATGCATGAAAAATTTGCCAGCACTGCCAGCTGCTGATGCCATTTCAGAAACATAGTTGGTTTTGCTTGTTATATCTGAATGGGTTGCTGTGGAAGTTTATTTTCAATCTCAGCCTAGTTCTGGAAAGAAATAGAAGAACAGCTTAGAAATATAGCTCCAACATTTTCCTCATTTTTGTCCCTGCTTTAGAAGAAAAAGGATTACTGCTGAAATAGGATGTGGCTCATATATTTTTAAACAGTACTGGTGTGTAATGCTGGAAAGGAGCATATACCATGATGTTAATGATATGCAATTAGGTAGCAGTCTGTAAAAAACCCCCAAACCAAAGCCAAAACTATTTGGTGATCAAAAGATAGGCTTATGTTCCACCAGGTCAGATAAGCATATCATTTATTTTGACTACAGCTTCCAAGAACTTCAACTGATGGAATTTGGGATTGCAGTCACTATAGAGGCTCAACTTAATTGGCTTTAATGATCTTTGGCCAAGTGACTTCTCTCACTGTCTTGGAGGTGATGCATTGGTGTTTGTGTGTGAAGGAAATACTTAAGTATTTATTTAAATAGTCCGTTGGAGTAAAACTGAACCATTCTCAAACAATGTGACATTTCCAGCTCCTCAGACTCTGCGTGGAACCTAATTCACACTGAATGTAATCAGTTACACTTCAGGGTTGGCTAATCTTCAGCTGCAATCAATAAATCAGCCTGGACAGGGAGAGAGCAGATGAGTCAGAAATGTACTGTGGTGTTTGCTTTTGTAGCCTTTTTGAGAGGTCGGATAATGGAGACATCAATTAAAAGCAGGATAAACAGCAGGCTTCTTCCAGTGCGATAGTGTTTCCCTTTCTTAAATGGGAGTGTGAATTTAGCTTTAGAGGAAGCAGCCAAATCATTGGTTGTGCTTATAAGCAATATAATTCAGATATGGCAGGTAAAAACTTCAGTGCTCAAACTTCTTTCATAGAACACAGAGTGTAGATTTTGAGTGAAAATATCAATGTCCAAACCTTCTTTACAGAAAGCAATGGTTTGGGTTTTTTCAACCTCATTAATTTTCCAGTGGTTTTCTCTGTTATTTCAGTGTGGCTTCAACACTCAAAATGAAAGCTGGCTGTGATGCACATATGTGTGAAGGAGATACTTCATTTTGGATAAAACTGAGCAAACCTCAATGTGTCACTTCCAGGCTGTAATGGAACCTAAGTGTGCTGTCTCCTAAGTGTCTTTGTCAACAATGATCATTTCTATGGTGGGTGAGACTACAATGTTTATCCATTGACCTTTATTATCTGGGTTGTTTCATGCAAGTATCCTCTTTTCCTCCACTGCCTTGTAATCCAATAGACTTGATAAATACCATGGTTTTAGCTCTGTTTTTGTTGTGTGGATATTTTGGCCCCTGGCCACGTTTCATGGGCCCCAAGCAATGATGCCTCTGGTAGTTAGAGGTGCCATTGCTGAGACTGTTGTTTAACAGGAAAAGAAAATGCTGAATCAAAACATCTGTTGAGAAGTGCTTTGGCAGGGAGTTTGTTCTCAAAACTAGGAAGTAGGTTGTTCTGACTCCAAGAGGTGGTAATCTTGGGCTTGCAGAGGAGAGAAGTACATGAGAGCTGTATGGGGTTGTGTTCTGCTCAACAACAGATGTGTTCATTTGTCCATAGTTCAGAAGATTTACAGGAACCTTATTAGAAAAGTGAGCCAAAAGGCTACACACTCTGGTAGTTGATGGTGATTTCTTACATTGCATTGGATACTGCACAATAGTTTTGGATACTGCACAATAGTTTTGCAAGAAGGCAGAGCTAGCTGTTAGACAGATGGAGCCACATATGTTTCCACACCCAAGAGAGAGGTTTGTGTACAGACTTGCAGTCAGGAATAAGGCTGAGTGAATGATATCAAAGGTTATTCACACAGAGATGTCTGGATTTGTAGATAAATTCACTTGAATTGGTTGGTTTTTTGTTAACTTTCTGACTATAGAAGAGTTTTATTGCATTGAAGTCTATAAAGCAGCAAATAGTGAAGAAGCACTTGAAGATTATTCCATCTGAACTCAAGAACCTTGCATGACTTGTGTATGTGGTCCCTTTCCCAAACTTGAAATGGTCATACCACTTTCTTCCCTTTTCCCCAATGGCACCTTGCCACTACCACCACCCAGAAAAGTTTAGTATTAAGAGAGATGCCATGTTTTTCTTTCTCATGTGCTGCAGCACCGAAAAACTATGCAAAATGAGGTTAGAGCTTCTGCCATGCTGAGCCTCTGCAGCAAAGCAGGGAACAGAACCAGCCAGGCTACAGCTTGCTTGCTGTAGCATCAGGCAGAGAGGAGAAGGTTCATTCAGTAGTGCTTTGATTCCAGGCAGCAGAATCCTTGGACTGGAAACAGATCAGGGAGTGCCAGTATCACCCAGGACAGCTGAAGCACGTGACATCTCATAGACAACACGTATAAAAGGAGTGTTGTCTCTGGTGTGAGTAAAAGGAGATCTTTTAAAGTGTTCAGATTGTTATTCACTGTTATAACTTCCTCCTTTAATCTTCTGCCTTTTTAGAGACAGTGGGACAAAAAATACTTCTCTGTGTTTTAGCCTTATTAAGTCTCTTATGTGAACATAAAATGAGAACAGTGCTGTAGAGAACTGAGCTCCCAGAGTGCACACAGCTAAGAGCTGTTGAGGGCTAAGTAAATGCACTAAAGGTAATTTGCAGACAGATAACTGGATCTTCCTAACAAATTCCCTTCCCTTGTTACAATCAGTTTTATGTACCATAACACTCTTCCTTTTGTAAGTAAGGGGAAAAAATCGCTGCTGGGATTAAAGCAAGCACAGAGAATTTCAGATGAGGGAGAAGACAGTAAAGTTTGTGAAGCCAAATGTTGGTGGTCATAATTGTAAAGCTTCCATTCCTAGGCTACTCGGTAATTTCCAAAGTGACTTTTAAAAAAAATATAACATTTGAGGACAGATGTTGTATATCTTTTCTAGTTCATCCTAGAACAAATCACATGTGTATGTCTCATAATTTGTTTCTATTTCTTTGTTATGTATCATATATATTTCCTTGAGGAGAAGTTAGTTTTTACGAGTACTAAACAAACCCTCAATTCAAGCTGAAGAGCTGCAGATAACTGACACTGCTAAAATGTAGGTCCCAGTATCTTGGTCAAGACTGGTTTGTATGGGACAGATATTACTGCTGTCAACAAAATTAATTCAGACAGTAGGAATCCTACAGGCTGAGGGATTCTGCATGTATTGTAAAACAAGTTCAATAAAACTTAACGACTTAACAGTTAATTTAACTTTACAACAGGAAGTTGTAAATGGTTTGGGGTGGGCTGTAAACATTAGCATATCCAGCCTATTAGTGAGCCACTGCTGAAAAGTGGAGTCACAATTCCAGAAGATGGGTTAGGTGGGGGTTTCCCAGTTTAGTTGTGCCCTTTCTTCCAGCCGTGGCCTGACTGGAAACAACACTGATGAGCAGATATGGGAATACAGATTCTGCTATATGACATCACACACTGCTGTATCACGTGATTCGGGACATGTAGGGGTCCTTCCTTCTATTGCAGGAAGTCCTAGAGAACCAGCCAGGTAGACTGTGTTTTTTTCCCTATATCCTGTAACATGCTTAAGTACTTCTGAGAATAAGAGACCAGATACAGTGCTGCATTACCCCTGTGCTAGAGTAGCTCACTTGATTTCTAATCAGGATGTGTTGAGCACTGTTTAAATTGCCTAATATTAAATAGACACATGTAGTTCTCTAGATACATGAAGTTCTGCCTATGTTAGGAAGAGCTGGTAGGAAGGTACGCACAAGATATGATTCCCTTTACTCCAGCCTGTAACAGAAAAATAGGGGACTGAGTACCTGATATTTTGACACCTATCTCAGTTCCTGCTTTCTAGCCTTTGGCCTCCTCTTTGTTCCTGCTGTGGTCCTGTGGTGACAGTAGTAGCTAGAAGAGCTGGCATATTCGTTCCCATTTGGCTTTTCTGGTAGCTGAGCTGAGTAGCTGTTGCAATAGCGAGTCCCACTGCCTGCACCATGCCCAGAAGAATGGAAAGGCAGAGCAACTGGAGCTGTGAGATGCAGATTAAGAAACATCTTTGAAATATTGAGCAATATATTTCAGCCTAAATGTATTGCAATAGATTTGCCACAATGTCAGAGGTGTTTTAAATTGCACTTAAGGATGTAGTTGAAGTCAAACAAACTGGAGATAAGTCATCTGCAGTACTTTGAATGCTTCAACAGAACTATTTGGCAGAACTAAGAGATCAGACTTTATAGGGCCAGTGGGAGAGACTAGCTCTTTGCTTTGGGACTGTCTGTCCCTCTGTGAGTGTGCAGACAGTGCCAGCAGAATACCAGTGACAGCAGTGTGACATGCTCCTGCATAATACCTTTGCAGAAACAGGCTGCTCACTTTGTTGCCACCCACAGTTTCCCATATGTGCACTATCACCCCACATGTGAGGTAGCTCTTCAGATTTTAGTTGCAGATAACCAGTGCATGTCCCACAACTGAAAGAAGCCTTGAAGATTTTTGAATTGCCACCAGACTGCCTCGTTGTTCATCTTCGGTTATTGAGAGGTGTTCAGGAAACAAGGCCAAAATTGCCTTTTTACAACACTGTGGTAGTGGTTTATTGTGGGCATCAGGGAATACCTCTAGAGGTAAATGTTGCTTCTCTCTAGAAGTGCTCCAGACAAGCAGGCTGGAATGATATCAAATATTTAAAGTGAACTTCAGAAGGAAGTGAGTGTAACCTTTGGAATGATTAAATTATCACCACAAAATGCATTTGGCATTTGTATATGAAATACACATCTGGCAAAGTATGTGAAATACTTACATGCCATAGGGCAGCTCAGCTGAGTCATCCACTACAATACCAATTCTGCTGGACAACACTTTATGTCTGGTATTGCTGAAAGCTTCTTGCTCCTATAGGAACCACACTGCAGGATATTAAAAAGCTACAGCTGTTTCAAGACAGACTGCAGTGGCTGCCATAACCATTTCCTGTAATCTTCAGAAGCTGTAACAAACAAAAAAAAAAGGACAATGTGATAGTGAGGTTTAGGTGCGGGGAGTCTAACCAGTGAACTTCCAGTTTTGGCATATGGAAGAGCAAAGTTACTAAATCTTATACAAGAGGAGGACAGCTTTTAGGAGGCTCTAAATTTGCAGAGAATTCAGTGTGAAGTGGGACAGCTAAGCTCAGACCTGACATATTGCTTATCCTCCTTTCTTGGCATTTACTTTCAGATAAAACAAGCTGGACTCAGAAAAGTGGTTCAGTGCTGAGTGCTTCCATGACCTGGAACTGGAGCAGTTGTAATTGACAGGAGTTCCCTTTCTCGTATTTATCTTGATAAACAAAATCCTCTTCCTATCACTGATGTTTTCAGCTTCTCTAGATACCCTGTTTTCATCAGTATCAGTGGCTGTCCTGCTGGAGCCCTTTGGACTCTGCACCACTCCTATTCACATGATGCTCTCACATTCCTCCTGGAGACAAAAATGCATGCTCATGCTGCTAGAGAGTGGAAACTTACTGATTGTACAGAGCTTGGCAGGAACTCCTGTTCCAGCCTCCTGACAGGAGCAGGGACAGGCTGCATTTCTGTGAGTGCTGAGCCAATCAAAGCCTTCTTGTCTCTGCACTGATGCTTCTTCTCTGCCTGTTTGTTCCTTTCTCCATTCTTATGACAAGTATGCAAAGAAAGAAAACTGCTTTTTTCTGTGCCTAATTGGTGATGTAGGCAAGGTTTGGAGCAAATGCAGACCCATTGTAATAACATTTCTGCGAGAGCCCTGCAAGTGGAACTGCCTACAGCAGGAGCACAGATTATGTTTAATGTCTGACGCAGCCATCTTTTAACATATTAGAGCAGAAGATGGAACAGTTCCTTCAGAGTCCCCAAATGAATTAGCAGTGCAAACTGGTTTTCTACTGCCTGGAGCTCTGTCTATGCTCCTTGTTTTAACTCTTCACTAGCTGCAATCCAGACCACAAAAAAACCTGCAGTAAATGATGAAATTCATAATTGCATGAATGTATGTTTTTATTGTAATATTAATTACATAAGCTATTGCCTGTTGTGGAAATGTATTGCAAAAGCAGCATCAATGTGTGGCCATATTGGAAGAGAATAGTCAATGCATAGTATTTTTCCCCATTTTCCGTTTTGAAACTTTCCTACTAGCAAGCCTTAAGGAAGTAGTTCAAGCACATCTGGTGACTCCAAAGGCATACCTGTGCAGATGCTTTAGGGGAGGGTGAGTTACTCCTGAAGGTTCAGAGCAAAGGCAGCCTGTTTCTACCCTTCCTTCTACTGCTTGATGCCCTTTTCATGAAGTCCTATAAAACATGCATTTTGAATAGGTCATATTATGGGCATTTACACAGTCAGACTTGCACATTGATTAATGACCAGCATTAAAGGTATATCTCCAAATTTTCATCAAAATATCCAAGACTAGCTTTTCAACTGGATTATGATAAATTTTATTTTGCAGGTATGCATGTGCATCCAATGTGCCCGAATTTATGGTATATGAAACCTACCAGAACAAAGACTTAGTCATCTGTAATTTTATTATCAAAACTGCCAGTCTGATATTTGGAAATTTAAGTCTGAAAACTAATTTTCTTATTATAATTCTCACAGGATAGTAAGGAGTTCTAAAGAGCTAAGTCTGAGTTTGGCTAAGCTGTAGTGCAGTACTGAGTATAAATACCCTGTCAGGAGATCTCTGGTGGGTATGAATGCCAAGGGAGAGGAGGATTACTGCTGTACCATTACTTATGTTGAGATGTTCTTTGAAGAATGTGAAAAACTATTTTTGTTATCACCAAAACCCATAAGGCTTAGGTTCAGTTAGAGGTTTCTGCTTTCCTAAGAAATATTTAAAACCCTGTTAAACACATAGAACCAGCTTGCATTTCCAAGAAGATAAAACAGATGAGCTAATACCTTTTCCCTCCCTATCTTTCTGTTCTCCTACTTGGCTGCTGACTGTGGCCAGGTTGTGACTCACCAGCTGTTGAGCATGGGGAGCACTTGGGCTGGAAGTGAGTGTAGGACAGGTGAGTGCTTGGAGACTGTCCCCACACTCGCCAGTCAGTTCCTTCCTTGAGGAAGTGCACAGTAACATGAGAACAGTAACTGCACTCTTCTGCTGGACTTTAGGTTCAGCGCTGTATCCAGAGAAAGAAGGTACCAAACTTGGCAGGATTTTCAGCAGGACATTGATAAAATATTGATTTGTTCCAGACTGTCCCCTTACCCTTGCTGCCTTCCCTCTCCTACCCACCCACACACAGTCATTGCCTTGAGTCACAGTGCTTTTGTTATTACAATCTGTGCTGCAGCACTTTTCTGAAAGGCAGTTTTCCCTGCTAGTACTCCTTCTGCTGAGAACCCCAAACATTTATGGCCTGTACTAATTTCTAAGTGACAGGATTGCCAGAACGTGCAGTGATGAAGAGGCCAGCTTAGCTAAAGTTGGGTAGGCTCTGGTTAAAACCCCTGTAACTCAAACAGGGAGAGGGAAAATGTCAAGTAGCAAATGGACAGGAAGTCAGATATCTTAAAGCCCAAGAAGCTGTTTTTTTTCCTAGCATTGAGTATTTTCACTTTCATTGAAGTTCATTTTCTTGTTGGTAAATTACTTTTGCATTGTTTGCTTTTTAAGAGAGAAAATAATTCTTTCATGGTAAGCAGTGAATGAACTTCCAATTTTTAACAAAAAGAGAACTTGTTTTATGGAGCCGTGGCCAATAAGAGAGATTATATATCAAAGTGTTTTCTTTAGCTGAAAATCCTGAGAACAAGTAAAACTTAGAGAAAACAGAGAGCTCTTCGATGCAAAGAGTAGCTAGAGGCCTTGTTTTGGTTAACTTGTTTGATTTCAAGATCAAAGAGAAATTTATGGAGAACAGTGATGCTATGGAGACAGTTGTTTGAACTTTGGATTTGCTAACACTAACAGCTGCTGCTATCCTCGAGAGGAAGATCCTTGGTAGCAGTGCAAAACAAGCTCACTGCTTTCATCTGCATTGGGAAAAGCTTGGCTGAAAATATCATGGCAATGAATAGGGGAGCAGAGAGAAAGAGTGGTTGTATGGGCTGCCTGGAAAAATCACACAGGTGAAGGACAAAGTGTTCTCAGTTAGATATGGACGAAGTTAAGATTAAGAGTGATTGGATTTGACTGCCTTGTGATGTGGTGAATTCCCTTAGGACTTAGATTGCATGTTTGTGTAAAGCTTGTATTTGACTCTGAAGTTGGATGGAAATGTTTCTCAACAGGAGATATATCTTAGAACTTATCTAGGAAAAACACAGAGGTTATGGCAAAAAATCAGTTTTTCAAAAAATTGCAAAATGGGAATTCGGTAGTCCTAGTTTAGGCCAGAAATAATGTTAAAGGCATACTGTAGTCTTCCTCTCCTTTTGACATGTAGAAGGATTTGGATTTGGCCTTTATGATCTGCCCCTGTCTGATCTGTAACAGCTCTGAAGAGAATTGTCATGTTAACTCATGATAATGCAAAGCAGAACTTGTACTGGAAAGAGTGTTTTTCAAGCAGTTATCAAAGTCCTTGCAGCTTCCCATCAAAGCAAACAAATCCACAACAAAATGAATTGAATGTGGTAGTTGACCCTGAGCTCTTAACTACCAACCAGCACAAAGATACTGACATATTCTCTTTGGCTGACACTATTAAATCCTAATGGACTTTCCCCACCCTTCACCTGTTTGACTTGCCTTCCATCTTGTTTTCAAGTTCCTCTCTTGAGCCAAGCTTTGAACTGTGTTTACTGAGCCACTTTGAGCCCAGCTTCAGCTGGAAGAAGGACAAACCTGTGGTAGACAGCGCCTAAAACTAATTTGTTGTAGCAAAGATGTATTTGACCAAAAGCAGACAAGTATGTTCTTTATGGAGTGTTTCATGCCGCCTTCCAGCAGGACAGAGCTGAAAACTGTATCCCTTTTAAAAGCAGAAATGCAATTATGTGCTGTATAAGTTCTTTAAAAAGCCTTTAATGAAAGCCAGCCAGTTGTGTATTACCAGCAATGCTGGGGAGGGCAGTGTGAAAGCACAAGGTGTTACATTGCAAGGGTCCTGAGCACTGGGGCGAGTAAAGCAGAAACACTGTGACCCCTGAAATTGGTGTGTAAGGCACATATTGAGGCGATAGCTACAAAACATTGTAACAGTACTTTCTGGCTACTAAATATGCATTAACAAAAATAAAATTCCTCCTATTAGAATATTGCTACTACTTGTTAAAAACAGCCTGTGGGAATTGGCTGTCGCAATGATGATTGATTAGGGAGGGGAGTCGTGATTGATGTAGAATGTTGAAGATTGTTGTTTGCTTGTTGCAGAGTAATGCATTTGTTGTAAGTAATTGGACTTTTTTGAACTGTTTCCTATAGTTAAAGGTAATGGAGCCTCCTGGAGCTCTCTAGAACATCAGTGATGTAATTGAAGGAGGAGTTTGGATGAAATATTAGCATAAAGGGAGAGAGGCAAGGATCATTGGGTGAAGACCAAGCCTATGGCAAGACCCGAGACATCAGGAAGCAAGCAACGAGGCCGTAGAGAGGACTGACTCAATCTCCAGCCTAGCATCTCGGTCCCGGGGGCAGGCCTAGGGGAGGTGATGGGCGGGGTTTGTGAGGGGCTATAAATTGCAATGTCACTGCCCTCAAGCCTTGTCCAGCTTCAGGCTGTCTGAGCCGCGCTTAGCACTGTGCTTTGCTTTGTGTAAGGGCGTGCACTTTGTGTAACGGCGGTTAGCAGACTGCAGCCTCTTATTGTTGTGTTTTGTTCTGTTAATAAGGTAATAAATTCTTAAAAATTCAGTTAGTGAGAGGACTTTTCTCACATACTAACACTACTGATTAGACTTGGTCTTGAAGCTGTAGCAAGTGTGGTCTTTGGAAAGTTGCTGCTTGTTTCTACCGATGGCTAAATATGTGTACAAGCCCAAATTATTTGACAGCAGATTTTAAGATTTGAGACATAATACACATTTATATTCTGTAAAAACAGTAGTTTCATCTATATGCCAACTTTGCTTCAGAAAAAGTCCCTTTGAAAGGGCTGTAAAACTGCTCTCTGAAGTCCACCTGGAGTCTATGTAGTCAACAGGCTTGCTTCTGCTGACTTCACAGGGCTTTGATAGCAGAGCATGTATGAACTGGAATTTGTATATTCATAAGCATTACACACAGATCTATCTCTACCAAAAATTGGAAAAAATACACAGCCTCTGTTAGTCTTAGTATTTTTATATAAAGATGGAAGCAGTTGTTTTTTTTTTAATAACCCCACAGTTAATTTCTAATATTAGTAACAAAGTATACAAACCCTGCTGTGTGAGTTATAAAGGAATCTGGATCAAAGATTTATATAAACCCTGCTGTATGAGTTATAAAGAAATCTGTCATTTGTCAAACAATGGCTGCTTAGAAAGCTTTCATTCACATGCTATCCATGCTTTTTCTGGAGATTTTGGCTCAAACAATGTAAACTTAATATCAGAATAATCAGATAGCACATAAAGTCCAAATATCAAATAGATTTAGCAGTGGCTGGGATGAGATGAAACTTATATTTTAGCAAGAAAAAAAGAGACCAACTTCTGACTCAAAACTTGCCTTGATGCCTTGCAGCACCAGCCTTCAAATGTCTAAAAACTAAAGCAAAACTGCATGAATTGTTTCCCTTCACTCAGAGTAGTACCAGCATTCACAAGATGGTGTTACAGCAAGTTTTAACCAGAGATACACAAACTAAGGTAGATGCAACTGCTTATTGAAAACTTCCTTGGCTCAGCCTGACATTTGCCCAACTTGCTCAGTTCTTTGATTGTTTTGATAGCAAGGCAAGGAAAAAGATTCATTCTGGTGGTTTAAAGATGGGCAGCTTGTGCTTTTCCCCTTCCTGTGGGGGACACGCAGAAAGGAGCAGGTTGGTGCTGTTGATGAGTGCAGGCAGTGTATTTGCTGGTGCTGTTTGCTGACCACAACAGCAAGGACGTGTAAGAGTATACTTGGGTCTCAGTGTTACCAAAATAGACTCACACTTCACTGATCCCCAATGCTTTGACAACATCAGTTCTGCTTTCTGGTATAATTGATTTCACTGATACCTGGTTTTATTTATATCACAAAGGTACTTTGGGTACAAAATGTGCTGCTGTGATGGCATTACCTGGCCAGCAGATTGGGAAAGAAAGCAAACCTTGACAGAACGTAGGAATGAGAAGAATGGTATTATTTCAGTTACATTTTAAAGAGACTTTTTTAAACTCTAATTTCCATGTCTGTTCTGCTAGAAATCAGAAAATATGTTTGAGGACAGGTTCTCTTTTCACTTGCTCTGATCAGCAGGTCTCCTTCCAGAAAAACGACAGTGGCACAAATGGCATGAATGAAAACAACTACCAAGGTTTGGGCTTTGAAGCAAACAAGTTGTGTGTGTAAGCCTGATTATTCTTAACTTCCATTGCAAGTTTCCAGTGTTCCCGGGTGCTGAGGCTGTCTTATCTGTTTTATAACATAAAATAATGGAGGATAGTGAGCCACATTCTCAGCTGTTGCAGATCTCTGCTACGTTTGGAAGCTATGCTCAGTTCACAGCGCTGAATTTGGCCTACTCCTATAATTCATATTTCTGCATATTAATTTGGGCATGGTTGAAGGGGGGCTTAAAAATTGAGTCACTGAAATGAATCCAGTTAGGAGGATGGACATTCTAAAAGATAGTATGTGTCTGGGAAAACACAATAAAGACGCTCTCACATCTGCTAGGTTCAGCAGAAAGGAGGAAAAGAGCAACTTTATTTACATATGTCACATCTTATAGAATTCTCAACTCCACAAGAGATTGGAGAGCATGTCACTTCCTTCTCAATCCCACTGGAGAAAACAGATGCTCATCAAAGTTCCTCTTATCACAAAAGGAAGGAAAAACAGAAAATACCGTTAAGTAAACATTGGCTATTATTTACATGAAACTGTGAGAAAGAATCTGACTCCAAGGTTAAAACAGAAGGCTTAACAAAAAACCAGGGCAACAATAGTATATGACTGATGCCATGGGCCCTGCAAGCTCAGGGTAATTAGGTTTCATACTTCAGTTTTCTCACCTGAGCTGTTGCCTAAGGGACAGCAGAATTTCCTGTAGTGTTCATAAATTCAGTCCTGGCTGCAGAGTCTCTGGACAATTCACTTGGCAAGTTCCCAGTGTTTTGTTTTCCTGCTACATTGATACAGACCCTAAAACTTACAGATATTTTAATTTACTGCAGCCACCTCTTTTAAGTCAAGAAAATCAGTTATGTGATCTTCAGAAGTAATCAGGCCTATCTTGGATCTCGAACTTTTCTGTGCTTTTTTTTTTCCTAAAGGTAAAATGGAAGTGTCTTTAAGAATGGTTATAAACTTAGCAGAACGATTCCTCTATGTGAAGAACATTCATCAGGGAAGAGTTCATGGCAGCTCTGAGGAAAGCCACACACTTGGGTGCAGTGTGGAACAGAGACAGAAAATGGTAGTGCTGCAGGTACATTGAGAAGGTCTTGGAGCTGGATCTCACTTATCTGTACAGAATCCACTTCTGTGTGGGAGAATCTTTTACTTCCTATACCCAGCTTTAAAAAGCAGAGTCAGATTTCCTCAAATATACAGAAACATGTAGAATGCATGTTCTAGAGAAAGTGGGAACAAGCCTGTTCAAAATCAAATCAGTGGCACTGAGTAACACTTTCATGGGAGTGGTTTTCAGCTCATCCAGTTGTAGTCTTCTGTCCTTTTCCCATCTGAGTAAGTAGTATTAAATACTATAATTTATTTGAAAATAAATGGAAGGGACACTGTTGGTTCAGGGAAAAAATCCCTTTGCTTCAATATTTTAATTATCCTCTTAGAACTTTTAAATTGATTTAAGCTAATAAGATCTCATTTTCGTGAAGCAACCACACCAGTTTGAAACAATCACAGGCTGTCAGGCACCATCCTTGAAGATACACTACACTGGGGAAACTACATAAATAGGACAGAGAAAGGGAAGGAATTAGCAAAGTTAAGGTCAATCTTATGCCTGTGGGAATACTTTCCTTTCATCAAATAAGATAGCCAACAATCCTCCCTGCTGTGTTAAAGAATAGTAATGGTACTGGCTGTAAAAACTGTACATGATCACTGTAGCTCTAGGAATTATGCACACTGAGGAACCAGTGCCGCACACCCTTCTGATCTGTTTCATTTCCCTTATATTTACTTTCTGTTAATTAATTTCAGTCTTTGGGATGCAGACCATAACTGCATGCTGTACTTAAGATGGGGGTAAAGCAAGGATTTCTATAGCAGCAAAGTGATACTTTTGAAAATGTTTTCTCTTTATATTCACTCAGATATCAGAGTCCTGGAAAAACAGATGTTCACACAGCTTTATTTCCTCTGATTCAGATATAGGAAGCAGGAAAGCATCTAAAGATTTACCCAGATTGAATTAGGCAGCAATTATGCCTCATGTGTTGCAGAGCCTTACAACAGTAATTGCAGGAGGAGGTGAAGTAGCAGCTGCATTTTTGCTGAACTTGGAGTGGCTGACTCCTCATGAGTGCCAATGGTGAGATCCATTCTGTATTGCACTATCTCCCAGCAGGCCAGGCCATCTCATGAGGTATCTGGAAGATAGTATTTCTTGTTTTGGTGAAAATATCCCACATAAACAGGACACCTAGGTTTATGGCTGTTCTGTGGTGTTGAAGCAGCATCCAGCACTCTGAGTGTGAAGAACTGGACCACTAAAACTGCAAGTCATCCCTATTTGCACAGCCTGTCTCGATGGAGCTGGGCATCAATTATGTCTCTGATCTAAGTATGAGTAATACAGTAGAAAGGAGCTTAGTACCAGCAGTTCCTGAGAAATCTGTCAGTGAATTGTTAAAACCAGTGTTTAGTTAAAAGATGCACTCAATCTCATGGCCAGAGAAGCTCAAAGTAGGACGTGTGAATGACTGAGAGCCAGTTCAGACCAGTTTTCTCAGAACACCACTCACAGAATCACTGGTAGGGGAATTATTCTAGCAACACTGCTTTGTAAAGAGAAAGAAATCCCTTTTCTTCCTTATCAGTGCAGGGCCTGTTGTTTTGCAATTTCTGAAAACTCTTTGACCCTTTCATGGGACTAACATATATCTTATTGTTAAACACTTTAGATACATACATGTCACTGTTAAACACATCAGATGTGGTTTATTTTTCCTTTACCATTACTACAGGAACCAATTTAAATGGAAAATTTTACTCAGGTGGACTAAATAGGACTTTGCCTCAATCCAGTCCTCCTCCCTATGCTGCTACACCCAAAATTTCATTCGAACTGATTGTTCTAATTCACTCTTTTACACAAGTTGACTGCCCAGTGAAGCCATGAGGGAGCATCTGCATCATTTCCAGGCCACTTTCCTTTGAGAGGGATTCTTGTATCACTTTTTCAGATGCAAAACTGAAACATAACTGTGTTATAATATGTAGTTATAATAAACTAACATTTATTTATGTTAGAATTTTTCCTTCTGCCTTTTTTTTTTTTTTTTTATTCCCAGTACTTAGGATGAAGAAAGGAGAAAGATTCTCCTTAATGGGCAGCTCTGGATTTACTTTTACATGTCCAAAATCTCTGTAGAACTTCATGTGTGGACACATAGAAAGTAAAGGTGTAAGAAAGGAAATTCAGACTAATTACTAAAATTCCTGTATTGTTTTTATGTTGGTTAAGACAAGGAATGAAGAAACTATTCAATGAGGATTCAAGCCTTAAGATCATGATAAATTTTTTAGGTGGAATTCTGGAGGAAGAATTTCCAGGTGATACCTATTGAGCTATCAATTATCACTGATTACTCACTACTTCTGTTCTAGCCATAAGTATTTATTGGCTTATCCTCATTTGGGGAGAACTCTTTGAGGGGAAAATATAGGTGAGTTCACATTTCACTTTTTGATACTACCGAAATGCCACACATTAATGCCAATAGTGGTGCAGGCAATTGATCTCTGTAAGTGAGGACAACCCTTCTCAGACTGTGGTGCTGAGAGAAAGGGGAAGGTCAGGTTGTCCAAATGCTCGTGGTGTGTATGCGTGTGAGTGTGGTGGGAGGAAAAATCCTTTCTTCATATATCGTGGCCCTTAAGCAAACACTTAATAATGGGGGGAAAAAAAATCTCCTTACATCTGTGCAGATCTGAGGTAAACTGTGCATTAACAGATAGGATTTATGTGTAGAAAATCTGTTTATTAATGGCCTATTGATATTTTGAGCATTAATTCATTAGCAAAGAACAAAATATAGGGTACTAAAACTATTTTCCTTAAGTTGAGACAGACATGCATCCCACAGGGCGTTGTTATTTATTTGTAGTTACAGAAGAATTTTTTTCTGGTTTGATAACTCTAGAATAACTGAAAAATGCAGCCATGGA
Source organism: Platysteira castanea (assembly GCA_013397175.1). Lineage (NCBI taxonomy): Eukaryota > Metazoa > Chordata > Aves > Passeriformes > Platysteira > Platysteira castanea. The sequence continues at coordinate 80,630 of VYXC01001548.1, forward strand.
CTCTCAGGCTAAAGAAGGTATATGGTTTCCAAAGCTACTCTTTTTTTTTTTTTTTTTTTTTATTTTTAAGTTTTGGGGACTATAATATCTTTTTCTTACTTTTGTAATCGTCTTGTTTTCAGGACAGTTTATGTACTTTCAAAATCAGTGTCTTGAACGTATTTTCTCTCTCTTTTTAAGCAGTTCTATGAGAACATTTTGCCCTCTAGTGGTGCAGAGAAGTGAGACTGAGCTCAGCCCTTGCAAGGCCTGTTAAAAACATTAAAAGGCACCTGGGGTATTTAAACACTGAAAATTCAGCTCCGTAGATTATCACCATTTGTGAGCTATGTTTCAAGGGCCAAGAGAAATAATGAGTTTTGAAAATCTTCTAAGTACAGTTGATTGTTTTATGCAATCAATAATGAATATTGATATATAATAAGGAAAATTGTTCCAAAGTGTCCAAAGTGTTTCCATATTCACAGTAATTTGTTATTCTTCTTTGTTGTAAAGCAAAGGGAAAGGCTAATAACAAATACCCTTTAACCTATCCTAGAAAGAAAACATGCATAATACACCAGTGCTAGAAACAGGCTTTAGGCTGGAAAAAGAGGAGGTTAATCAAATTGTTGCCAAATTTAATCAAATTGTAGCCAAAAATGTATGAAAACTTCCTTTGAAAAGTCTCACTCTGAAAGACTAATAGGTTAATTTAGAATAAATTTAATTCAGTTACTCAAGCTCAGAATTCAGAATTCAATTAATTTACACTAGAATGCATCTTACTTCATACGGTATTTTTTAATATCTCTCCGTAATCAGAGAGGTGTTAGAGAAACTCCAGCTTTACTGAAATGCTTTTTCACCGCTGATGATGCTCCTGGCCTCCACAGCATCCTTTGGCTTACTCCAAAATATTTTCAGGCTTGAAAAAGTGGAAAATGTGCGGCTCAGGCAATCCTTGCAGGAGGTGATTTACTCTAAGCTGTGAGGACACGCTGTGATGTGCCAGGGACAGCAGTAACCACAGGGAGGCAGGGCAGGCAAGCCTTAGTGAGCAGGGAAACGCTACAAAATGCCAAGTGTTTCTGCACTTACCGCATCCTAAAACACAAAAGGTTGCCCTGCTCCTATTGCTGGTACATTTTGCTTGTGCATTTAAGAAAGACACAGAAAAAGGTTATAAACAAGTGATCAGAGGTGCACTGAAGCAGTGAGACGCTTGATTTTTTTTTTTTTTTTTAAATAGCGGAGTTGAACAGTGGCTGGTGTGCAAAGGAAATGACACAGATGAAGCAATGGTGATGTGCACTGTGGTTTTCAGGAGACCACAAAACCAGTCCCATTCAGTTTTTCCATGCCACGAGCTTCAAAAAAACATTTAAAATTTACATGCAAGGAGATGCAATCACAAAGGGAGCTGGAGCCTGGGAAGAGTTCCTCCCTGTGCAAGGTTTTCTTTCTTTTTTAAGCTCTCTGCTCAGCTGGGTTGAAGCAAACAGCAAGGTTCTCCCTCACACATCATACAAATAACTACTTCTAGGAAGTATTTACTATAGCTTCCCCTTAGCTAAATTAGCTATAGCTCTGGTGTTTCTAGTTTTAAATTGAACACAGGCCAAGATCTGCAACACATTCCCCTTGTGACAGTAAATCAGATGCCATTAAAACACAGCCTCTTCCAGAGCAGCTTCCCTCAGTCTATTGTGAAATTACAAACCCATCTACCGTTTCTAAGGACAGTTCTGTGCCATTTTGCGACAAGGGTTTTCACTTGCAAACAAAGAAGAATCAGACAGAACTCACAGTGGCTGCTTCAGTTTTTCCTGTAATTTGCTTGTTGGTCTGAAAATATGTAAGCGTTTGGCAGAGGGATGTTGCTTTTGGGAATCAGTGCTGGTGGTTGTGACAGGTCCTTCTGCCTATATTAATGGCATTGAAAGTAATTGTTCACCTTTTTTTCCCAGGCATGAAATACAAAAGGCTTGAGTTGTGGCACTGAGATTTTTATCTCACTAGTCAGTTAATGTTACATGTCTAACTTTATTTTATTCACGCTGAATGATAGGAGGGAAATAAACTGTTCATATGAAAAATTCTCACAAAACTTCAGGCAACAATGCAGGCTGAGTTGTACAACTGGAAATTCAGTTTTGATTTACCAGAGGATTAAAGGAATTGCTCAGTCAAGTTTTGCTTATGTATTCCTTAGTGTTCAGTGTTTTTCTATAGGCACAGTGACATCTTAACCTGTCGCAGGCACAGTGGACTAGGGAGGTGTTACCTAAGGATTGCTCTTATGGAGTGCCACTGTCCTCCAGGTCTGGAGGTGTGTTAAACTGCAGTGCTAAGGAAAATTTCCTCAACATCTTGACAACTAGAGTACAATTCTTTAAACTATTTGGACCCACTGCCTCAGGTCTTTCTGATCTGGTAGAAGACTCACGGCAGAGGTCTAAGTTGAATGACCAAGGTGCTAGGATTTGTTTTAAATCAGAAAAATTTCACTTTTTCTACATCCTTTTTCTGAAGTTGGCAACTGACTTTCATTCACAAACTTTAGCTACCTTAGAAGTAGCATAAATCCTCTTAATTACATAAAAAACCAACCCACCAAACAACAAAGACCAAACTAACCAAGAACTATTTAAAATATTACCTAAAACCTGCTGTCTTGGAAGATGAATATTTACTCCTGTGAAAAAAATTCACCTGTCAGAAGCTGAAAAAAACTTCTTACAAACACTATCTGGTAGATTTTTCAATATATGTTTACAATAAATAGTCTCTTTAAGCCTCTCCATGCTACACCATTTAGTTTGAGAAATGCTTCTTCATGTTTACCTTAGCTTACAGCACTGAACTTAAAATAGAGTTGTTTTCTGAATAAGATTTATTTTACAATGAAATGGCAGTGTATTAAGAGGGCCATGGAAAATATTGTTTTTCTTACTTTTCCTGGTCTGATGACTTCAAATTCCAATAGTTGTCTATAAATTTGCCAACTCCTAAAAGAAAAGGTGTTTTCTACCCCAAGAGAGGATAAATAGTAAGGAAAATGGACAGAATTCTGGTTCTCACTTCTTTTTCTGAACAGGGAAGTAGGAGTCTGTGTGACTCATCCACCCCTGCACATTACTAGAATTGTGTCACATTCACAGGGCCCCTGCTCTCTCCAGGAAAGAAAGGCATAGTAAACAAGGAAGGTACTTCACAGGGTTTTTTCTGCTTTACCTTCCACCCCTCTACTCTCAGAATGGCTCTGCCTTAGAAGAACAATTTGCTCAAATTGTGAGTTCCTGTTTTCTGCTCTGTTGGTCCTCTGAGGGGCTACGACATAACATAACTGCCATTTCTGCTTGTTTCCTGCTTATAGTACTGAGACCTTTCAGGTTCAATATTCACATTTGCCTAAAGTCATTACTGCATCTGCTAAGTAGTGAATAATGAGGTTGCCAATAGACCAGCACTTTACTCATTTCATGAGGAAAATCTGTGCTGACACTTAGCTGGGAGTCTATTTTGAATTTTTCTGGCTATTGATCTACATTCTGAAGTGCACCCCAGACCTTCTGTCTCTTGACCTGACCATAATTTGTAGTCCTTCATTTACAATGAATTAAAAGATCATTTCCAGTAAACTCAAGTATCCCCCTGGAATCTTGCCTAATTTGCTGGAAAGTAGTGTAACTGCTGTTTGCAGAAAGACGTTTGGACTTACAGCCTTGAACTAAAGGCTTAAGGCCAAATACTGTCTTCAACTCCGCCACGGTAATTCTAATGTAATTATTCTGCTTGTGGTGAAGCTCCTCTCTTGTCATCCACTTCCTGTTTGGGATTTGCAAAATATTTTCCAGGAGCAGTAACAATTTCCTCTGAAAGCATCTCCAGGAAATGGTCAGAGTGACAAATCTTACATGATTTCTGTAGACTGGTCAGTGTAAAGATGGAGAAATCAAGTAAGTTATTACTCGGCCTCTGGTAAGCGCTGTGTAGCATTTCTCAGAAACTAGAGAAATGTTATCTGGAACTTCTCTAACTCTATTTTTAGCAAAGAGGCTCTTTCTTCATCCTCATTAGATTCTTAATTCCAAGCAAGAAACTCTGTCTTCTCGGAGAAGGGGAGGAAAAAGAAGAGTTGCAGGGATATGGTGGGGATATTAGAAAGCACAGCACCTCAGCTGAACAGTGATGACTTAGCGCAGATCCTGAGCTGCATTTTCAAGGTACATAACTCTGAGTGTGAAGGGAAACAGGGTGCCAGTGCAGAGGGCACTGACAAGCCAATGCACTCATTAGAATTCAAAGCACTGCTGTCTGTCTTCTGTCCCCTAGAGAGCAGGCCACAGATGGCTTGTAAAATGTACCTCAGCCTTTGGAATATGAATTTAGGGCTGCCAGCTGATGCCCTGCTTCCTGCTGTTGGTTGCAGAGTCTGGTTGGTGGAGATCAGACAATATTACAACATCAAATTGCCTGATATACCTCCACCACATGCTTACTCTTCAAAAAATACCCTCAAAAGCTCTGATGTAAAAGTATCATCACATACTCCCTGGGCTAAATCATTGCCGTTAGCAAGTGTGGGTAAGAGATCAACTTGAAGGGTTTTGTTTTCCCTGTCAGAAACACTATTTTAATGATATCTCCTGTGGCCAAGCTGCACCTCGAATACTGGCTTTAAACAACCATGTCAATTGAGGGTTTTAAACTAATGCTTGTAGGTCTATTTTGGCTCACTCCCTGGCATTTAAATGTAAGGTTTGCTCTGATAATGTTTCTAAGTTTTGTTCTAAATCCATGAGAGCTTGAAGAGTTCAGAAATGCATCAGCTAGCTCTAGAAATCAGGAGGGCCCTGGAACCAGATCAGCAGCTTAAATTCACATCACTGCCTATAGATGAAATAGTCCATCATCTTTTAGAAAAATATAGCTTGTAAAATTGGGCACAGAAATTTAGTCTCCCTTGTAACAGGAAGAAGAAACTGGCTTGAAAGAGAAAGAAATGTGTGGTGAGATGATAACAAAGAAAACCAAGCTCTTTACACATGACTGGCAGTGGGCTAAGGGAAAGGACTTGCCTTAGGGAGGGATCTGTGCTGATGGGGAAAGAGTCACCCAGAGGGGCAGAAGAGATTTCATTGTGCCCATCCATCACAGGAACCAACCTGGCCAAATCCAGTCTGTCTGTTGTATTCCAGGCAACAGCATAGGGGTAGAGGTAAAGCTGCCTAAAATCCTGCTCTGTTGTAGCTTACCCCAGCTTGGAAGAGGAGCAAAGCTAGGTAGTGGTTGTCTCTGCATGGATAAAGGCAAAGCGAGCTGCCAGGCAAGCAGATTTATGAGATGAAAAGCATTTTGAACAACGCTGACAAAAAGTGGCAGAAAAATTCTTGTTCTCTTCTGTAGGTGATAAAATGTGCCACTTAAAGCCCCTTATTTCCTCTGTGTGCCTTACACCAGCCCTGAGCAGCCCCAGCCTGTAGAGAGGCCTGGCTGTGCCTGGGTACCGCCCATATCCTGATGCCCACAGTGCCTCACACAGTCTTGGCTGCTGTCTGCGTGCTTGATAGGAAGGGCAGTTGTGACCTATCCAAAACCAATTATGTTCTCTAGGTTTGGTTCAAGTTTTAAGAATATTTTTTAAAATTTGAGAAAACAATTCAGTTGCATAAGGGATGAGGTGGTGCCAAGACATGGACTGCACTTTAACATTTGGTTTTATCAAAGCGACTGAGAGGCAAACATCTAAAAATTCCCAACTAGCAAACTAATCTTGTTTGTGCTTTTTATGTTAGAAATTTCTGACAATTTTTAGATCTGCTGTTTTAAAGGCAGCACTGTAAGTGGATCTGTGTATCAATGCCTGTCTCTTCAATTGTGGTTGTCTTAAGTCTCTGTTCTGTACAATCACAGCCCTTGTACTTGCTTGCTTTGTTGTTTTCTCTCCCCACAGTCCCCATCTCTCCCCTGCCCCCAAGATGCCTGCAGAATGCCATTTGAAATGAAGAGCGCTAAATGGGTTGGAGTCGTTTCTAGACACACTGTTACAATTTCGTGGTGCGAAATTCAGGAGGATTCAGCCAATAATGCTACAGCCTACACTTGCCATAGACAGCAAAGTTTAAACCAAATGAGATGGTCTAAATGGACTGAGCCACAGAAACACATTTTGTCCTTTGTGATTTTTCTAGAAAAAATAAAGTCAAGGCCGTTTTGGGATGTAAAACTAAATAGCTGCCTCTGGCAATGGAATGGTGGAGGCTCTGAAAGAAAGCAAGTTTGAGTTAAACACTCTTTACTGCTTTCATCTGTTGCCGTTATGGAGATTGGAGCACAGTTGTGCTTAGCACTTGTTTACCAACTCAGATCCATCTGGGAAAATACAGTCAGAGCTTCTATGAATGAGAGGTAAAGTTTCTGATTTTATACACATTCTCTTTGCTAAGTGCTGAAGGTCTAAAATTCCCCCTCTCTAAGGTATTTTCTGCTTTTCAGGTGACTTGGACTGAAGATTTCTGACATCCTTTTGAAGGCTTCCTGCAGGAAAGATGAAATTTCAAACCTGTATATTACCTGAACCTTGATCTCATCCTGTCTGCTACTGAAATATATGACCCAAAAGGGCTTCCCTGTGAATTAGGCACTCATCATGCATTTTAACCTCCTTGAGGAAAATTATGCAGGTCTCTGAGTTGCCTGCATGAGTTATCTTTTATTCATTAGAATCCTAAATGTTATTGACATGCATTCTTAATTATTCCCTGCTGGAAACAGTAGTGTTCCTGAACAAGTATTTTGCATTTGTTATATCCTGCTGCTAGCATAGTTAATAATGTATATAATAATAAAATAAGAAACTATCAGAGCAGAATAAGAGAACGTATTAATATGATTCAATATAAGAAAGTTGTTTCTTGTGACTTTCACAGCCTAACAACAATGTTTTCTGAATACTTCAAGCATCTTTGCGATAAGTCTAGCATGGAAATGACACTGCCAAAAGAAAAGCTGGCAAGACATCACCTGCTATCCCTCCAAAAGCATTAACTGGAGTAGTACCTTCCTTAGTGGAACTCATGTTGCCAAAAGCTTTCAAAAGCAGTCTTTGGCCATGTGTCTGGAATTAGCAGCTGTTAATTCAAACAGAAAATCCCAACCCTAAAAATTATATTTGTGCTTCAGTGTTTCCCCTGTCTACTTTTTTTTCATCTCTTCCTCTGTGCACACACATACCTACTTTTCTTTTGCTTTTTGCTGTATGGGAAACCCAAAGGTTTCTAAAAAATTAAAAGTTTGTTCTGGAAAACTGTACAATGTTCAGGGTTGCTCTCTGGTAGGAAATCTAGAAGCATCAAAAAAGTCAGTAAAAATGACAGCCTTTTGTTGTGTTGAACACCAGACAGAGTGTGAGTGATTTGCCAGCATATCCACATCTTTTTCCTTAGTCATTTCCAGCTGGCTGCAATTCCTGAAATACATGCCTTTGTCTGCTGTGCAGTTAAATATCATCCAGTTCCTATGCTGTCATCCCAAAGATTTTTCATTTCATTCTGTGGGATACTTCAGTCTTCTCTGATGCTGATGTTATAAAGGAAAGCAGATTACGTGCAATAACACAATAACAATTTATTAAACAACAGAGTTTATGGCAAAAACAATAATAGCAAACACCATCAGCGAAACAGTACTGGCCAGCACGGGTGATTCCTGGCCCTAGCTCTAGCATCTGTCACGCTACCAGCTTCCCAGAATCACCTATTTGTGTCCATCATTGGCCACCTTATATACGGTTTTTTCACCCTCCGGCAACGGGACAGGCGTTCCCGCTCTATTCATTTCTATGTCCCCGTCCTACTCCTCCGAGATGACATCAGAATTAGTATCGGAGCCTCTACGTCCCCATCCTACTCCCTCAAGATGGTATCAGCATTGAAGGCTCCACGTTCTGTCCTGCTCCTTCAGGGTGAGATCAGGCAGAATTGAACAAAAGGATTTCTATTGCTGTCCTGGGTGTGACAATGGAAGTGTCCTTCGCTGATGTTTTGTTAATTTCTCTGGCTTCCTGAAGTTGATGAGTACTTTACACTTGGCTAAGATATGTTCACCACTTGCAGGTGTTAGGTGTACACCCAGATTTCCAGATCCAATTCCCGGAATCAGCCTTTGTAAATGTACATGTCCTTTTCTTCTCTTTGTGTCTATTCAGGCAGGAAAGGAATTTCTAGTTTCGACATGTGAGGGAAAATAGTGTGCCTTCAAATTTATTTCTTATATTTGCGGTTTTTCTTTCCCAAGTGTAATTTTAAAGGATAATTTAAACCAACATATATTACTGTTATAATCCTCAAAAGTTTCTTGAGTTGGATAAAGACAGGAACAACATACAACATGAAGCAAAGGCTATTTTAACTAACGATATTTTAAAACTAACACCCAACATAAAGTAACAACTGCTTTAACATACATCATTAAAATTGACACCCAGTACGAAGCAAAAATATCATTAAACTTAACACACAACATAGTGCAATAACCGATTTAACAGATAAATATAAAAAAAAATGATCATCTTAACAAACATATCACAAACCAAGTTGCAATTCAACAAATGCCCAATGTAAACAATTGACCATAACAAGTATTGAAACTGGTAACTTTCCAAAGTGAGTAACATTGAGGGATTATTCTCAAATCTAAATCTGTTTGCATTAAATCCTTTTTCATAAAATGAAATACTGATTGCAAAGGTGAAGTGATAACATATATCCTTAACATTTCTGAGGTAGATGGAACAGCTTTCCTGGAATAAGGCATATCATCCGGTAGATTTTTAAATTATATGCTTTTAATTTATGTAAGCACGAATTTTATGAATAGTATGTATATCACTGATAACATGTCCCACCTTTGACACTGATAAATATCACCTTCTGCATCTTTTTAATGATAATGGCAAAATTAAATATTAAAGAGATGTGGTCCCAATTTCAGACCTTGAAAAGACCATCTAGGAACCAATTTCCAGCCTTCTCATTTTGGCACAAATTATCAGTTCCTTGGTTTAATCAGATCCCTTGCTGCTTTATACTTATTATACTAAATGTTTTCCTCAGCCTAAAAAACTTAAAGTGCCATTTAATCACAGCAGGTCTAAACTACCTGGAATTTCTTATCAAAGAAAATACTAGAATGATCTCAAGGGTGTTTTGCTGGTAATCTGATACAGGACATTATCTCGTTGTCCATTAATCACTTCATCTTCAGTATTTCTTACCTTTAAAATGTATCCTAAAATCTCAAAACCTCTTAAAGATAGGCCAACAGGCTCATAGTTGATAAGATTGTTTATCTTGCTGTTATTTTCCAGCCATGCGCAGGTTAACTGTCAACAGCTCCCCGTAGCTTTTCTTCGTGTATCTAGAAATCATAGTGTCACAGAATAATGTGGGTTTGATGTGACCTCCAAAGGTCACCTAGGCCAACTCCCTGCTCACAGCAAGTCTAATGAGATCAGGTTGTGGTGGCATCTGTCCAGGTGAGTCTTAAACATCTGCAAAGAGGGAGGGACATTCCACAGCTGCCTGAGCATTTGAGAACTTTCTTGGTAAGAAAATTTTCTTTCTAATTGCTTTCCTATGTTCCTTCTTGTGCCTGTTGCCTTTTATCCTCCTGCTGTGCCTTTCCAAGAAAAATCTGGCTCCATCTTCCCTGTACCCCCTGATCAAGGAAGCACAGGCTGCCGTAAGGACATCCTGCGAGTATTTCCTCTTCCAGGCTCAACAGACCCACTTCTCTCTGCCTCTCGTCTTCCATCATGTTCTCCAGCCCCCTAAACGATCTTGGTGGCCACTTGCAGAACTCACTCCAGAATGTGAATGTCTGTCCTGTAATGGAGAGACCAGTACTGGATGTTGCATCCCAGAGAGGTCTCACAAGTGCCAAACAGAGGGGATGATCCCTTCTCTCAACTGGCAGCCACAAGAATACAGCCCGGGTGAAAGCCTCCTAGGCTCCTTTGATCCAAGGACACCCTGCTGATTGATGTGAACTTGTCCACCTGGACCTTCTGATTTTTTTCTTCAGAGCTGCTTCCCAGAGAGTTGGCTCCAGCCTGTCTGGGCTGTAAGGGGTCATTCCATCCCAGATGCAGGAATCTGTATTTGCTTTTGTTGTTTAGCTCCCCTGGTTCCTGTCAGCTCATTTCCCCAGGCTGTTCAGGTCCCTCTGCTGGGCTGCCCTGCCATCCAGCATGCTGACAGCTCCTCCCAGTGCTGTGTTATCTGCAAACCTGGCAAGAGTGCACGCTGTCCCATCATCCAAACCATTAATGAAGACATTAGACAGCGCTGATCTCAGCACTGATCCCTGAGGGACACCAGCAGTGGCTGACTGCCAAGTGTATTTTGCATCAATAGTTATTATTGATGATTTCTCTCTCGACGTGCCAGAAACCAGCAGATCTGAGGGAAATTTTTGTATCTTATTCACATTTGTGGTGAGATCACCAGTGGCAAGACAGACACAGTCCTCCAAAAGTACTGGTTACTGGCAGTTTCCCAGTGGAGCTTAGTTTGAGTACAAAGTTTTGGGAACACCATAAGGTTATGAAATTTATGTTGGGAATAGAAAACATTGTCTAAAACTAAAGTCTTTAGACTGAAGAAGACTTTCCAATAATGATTTCCCATATTCCACGTAATAATGTGGGTTTTTTTCAAGCAAAATATGTAAAATTAAAAATATTTCCATACAATTCAGCTGAAGACAATTGAAAAAGCTGGAAAAATTGAAAAATATTAAAATAAAATACAGCAGTGCGCTGAAAACAAAATATTTTTGTAATTGGCAGTACTAAATGATCCTCTTTACCACTGTCTTGTGAAGAAAAATGAAATGATAAAATGCAAGAGACAAAACTGAAAGCAGAGCATATTGTGTCCACTCTGGACACTTGGGCAATTTTTGAGATTTATTCTCATAGCCAGAATAACTGACTGATGCTGAAATAATCCCTTCCCAGAGCAACAAGAATCACTAGCCTAAAAAAATTTTTTTACAGCATATTTTAATATCAATATTATTGGCTCTGGGACTTGTGTTCTGTCACTGGTTTTGACAAAGAAGAGAAAGCAATTATAGAGCTGAAACATGTTTGCCATCAGTCATACTTGAAAAGCCTTCAAGTTAAAAGTGTGTATGACACCAGACTGGGTAATGTGTTAAAAGACGTTTAAAATGTACAGGAATAAAGGCTGAATTAAACTCTTTACTTATAAAACACTGCTCAACTTCAGGATTAGTCAAACTAATCCAAACTTGATGTTAAGTAATATTTCTGCTCTGCATCCATTCACAAATTACCTGAAGGTAAAATTCTGCCAGATGACGTAGACAGGAGGAATTTGGTGACCCTGTGAAATTCTGGGTTAACATAACAATGCCTCAGCTGTAACCTGTATCAGAAGAGCGAAATATACAAAGAGAAAATGAAATGATTTGATGCAAGGCTAAGAAGGTAAGGGAAGTCTTTTTTTACACTGCCTTTTTAGAGAGAAAAGTTGTAGAACAGCTGTTTCAGAGGCACTACGTGGGATCTTATAAAACACTAACCTTGTGGGCAGATCTGTCTGACCTGATGAGGTTTTCAGAGCAGTCAGACAATGAATGTCTCTTTCTCTCCAGGCAAGAAATTCCTCAATATACCACTCCTGTGTGAACTTTCCTCTGTGTTTTACCAGGGAGCTCACTAATGAAAGCTTTTATGCCTATGTTATGTTGACTTTGAGGGCAAGAACTGGACGTAATCACATGGGACAAACGGGCTGCAACTCCAGCAGGAGTTTGTCCTGTAATAACGTTTTGCTGAGTAAAGGCAGAGGCATCGTAATTCAGACTCTATTTGGGGGGGGTTGAAGTGTGATCTTTCTTCAATATCTCCTAAGTTCGGGGTTTTTTTTTTTTTTTGTTTTTTTTGTTGTTGTTTTTCGGGGGGGGGGGGGGGGTATCGTGTTGGTGGGTNTGATGTGTGTGTGTGTGTGTGTGTGTGTGTGTGTGTGCTGGTTTACACTAAACTGTGCAACTTTAGACCCAGTTTGCCAGTCTGCTGTCTGAATCTTTCCGCACCGCTGCCGTCTGACACCGAGCAGTCTTTGGCGGCTAAGATTAAACACACCGTGAGTCTCCATTTCTGATGAAGGCTCCATGGGAACTCCACTGGGATCCCTGCTACTTTGCTGCAGTCAAAGCTGTATGAGCCCCTGTGCCATCCCTTTGTGCCTCAGGGAGACAGCAGTATCGTGGATACAATGAGAGTGCTCTGCTTTCACGCTTTAGGGCATTCATTGCGGAGAATAGCAATGCTTTCCTCCTGTCCTCAAAGCCACTTGTTTACCCACCTCCTTTGTTCAGAACTTAAATATTTGGCTTTAAAACCGGAGAGGAAAACTGTCATTTTTTTATTTAGCAGCAGTAGGAAAGTCACACAAAACCACTATCTCTTTTAATATGCTTATTTGTTTAAGCATGCAGGGTGGTAAATTAGCTTTCTCTTCTCCATGTGGTTTAATACCCCACCCATCTATTGGCTGAGGACAAAACAGGCCATAACTCAGTTTTGCCCGCTATGACAAGCACTGAGATGAATTAGATTTTAAAGGACTGAATTATAAAATCCAGTATTGCAAGGACCTAAAGCCTAGTGAACCCTATACTGATTGGACGTGAACTGCACATTTGTCATAAGTGTGAGTAATTATGTACATTTGAGAGGGAAAACAATACACTCAAGACTGCTAGTGCTAGACTTCTGGCAAATAATGTCTTTTACCAATTCTACTGCTTGCTTACCAATTTCAGTGAGGAATCTCTTAATATGCTGAAGGCTGCTATATTCAATTAACAATTTATTCAGTGCAAAAGTTTGAATATGCCTTGGTTTCAGCTGGGATAGGTTAAACCACATCAGAAGGTTTACAAAAAGTCTATAGTTAAATATTTTTACCTCTGCAGGGGGGTTTCTAATCTGCCAGAGTAGAAAAATCCAAAAGAAAACATACTTACAATGCACTGTAAATAGGCGCCTCTAAACATTAGACAGTAGCCTTAGATAAACACAGATTGTCTTATAGTCTGATAGGAAACCAGCATTTGCTCCTGGTGTGCAAGATATCAAATAAAAAACCCACATACAAACAGTGCAATCTCATTGTACTCAGAGAAGGTTTAACACATAAACCCAGTTGAGACTTGTACAGTGGTTTTACTTCAACTTTGAATACAGGCAGCCAGAAAAAGAGATACTAAAGTATCTTAGCACACCCTGTGCAGGTCTGGTTTTAGCTGTCCTTTTCCCCAACCACACATGGTCCCTCTAAAGGGCCATAAAGTCTTAAAAGGATTTACCTGGCATAGCTGGTGTGTCAAGTTTTGATTTGATATATATGAAATGCATAAAATTCGTGCTTATAAGGGTTAAATCATAAAATTAAAAGAAAGCCTCATTATGGAATTAGGATTTGCCAAATGTGTGTATAATCAAAAATCCCAGTTCCTGTCCAATTTTGGTGTCTACCTCAATAATACTACCCAAAGGAGTTATGAATGTGTGTTACTTTATGTATGTTTAAGTTTCAAGCACTGTAACAAGTCTTAAGTTTTGTAAAATCCCCTGTTAGTGCTTGTTGTGATACATGTGTGTTTTTGCATCGAATGGTATTGTATTAATTATTACAATTGTCTCTGAAAAACTGTTGTTAGTTAGAAATTGTTAACTTATTCCTGAGTGTTTTCGTTTTGAAAGTTATGTTTTAATCACCCCGGGAGCTTCTAAGTGCTATTAACATTATAGTATGAGTTAAAAATTGCCAATTTATTTTTCTAAGTGTGTTCATTTTTAAAGGGTTCTGTTTCAACCATCCTAAGAACTCCTAAGTACTATTGGTATTATATTGTTAGTTTAAAGGATTGTTAACTTATTCCTTAAGAATTGCACTATAAAAAGGAAAAATGATAAATATAAGAAAAAAAAAATATAACACACTGTTATCCTCCTACACCGAAACTAGGAGGTTCCCTGGTTGCCTGAATGGCACAAAAGAAGAAAACTGGCATTTGCATTTACAAAGACTGATTCCGGGAATCAAATCTGAAGATCTGGGTGTCCACCTGAACCTGCTAATGGAAAGCATATCTCAATCAGTGTCAAGTACCATCATCTCCGGTGGAGCCAGAGAAATTAACAGCATATCAACGCGGGTCCTTCTTTTGTCACACCCGTAACAGGGAGGGAAAGCTCTTTGTTTCTATTTTAAGACCGAAGGAAAGGAGGCTCCGCACCCAAGACACCCATCGATCTCGAGGTTTGATGTCACGGCGGCGAAGTAGAACTTCAGCGATTGTTTCATTCTGCCTACATTCAACTCAGAAGCCGTACACAGAAACTGATGTCATCCTTGTACAAGAAAAAGCTGCAGCATCGCCGCAGGGCGAAAAAAACAGTATATAAACCGGGAGAAAATGGACACAACTCGGTGATTCTGAGGGGTCGTGGTGTGACAGACATCAGGCCAGGGTCAGAGATCACCCGTGCCGGTTCCTAGGCCCGACACAACGACATTTCGGTGGTGGTGCTTTGTTATTATTTTCGCCATAAACTTTGTTGGTAATTTTTTAAATAAATTGTTATTGTGTTTTGCACGTAATCTGGCTGTATTTATAACAGATTGTTTCTTTGAGACAGCTCAGGTCATCTCCATAATTCCCACCTGGCTTGGTTTTACTTCTCATGCAGGGAGGTGGAGTAAATCTGACGCAAGTGTAGGTGAAAGCAGAATATAGGAGCCAGCTTGCTTTGCTTCTGAGCCCATTTAAAGGATTTTTTTAAAAAAGTCTTTAAACATGTACCTAATATTAGCAGAGTTCAGTAGAACTCAAATATGTATTAAATGTAAGAATGCATTCTTCATTCAGAACTTGCACTTGACTGTGGGCAAGAGGCTTGCATTGCTATGTGGCTTTTTAAAAGGGCTAATTCTCCTCCTCTTAGTCATGCTGATGTAAACCTGAAATAACCCCACTGAGGTCACTGGGGAATGGCAGAGCTCTTTTTGTGTGTCTGAAATCAGCCTGCAAAACAAGCACAACCAATATAGACTATTTGAAAAACTCCCAGAATCTGCTAAGACTGCCTACAGGGGAAAGACTACTAAGACATGCATACAGGGGAAAAAAATCACTTAAATGTTTCAACTTCAAATTCAATTTTAGAACTTCAGTTTTTGAGGGAAAAAATAGACAAATTTCAGTGGCTAATATTATTTTCAGGCTTCTGAAAAGAAATATCAAACTACTGGGAGTGGGGAAGGGGAATGAAATTCTCAAAATAGAAAACTCTCTTCACTTGAAGGCTGTCAGGAAAACAAGCCCCCGGTTTCCTGCAGCTGCAAGAGCAGCCATAGCTCACTTTAATGACAGTCATTAAAGGAAGAGGCAAGTTGCTCTATTTTCTCCACACTTGGGCTGCAGCTCACAACCTATATAGATGTTTGAAGCTGGGATACACATCTAATCCCCAGTTCTCCCACAGCACAGACATGGAGAGGAGGCTCCATACTGGGAGTTGTCTGTAGACCTTTGTCTAAGTGCCAGACTGAGAGCACTCATGCCCTGCCTGTCTGTCTGGTTGGTAAGGCCCCTAGTATGCATTCCTTTCCACGCTACCTGTAAGGAAGTATTTTGGTGGATCCGTCGGGTCTTGATCCTTAGATAGGACCTGTGATCCCTCGGGTGGGTTCCCTAATTCATTTTTAAGGGGACCTGCAGCTTTTTCTGGTTAGTAGTAAAACGCTCCCTGTCTGTCCAATAGCCGAAAATGAAGCTCTTCAGTCTGCTGCAGCTGGGTCACTCCTCACTTGGGACTGTGGGATTAATCCTTCCTGACAGCTCCATGCATATGGATATGTTTGTTTTCAGACATGTACTTGAGCTAATGAGCGTTTGGACTGTTGCTTGGCTAATTCTTTTCATTGTGGGCAATCTGATGCTCATCCACAGGACTTGTGTTATTTAGCTATTCTCTGCAGTGACTGTGATCAAATAGTCTCTTTTTATCATCACACAGTGCACAACATTATTTGTCTCTCTCACATTCCTGACTCAATACCCTCCCATCTTTGCTTGATCTTGTCCTGCCCTTGAAACATGCTAGTTAGCTGTATGCAAAAACTAACAAGACAAAGACATCACAGTTTCTCTGAAAAGGAAAAAAAAGTGAGTCCTCAGAGTGACAATGACAAATGACTTATACTGGCAGGCACTCTTCATTAACAGTGAATGCTGATGATCTGCATTCAGCAAGATAGAGGTGACCTCTAGGACCATCATTTGGCCTGATATTTGTCCATTTAACATAAAAAAAAAAAATGCTGTCTTTAACATACTAAAAATACAAAAATTACATTTCCCCTCATGACATATGTAGTAAAGGGTAATCTCCAAGTAGCCTTTTTAGCATCTATAATTTTACAGAGCACTCTAAAAGTACAGCTTTTTCCCAGCCGTCATCAGACCCTCTGAAGTAAACGTTGCTACCATCACATTGCACATGCTGGATCTTCAGCTGTGGGAAAGTGTCATTTCCCTGACCCAGCATCACATCCCAGCTCAGCATCCTGGCCCTTGCCTCTCTTGTTTGTGTTTGCCATGCTTCACACGTATCTGAACTGATAGTGGAAATCTTGTAAGAGCTGATTGTTGAGAGCCACCGGAGCTCTTTGTAGAATATTAAAGGAACTGATGAATACACCACACAATTCACTGAGGAAGGTGCCTCTGTGAATGGCTGTAAACAAGAAATGTTGCTCATATGGAGAGAAATAAGTGCTGTGGTCCTAAGGGTGCTAACGGGCCCTAACGATGCTGCCCAGCCTCACCAGATGCCCCCATCCAAAGGCACGAGAAGATTTAGGAATTAACTGCCTAAGGGGTCCACAAGTATAGTAGAATGTGAGATTTTCTTTTCTTCACAGAATGTGCTCAGCAAAGATCTCTAAGAACAGAAGTGGAAAGGAATCAGGCAGTGCTACAATTGCAGGTTTTTAGATATTCTGGGAATACTGCTTATAACTGGTGTTCACAGTGGGTTCCTCCAGGCTGAATCAAGTATTAAAATACAGCTTTTTCACTTCCTTGTCTGAAAGCAAGTTCTCCTAAGACTGGAGCTACTCTTAAGGTTACTGGATTTGCTCCTTTGACAAACTTTAAAGTAGCTAGGAGGAAGTTAATTCTTGAAATTTTCGCCATATGTGGGTGTAAACCGGAGAAACCTGGCTTAGCTACACTGGCTGTTTTTCCTCTGAGACACTGAGAAAACACTCCACAATTCATTCACTCTCTACATTCTACACACTTACTTATTTGTTCCTACACACTGGAGTAGTGCCTTCTGTATGTTAATGCAGAGGAATTGAACCCTAAAAGTGAGGTGTATTCTGACACAAGTATCAAATGCAGCTAGAAATAAATTGTATTGAAGTGTCTGGCTTTATAACTGCTTAGTATGTTACTATTCCTGCCTTGGAGCAATTACACGTGTTCATACTGGAAGTTCATCTGATACAGCAGGATGTGCATGTATGTGTGTAGAAGTCTTCTGCTGATTCACAATATGCCAGTCAGTGTTAATTATAAGCAGGAAGAATTAAAATTTTGGGAGGGTGGATCTTGCAGTGCTATTTATCTCTACTTAAACTAGGACATGGCTCCAGACATATATATGTGTCTTGCATTCTCAGCCAATGGATTTGTGCACAGAAATAGAATGCTAAGATACTCAGATACCAAAATTATTGTGTTATTCATATTTCAAATAGCAATAACTTAATATTCTTATTTGAATGTATTTTTTTCTACACCCACCTATGTTATCTGTGTCCATGTACACATTGTTTCTTGATGGAACATTAGGTCTGGGTGCCAAATGTAGCTGTACCTGCTGGCTTTGATGCAAAGCAGTGTTAGTGCCCACAGCCTAAGGAAACTGACATTCCTGTTCCATATGACTTCCCTGCCTCTCTGGTGACCAAGAACACAGTATGAAAAATATCTGTATGTCAACACCAACTTCTGTGCATGTGTGTCCATAAAGTATTCCAAGGCTTATCCCAAATTCACATTTTGGACAGCAGTGTGAGACATAAAAGTGCCCTTGATATTGATTTTAGTGGAAGGACAATGACTCAGGAGGAAACAGCCACCGCTTTTCACGTCCGGCTGGGGTCCCTCATGAGCTGGTTTGACATGTATCAGAGAATGGGGCAATAAGGAAGCTGGAAGTGATGTTGTCAGTGCTGAAGGCTATTTTTCCAGGTAGGTTTCCCTAATTATACTTTTTAAGTTAGCAGTTTCCTTGAGAACTAAATACAACAGGGAAATAGTATCACATGCTTAAAATTTTCCTAACTTTATGGACAACTCTTTAGTTTTGTACAGCCAGAAGGGTCAGAAATCTTCCCCAGCAAGATACCTGGGAATTCCTCAGAAGCCAGGAAACATTCAGACACTAAAGCCAGTTTTGCTGGCATCTCACCATCTGGTCCCAACTTGCCCGGCAACAGAAGGGCTAAGAGCTGTCATTCTGAATAACTTTGCTGCCTACGTCTTTGGCAAGTTGAGTCTGAATTTAACTAAAATCACAGCTTGCAGCAAGAATATTTATGAACTAGGAAATCCTCCTGTGAGTGTATAAGGGCAATCTTTTATATATATATATATATATATACATTTTCACACCCCCTCCCCTTCCTCTTATCTCCATGTTAGCAGCCAGCAATGTGGCCACCCTGGTTGCCTAGGAAGCTGATTGCTGCTCCTAAAGGATCTGTTTAAAATTCTGATCTGGATTCTAGTCAGGTTTGTGAGACCCTGGGAATGGAGCTCTTGAAGTGATGGGTACTTTTCATTTTTCCCCCTCTCCTCAGCTCCTCAGGACTGAGAGAAGGCAGCTGTGCTGCTTTGCAAGACACAGCAGCTGGACTTGGTTACCCTTAGAACCAATTAAGTGCTGGAAGAATGGCTTGCCTTATTCCAGGGAGACAGAAGGAGCTGTTTGGGATCATAAATGACACTGGAGAGTAGCTCTGTATGTATGCAGTTATTTTAAGGGTTGTTTTTGAGGCTTTTTCAATGCACCTGCTGCCTTTTTGGGCATTTGTACTTTCATCTGCATTGTTTGAAATGCAAATAAAAGCAATGATACATATTCAGACAATCCGAGACCTGTGTTTCAGAGGACTATGCTGAACCCTTTGTGTAGTTTCTTTTCAGAAGCTAATTCTAGTGGAAAATTACTAAATGGAGCTTTAAATAGGTGAAATAATAAGCCAGCCAAATAGTGTAGCTATCAGAGAGGCAAAGGTGGGTGCTCTATCCAAGTTGGTTTCCATCCCATAGCTCTACTACTTGGACAGGCAAAGCAGGGTTTCTAAGATGAAAGTTCCTTAACATTTAATTTTGGCCTAAGGCTGTTCCAGAAGTTGTCTGTCACACCTCATTATATGTGCTGTTCAAACTTAGATAGGCATTCAGAATAACACCTGGATAAAAATCTATGAGTACAATTGCTGATTATCAATGCAACAGATATTCATTAAAAGAGATCTTAGATAGTAGCAAAAGCTACAGTTTGAGTCACTTGTTTATGCTCTTAAATGAGTGTAGGATCTCATTTAAAACTGCTTTGAAGTGTGAGTTATGAACAGGAGCCCTTTGATCTGGAGTGAAGTATGATGTGTCATAAGGCATTATGCCAAAATAAAGAAGCCACTTAAGGTTTCTCTCCAGAGACACTAAGCAAAATGAGAACTATGGTTCCCCTACTGTGTCTCATGCTAACATGTCTATGCTGGAGAAATTGGGCTATGAAGATTACTGCTGAACCTCTGCAAAGTGAGAAATGGCATTTGGTTTTCTTCTGGGGGGAAATCAGAAATGCACGATACGAGTGTTTTCTTAGTGTACCTATAAAGCCTATCTCTTACCGCATAATTTCCTCCTTGAGTGTGGTCCCACACACACTTCCTCTTTCAAAAGCTTCAGCCCCAAATTAAGTTTGTGGTTTCTGCTGCTTGCAGCAATTTCTCTATAAAGAAGTAACAACAAGTTCTGTTCTCCAAAATACGTCACTCTGCACATTTAGAAAAAGCACAACTGGAGTGTGATGGGCAGCACTGCCATGTGGTGATTGCTGTCCCATGAGTGCTGAACTACTTTGTAAGTAGCTGACTGCATTGCTGTTGGGTGACTTCACTGGTCTTAGTCATTCTGCCATGCACTGACAATATTCTTGTGGCTCCTGCTGGGATAAAACATGGACCTGCTGGGATCAGAGGCCTATATTTTAATCCAATGCTTAGTCTGCATCCAGCTTCGTGGCAGTGGGACGTGGAAAAGAAAAGGAGGAGGAAGTAATGGCCCAAACTAACTGTGCAAGTTATATTTGTTCAGAGATCCTAATTTATTTTTTAAGTCCTGCAAATAAATCAGTGATTTTCCAAATGAAGGGGTATTATATCCTCCAGGACACAGTCATGAGCAAACAGCACTGTTCTGTTTACTCTGAAAAATAAATGGGGTTTTCCATGATGTTATCCAGAGGAAAAGGCAATAGTGGCATGTACAGTCAGATAAGGCATATTCTTCTGTATCTTTCTTCACCTAGAAACAATGTAGAATTTGTAATTATTATTTGGGATTTAATCAACCCGTGAAAGAGTAGAGGAAAATAACGAGATATGCGGTAATATTCCTAGTATGTACTTTAATTACTGATTGCTTGATGACTGCTGAAACTGATGAGGCTGAATGTGATGATATTATCAGGAAGTTAAGCCTGATAGCAAGAGATGAAAACATAGCATTTAACGTGATCATGATACTCTGCAAAATAGGATCTTTGAGGGTTGGATTGAATGACTCCCTGCAGAGATAATTTAAATGCTGTGAAGCCATATATGTAGAAATGCTGATGAATAAGATAATAGACAGCCTCTGAGGAAAACAGAAGCTGCTTTAATGCAACAGAAGAGTTACAGAAATCTCTGTGAGTGGCTGTGGCACCATATCCAGACCAGCAGTTACAACATTATTAGGAGATTCCAAAAGTTCCAATGAAACTTAGAATCTGGTAATTTAATGGGCAACGATACTTTCATCCCAGAAAGTTATAGGGATATAGTTCTGAAATATACATTTGTTACCAAGGCACTCAGAGCTATAAAACCAGAGGGAACTTTGTCAGGCATTGGGCAGATACACCACATGACACCTGGAATGACACAAGAACATGCACAAAACAGGTGAAGGAGATGATATCAAACTTCAGGTATGTGGTGGTGGCAAAAAGAGGCATAAATAACTGTTTTCAAATGGGCTTCTTTCAAAGGAAGTTCCTTCCAGAACTGTCAGTTTCTGTAATATACTTTAAATTAGTAGGACTGAAACACAGAGCATCTCAGCCAGCAATTAGCAAAATGAAAACAGTGCTTGCTAAGAATGTCACCTTTTACTAGATGGAGAGTGAGGACTCTGAAGCATCCAGGCGTGCAGCTGAGAAATCCACCCCAAGTCAAACAATCGAACTGAAAGAATGCTTCAGACCACTGAAAATCCCCTGTTCCTTAAAGAAGAAAAAACCCCCACCCACGGACTTAGAGGGTCTGAAACTGTTAGTGAAGAAATAACCCTAGAAGTGAAACAAGCACATACAAATATTACTTCATACAAAAGACTCTCACACAGTTAAAGGGTGCAATAGATTAGAAGTGCTCCAAACCTTTCTTTATACACAAAACTGACTGTAAACTTATCTCTCAAGCAGTAACTGGGACATAGCTGGTATCTTGGGTAAAATCTTTGAGCTTACTCCCTGATTCCCATTTCTTGCAGAAGTATTCACTGTTGGATTGAATAGAAAATTGAATTATTTTATGCTGTGAAATCAAATTGATTGCATACTATGTGTGTTAGAATTTGTCTGCAGGACAGCTATGAACTAAGCCCTTGCTTCTACCAGTGATCTCTAATTCAAAAGCTGGCAAACAGAAGCAATGTAGAGCTGCTATGACTTAGTGACTAGAAATGAAGGAGAGGGAGAAAAAAACCCCACCTAACTGCTGGAATATACATAATTCCCAAAACAACAACAACAACAACAACATTATGACCACGAGCTTGAAAATCTAAGTAAACCATTAGTTTAGAACTGTTCTCACAAGGCTGGTGGGGTTGCATTTCACCATGACCTATCATCTCTAACTCAGGTTGTCAGTTTTCCTCTTGGGACTGAGGCCAGCCAGAGGAACACTGCAGTCTTTTGACCATATATAACAGTGGATTGTCTCGGCCATGGTTGGTTGATGGTATTGGATGAGCATGCACTTCTAACGTCCAGACATGCTCACGGCTACTGTCTGGTTAATGCAACAAAAATTTTGTCAGTTCACAGCTAATTCGCTCTACTGAAAGGACAGAAGAGCAAATCTTGATGCTATGAAATGTTATTTGCACTACCATTTGATGCATAATGGTATGTATAGCAGAAAGCAGATCCAGTTGACCAGAATATCAGGTGAGGTGATATGGTGGGGCTGTGAGTAACAGTCTGCCCCAAGGACAGGAGCTGCAATTGCTCTGCCTTGTGAATATTCAGTTCATCTTCTCTAATTTAATCTTTAAAATCCAAGTGTATGTGGTTTCTGCAGAGAAATTTTCAGGATATTAACAACTTTAGAGTAGACAGTAATTTGTTTTATAAATATCATAATGACTATCTCTAAGGAAGTTGATTTCTTTTGTGTGTATAAGCAAGCATATTTTATTCTCCAAAGCAAAGACATTCTGTAATGAAAATTAAATCCTTTTATTCCATGGAGAGCAGATAGACAGTTTCTGAATCCTAAATCCTTTTTGAACTGCACTTTGTTCTGGAGGGATGTGGAAATATGACTGCCCTGGCAGGCATTTGCCATCATGGCAAATCACTGTTTCCATACGGAGATGATTGTTCTGTAAAGTATGTGTCCTGCTTTCTGGGTAGGGGAAGGACAGATTTCTTTGTGCTATTGTTGGGCATTTTGTAATCCTAACATGCCCTAAAGTGATCTGGTGAACTGCAGTCAGAACTCACTGTCCCCATCTAGGGGCCCATAGTTTGTCTTTTGCTCTTCTGCAAAGCCATTATTTTTCAGATGGTTGGCACTGGTTTTATACAAAATAAGAAAATCGTTATGATCAATTAGCTCTAATCTGATGTGATGCTGGTAGCAGGGAAGAACAGCTGCGCCTGTGTTTGATGTGCAGCAGTCGCTTGCAGGCTGCTGAGCAGCTCTGGGGATGGCTTTTGGAGAGCAGCAGTGGGTAAAGGTTCCATTCTTCTGATCTGCAGCTGGACAACTGCTTCCCACACCGCTTTGCAGTCTGTTAGTTAAAACTAGATTAATTCCTACTTCTTATCGCAAACAGAAAGTTGGAGAACCTCAGCACATTTCCAGCTGAAATCATACCAGTCATGCAAAAACATGAGCTTAGCCAGGAAACCATGCCCAGTCTTTTTCCAGGGTATGTTGGCTCTGTGGATGTGCAACATCAAAGAAAGAAAATTTGGCTCCATGCTCCTGTTCGCAGGGCTGTGACCACCAGTCACTGTGACCCAAGAGCAGAGGCCACAGAGATAAGTGTGTTTGCTGGTCTGGCAGAGCAGTGCGACAGCACAGTTGGATGCTGGCAGAATTATCCAGGGCTGCAAGTGGAACCACGGGAATATGAGAACCACAGACATTCTTCGAAGTGCCTCCTGACTGCAACAAAAACCCCGACAGTCACTTGCTATAGACACTGGTGCCAAATATTTAGTGTCAGTGGATTGCTTTTGATCAGTCAGTATTCACAAAGGCTCTGCATCCACATGCCTGAGTAGGTGTATAGAGGGAATTAGGGCATTCCCCAAATTTGCAGAATTGATTTTAGAGTCTGGTTTAGGGATATATGAAAAATTGGTGTATTTGAAAGGTGATCAGCTTGTAGGATTGAACAAGCACTCCAGCTGGTGGAGCAGAATTGGCTCCTGTGAGCAGACAGGCTGCTTAGCTGGGAGCTGCTTTGGAGCAAATCCTGGTGAGTACAGCGCAAGTTATGGAATGAATTCACTTTTATCAGCTGCAGAAGAGAATGTGCTTGTTATACCTTTGTATTGAAATTTGTGGCATTTCTTCCAAAGGGCCGTGACAGCTTCGAGCCGTACTCCGGGTAAGTCAAGTATGAGAAGAACGTGCCAGGGGCAGTAACCACCTCGCCCAGCTGCGGGAGATGGTCGTGCCGCATCCCCGGGGAACTGGCGGCCATCCACTCCAACGCTGCAAGCTGAAAGCAGCGGGAAATTGAAAAACAGGGCTGGGGCGTGGGAACTCGGGCTGGGTGTCCGCTGTTGGCCCCGGAGCCTCTCGCTGCTCTCCGCAGCTGTGGCTCTGAAAGAAGGCGGCTTCAGAGGGCTGACACTTCCCGGCTCCTTGGCGGGCGGGCCGCGTATGCAGCGGGCGGCAGCGGGCGCCCCGTCCCACACCGGCTGTGGGACCCGCCCGTCCCGTCCCGTCCCGTCCCGTCCCGTCCCGTCCCGTCCCGTCCCG
>VYXC01001548.1:105331-164298 GCA_013397175.1 Platysteira castanea
CCCGGCTCCGAGAGGGGCGGCGGGAGCGCTGCGGGCGCGGAGCCTCGGCCGGACCGGCCCGGCGGGCGGGGCCTCGGGGCGGGTCAGCACCGCAGCGCTGCTGCCGGACGGGACCGCGGGCACCACCAGCTCTCGGGACCGCGGGCTGGAGCCGGAGTGTGCGAGCCGTGTGTTACTCGGTGTGTGTATGACCCGGCGTGTGGCAGCAGTTCAGGGCAAGGTCTGGCAGGAGCTCGTCCCCCTGCGAGTCCCCGCGCCCACAGCCTGGCTCGTGTGTGCCCGCCTGGGCTGGCAGGGGCAGCGGGGCTGGAGCGGAGCTGCTGCACCGCTCCGGGCACCGGGACTTGTCATCCATTGTAGGCGGACACACTGTGGCCGGAGTAACTTAGTGAGTTCACCTGTTTCCTCATGCCTCTTGTCTTCAGCGTGTCCCGTAGCATCCTTTTCATCGCACATACTTAAGCACCTAAATATTTTCAGAGCCTTGAACAGACTTCTTAGTCTATTTCTGTGCTGCAGGTTCCCGAAAAACAACCCTGAACGTTTTGACAAGCATGGAATTCTCACTGGAAGTGTGTTCTGAGATGGACATTGTCTTGGCCTTCACACAGAGTGTGACCCTTAAAAAAAAAAAAAAAAAAAAAAAGATTTGAAAAGTGTATTTTAAAATGCCGGGAAGTAAGGAGTTAAACAATGCATTTGTAAACACTGTAACCTGAATTTCGGGACGGATCACTTTACATAGTCTTTGGCAGTGGAAATCACAGGGTGAGAAAAGCATGTGTAATGACCTTATAAGCCTTTTATTTTGTCTGGCATCATAGTCTCAGATGAGCATCTGAGTGCAGACCTTAAATTTTCTCATCTACAAATTTTACAAAGATATTTTTATGTGATGAAAAAACCCGTACTGAATAAGTGGCTCTATCCGTGACTAACTGCAAAAGCTGTCACATATAATAAGTTATTGTGCTAGTATTACAATAGTAATGGGATATTAAGCCAGCGCATTTTGGCAGTAAGTAGCTGTAATACTTATGCCCTGTTTTGACGTCTCTAGAAGGAGGATTAGCTCAGACAGAATTTGTAGTGGGAGGGTGTGAGTGGGATGAAAAGCAAAAGCTGCTTAATTTTAATCTTCTCAAAAAGGTAACTACGAGTAGTGCACATGGTTAAAACACATATGCTCCTCTCTCTAATGGCTTTTAATTGCAGTATCTTAAATATTTTATGTAAACTCAGTAGTACTGAAATACTACTTTTTATAAGATTCAATCCACAGCGAACAAGCTCCCTGTTCTGGAGCAAAGGAAGCACTGAGGGATAGCAGGGTGTCATAGGAAGGTCTGACAACAACAGAGCTGTGAAATGGCTTTGGTGTAACTGAGGCTGTGACTGTACTGGTGTGCCTCGGGTTAGGCTGCAGGCATTTACTTAAATTGTTTCACTTTCATGATTGGGAACTTAATTTTGTCTAACAGCTTTCTTTTGTCTTCTAAGCTTTTTTTGTCTAGTTTTGGAGGTGGGCGTCTTGGAGTGAAGAAACACAAGAAGTGATGCTTCAGGGTGTGCAAAACCACTGTCCCCTGAGAAGTGTGCTTCATCCAGTGGTTTTACAAGGGGGTGTATATTTTTACATACTTACCTCCTTAGACGAATGAAACCTCAAGTGTTCTTATTTCTTATGTAGGTCTTTGTTTATGTTCACAATCTCATAGGAGACGTTTGAAACTAGACTTTGGTTGAAGTTTTTTGGATGCTTTTTCTGATGAAGTTGCTGATATGAAAAATAAAAAAAAATTCTTTTACTTATAGAGGCTTTGTATTTTAAGTGTGTCTGCATGTTACTGCCCAAAAGATGAATGGTGGATTCATGTGATCCTAAGTGTGGCTTTTATCTGGATTTATTGTCAGTTCTACTTGTGAATTCATCTCCCCATGATTTTATCTTTTGACTAACAAAACCATGTTGGCAATTAATTAAGTGGAAAACCACTGCGAGATATGTACTGCTCACAAACATACATCACACGAGCGTAGGAATTAAATGTTAAGCCACCTACTAACATATGCTTTATGATTTAGATTTATGGTTTATGATGGGTGCTACAAAGGAGGTGGTAGTACTTTAATTGTTCAAGAGGGTGGAGTCTTCAAGCCTGCCTCTACCAAAAGGATGAAGCTGCTCTCTCGAGGAGCTTGGGAGTGTGCAGAAAATACACAGCTGTTGCTTTGACTGTTAAGAGAACCATTTGGTGAAGGAAGTATGAGAAGATTAAAGAAGATGGAGTTTGTTATAGGGAATAGAGGAAAGTTTTGGGAGTTACTGGTAGATAGTTACCAATAAGATGCAGGAAAAGGCAGCGTGGCAGCCCAACCACACTGACAGGCACTGGAGCAGCACACACACAAACACTGGTAGACAGCAGCCTCAAGATGTGCTTAAAAAGAACCTCCATGGTCCAAATGTTGGACAAACAGTGTAGTTTGGGTCAAGACTGTCCCAGCAGTCCCTCACATTCGGGAAGTGTTTGAACACAGTCTTCAATCTTGACTCTTCTGGGAGAGAGAGGTGCGCAAGCGATGCATTGATTCACATTCAGTCGGGTGTATTTAAAAATATTCTGGCTTGGGTGGTAAATTATATACAAAAATGAAAACTTAAATTTTGCAGCAAAAAGGGAAGAAATGTCAAATGCTGGGGAGGAGACTTTAAATGTAGATTTCATGCAAGATTTCTACTTGCATGGATTTGAGTGTCACAGTAGTTTTACTGGATTTGTATTAAAATACTGCAGTACTGATAAAATATTGTGCTTCAAAGTACTTATTTTCCTATTTTCTTTGAAAAGCTTTTGAAAATGCTTTCCATAACAAGGAATGGAAATGCAGGCCACTGTATGGTGTAAATTACACAGAAACAGAATTGGAAACAGTTGATCATAAAGCTACGTAAAGGATGATGACGACTGAAGGTTTCTGTAGCAGTTCTCCAGGATGATACTCGGAATGCTGTACAGACTGTGACATGCTTCATATTCTGTTAAAATCAGGCTGCTCTTTGGTGAATCCCAAAGAGAGTCCCCTGAAGCAAGCATTTGGCTTTGCACACTATTTAGGGTAGAAAAATTTGGGAAATTCTATTGTCTAAAATTTATGGGGGAGGATACATGAGTCTTGACTTAGGTCAGTGTAGGAGCACATGAGCTTTGCCCATGTGGCTTGTTTTGTGCCATTTGGTTTAGATTAGAATTCAAAATTCATGTTCTTGTTTGTCTTGAAAATATTAGATGTTCTCTGATAACAGCTGGGTAAGGCATTCTCTTGTTCAGTGAAGAAATAAAAGAGTGGGAAGGTGTACTGTGACATTTATGATTCTTTCTAAAAAATCAGATAATGCCTGAATCATCCATGTAATGGTTCATCCTAAGCAGCAAGAGAGCATTTTTTTTGCATTGTGCAAGCTGATAATAGAAACATTTGCTAGGAGGGCTGCAAAGGTAGATGGTAACTGTGTGATTAGGCACTAAGTGGTTCTGATGACAGTCAGAGGATTCAGGGAGTGATTGACAGGCTATTTCATATTGATTAGAGAAGTAAACTGGGCTTTGAAAAGCTAGACAGCTGGCATATTTCTTAGAAGTAACTGATTTTTGGAAGCTGAAATAATTAGGCTTATTTGTTTGTGCCACATGGTAAACATGTTCAGAACTCTGTCTGGAAATAGTAATCAGTGGCTGTTTTCCAGCTGATCCATTCATAGTTTCTACAGCCACCTAGAACTTCAGCATGAACCGAGAACAAAGTCAGTTTCCCTCAGAAATTGTCACAGGATTCACGGTTTCCCTTGTGGAAATAAAAAAATAAACAACACAACTTTGTGCGGGTGCCTGCAATGATAAATGTCACAGTTACTCGAGTAGGGGAAGATGCTGTTCTGTGCCTTCCTAATGCTGGCAGTGACTGGCTGGGGACCCTGCAGACAGCTGGTACCCTCTGTGGTTAGTCATTGTTTAAAAGGCAGAGCAATGCTGGCACTGGTTCTTGCACTTTGCCGTGTATTTCTCATGCTTTATTCATCTTCCCTGCATCTGTGATTGTGGTGTCAGTTTGTTGATTGCTCCTGAGTCTCAGCACAGGCTTGTGTTTCTGCCTCTGAAGACCTTTGGACACCTGCACAAGGAGCTTCTGTGGGCTGATAAAATGTAAAACCAGCTAAGCAACTAAAGCAACAGAACTAACCAACGAAACTGTAGCCAAAGGGCCTTTCTGGGGAAATGCTGGGACACGATGTTTAATGCCAGCGCTGTTACAGAAACCTATTTTTATTTTTCCTTTTGAAGAGATAACTCCCCGGCCTGCACCTGTGTGTTCAGCTGTCTGTAGCTGTAAGATGATGTGTTCCTAGTGGTCGGCTTGTGCTGCTGCCATGAGGATCCAGGGAAAAGCCAGGCATGCCCTTTTGCCAGCAGCGAGGCAGTTTTCCCAGTATGTTGCCTGTGTTATTCCCCATTCAGCTCTCCAGCAGCCAGGCAAGTTGGCAGTTGTGCAAAGTGTTGGAAGAAAGGGCAGCAGAAAATGCTGACTGTGTGCTAATGCATCTGTGTAATCACCATGCTGGGGTTAGATTGCAGGAAGATGACAAAACTGCTGAATAAAGTATGTTTAATCTTTTTCTTCCCTCTCCATGAGCTGCAGTGGGCAATAGTAGAATCTATGGAGAAGCACAACTTTTCCATTTGGAACAGAAGTGTGTATCTACCCTGTAATTTTGAATCCTTGAGATTGTATGGAAGTGGTTGAATATGGAAGTTTTGGGTGACCTGACATATAATAGTATATATTCATATAGCATGGAACAGATCTCGTGCAAGGCTATAGGCAGAAGAAAAATCTTTTGGGATGAAGGTCAAAATACAGCTTAAGCACAAGGATAGGATAGAGTAGAAATGTGATGGGAAATGAAATCAGTGTCATCTCTTCCATCCCTCTTGCACAAACTCCTCTAACATCAGGTTGTTTCAGTGCCATTTTTCATATGTAATTTAGCTAATTTAGTAAAATGGTGTTTTACTACTTGGAAAGCTCTTGGTAGTAGCTAAATCACCAGATATAGAAAGTGGTGCATTTTAGGGTGAGCTGAAAGCTGTGGGGGAATGGTTAGGGCACTGGGTGGGTTCAGATTCTGGCAGTTTTCCAGAGGGTGAAGGATGAAGGACCAGGGGAAGATGGGATGAACAGATTGTTAAGTCTCCCTAAAACCATTCAGTTGGATACTGGGAGCAAATCAACCTGTGTGAGCCCCTGAAGGCTGTGGGTGTGTAACTTTCACCAGAAGAATAGGTGTGAGGCAGGGTGTAAACTGACCCACCATAAGGTCATTTGGAATTAAAAGAAGTACGAATGTGGGAACTCAGATCACATTCTCAAATCCAAATCTAACTTGAGTGGAAGAGCTGACAAGCAGTGAAAAATGCTGTCCTTAATACTAACATCATCTTGAACATTAGATGGGTTTAATTTGACTCATTGTGGGAAAAGAGGCGTTTTTCTGTGTTTATGAGCTTTCTTCACTGATCTGTTTATCTAACTTGTCTTCCCTGGTTGCTCACAACTAGCTTTGAGTGCATCCCTGCAATGTTTGCTTTCAGAGTTAGTGCCAGAAGAAGGTATTTGCCACAGGACAACCCCTGACACTGGGGCAGAGGGAGGCAGATTCCTGCTCAGATGACATACATGCACAGGGGAGTGTTAGAGCAAGAGATGGAGTTGTTAAAACAATTAATACTGTAAAAAGTAAAACCTTAACTTAAAAAAAGAAACCCAAAAATAATTTAGCAATTCAAGCACGTTAACTGCTTTGCTTTTGTGTGTTTTTTGGAGCTGTGATGTTATCTGATCTGACCGTGGCTGTGATCTGGGAGTGATTAGGATCTATGCTCATAGTTATGAGCATATGGTGTATGGTTTTAAATTGTAAGTTTAAAATAATTACATTCTGGTGCTGTTTTTAAAGAATTATTTAATTATCTGTATGTTCAAGAATGGTTTTGCTGCCAGTTAATATTCAGTTCTGGCCCAGAGCCATCACAATCATAAGGTTTCTTTCAAGTTTCATAATACTGTTAAAAAAGAGTTGCTCAGTTTCCTTTAAGGAAGTAAAAAAACTTCCTTTGGTTTTGTTTTTACTTTCTCTGCAGTTCAGAGGCTTGTATGACCTATTATTGCATAGGAGAAGGAGTAGGAATATGGGAACATTCCTGAAGTGGATAACGGAGAGTTGGGCTTGTGACAGATTTTCCTAGATATTAAAATTTGGTTCACCCAGAGTCTCCAAAGTGGTATGCTGGACTGGTGGGTTTGTATTGATGTCAAGTTTTTAAAGATTTCTACACAGTAGTGTAGAACACTGATCTTATTTCCAACCAAAAAGACGTAATCAAAGCACTTACTGAGAAGTTTGTCTGAATGGAAGAATCTCTTGAACTAAGGGTTTACATGGACCAAAAGAAACCAAAGTTAAGGACACCTACTCCTGGAAATATTTCGTGATCTCATACATTGCTGTTCAAATGAGTAAACCATGTGAGACCTATAAAATCATAGTTGGAAAACTAAAGGCCAAAGCATGGAGCTTTCAACAATTCATAAAAGGAACATGAAAATAAGAGAAGAGGTTTTAAGCTAGCAAAGGAGCTGCAGTGGTCTCTTCAATACTTAAGATTTGGGTATGCCATGAGGTCTGACTTTTTAAAAAGGGGAATGGCTTGTGATCCATTGTTATTTAAACTCTGCTGGAAGCTTTGTAATTTGACAGATTTTATTACAGACTAGATTTTATTGGTAGACTGTAACACAGTGAAGCTTCTCTGTGGTTTGAGGGAAGCAGTCCTTGCTTGACAGTCATGTTCTGTCAGAAATGCAGTTTCAGATTCAAACCCCCATCCGTCTTCAGGGGTTGTGCTGCACTCTGAGCCCTTAGAGCAGCGTTGGTCATGCCAAACAGACATCTCTGCTGAAGGACTGGAGTTCAGAGGTTCCTGTGGGTGCCATGTGGAGCTTTCCCTGTGTGTTTTCCATGATGTGGAGCAGAACTCAGGCGCAGAGGTTCCTGCCTGGGCTCTGAGCCCCCAGAGTGAAGTGAGACATAGTGTCAGTGACTAAAAGTACAAATCAAAAGGGAGAGAATGCATGAGCTGGCAAGCGTGAATTTTGCTGCTGACCACTGTTTTGTCCTCTGATCTAAACAGATGTCTAAATCTATGAGAAAGCAGAGCATACTGCAGACAGGTTGGAATAAACATTCCATAATTGTTTCTATGTGCAGCCCTGCTTTTTCTTTGTGTACAGTCAGAGCTAATTTGGACTCTCGTTAAGTTCCTACAGGCAGGGGCATGTCATCCCTGTGTCCTGGCTGATGGGAACACTGGATATTCTGTATAAATAGACCAGTGAAGCTGGTAGGAGCAAAAATGCCTCTGCTGTCGGGGTGCTGCCAGAGCCTGGGCATGAAGGCAGCAAGCTGTCTCCAGGCTGAATCTCTAAAGGGGAAGTGTTCTGGGAGAAAAGGAGACTAGTGATAAAGTGGTTTTATTTATTTTTTTTTAACAGAAAGATGTGCAGGACATAGAAATTATATTTGAATTGCAGCTGTTCAGAACTTCTCTCACATATACTGGTAATTTTAGGAAAAGCAGAGAGCGTGGAGAAGGAAAAGAGTGATCCAGGGCAATGACTTCATCCCTAAAGAAAAAGGTATTTACAGTACCTTATATTTTGGAACTATAGTTTTCTTCATCTCTAACTTAGTTATGTATTTACTTATATTTTTCTTATTAATAGTTCTAGGAACCATTGATTATGTAGAAATAACTGCAGTACTGATTCCCTTTAGTGACTGCATGTCAGAAATTATTGTGCTTGATCTTAAAAAAACCCCTCTTTTGGTATTCATGTGTTTGTAAGTGTGATTTTGAAACATTACTGAATCCAAAAGGATATTTACAAGTCACAAGTATTGTATTTCTTCCACGAGTTTTTGTTTGAGTTTTCAGAAGCATTTGATTTTGGAAGTGTTCCCTTGCATGGTGATTAGTGGTCAGAGTACAGGGGAAGTAAGCTGACACACCTAAATGTTTTGCTGTGCAAGGGTGAAAAAAACCAATTAAAATCCAGCACTTAATGATCTTTTCATGCTTTTTAACAGTTCCCACACTTTTTTTTTACTCATTTATGTTTGTTCAAGATAACATGGGCATCATTTTGTCAGAAAATTGATGTAAGTCTAAGGAAATTCCAGAAACTGGAGAGATTTCTGGCTGCAAAATATGTCAATTTCCAATGCTGTGAAATGCATAAAGAATAGTTGCAGTGTTCTAATGTTACACTGCATTAACTAGAACATTAATGCACAAAACTTGAACATTGGTGTCTCTGCATGACTCTGTTTATTGCCCAGTTTCAGGAGATTCATAGACTGGTAGGTTTTAAGTTCAATAAAACAAATATGTTCTAAAGGACCTAGACTTGCAAAATCAAATGCAAACCTAAACTATGCAAACACTTACTCTGCTCTCATCTCTTAGCATCTGATATGTGAAAGAAGGCAGCTCCTAATGGTGACTGAGTAGGACAGAATTGAAAAGAAGGAGATAGCCCTCTGAGGGATGTAAGCTGAAGGTGCTGGTTTTCCAGCATTTCCAGCATAAAGCTTCATGAGAGTCCTGCTCAAACTTGAAAGCTGCTTCGGACAAAGAGGTGTTTTAAATGTTTACCAGTTTGTCTGCTTGTGCACCTGGAGGTTTAAAAGCTCAGATTTTGGAGTCAAAGGAACCTTGTATTTTGAGAGCAGTGGATTATCTTCGAGGTGTGTCAATGTTCAGCCTGGCCAAGGGTCCCTTCATCACTTCTGTGTGCTCAGCACTTGTCACTGTCCGGGCTTATTAAATTCAGGAGTAAGTCTGCACAGGGAAAGTGAGTTCTGTACAGAGGGGCAGAATTGTTCAAGTAAGATCTGTTTGATCCCTTGGCTTGTATGAAGTGGGAGCTTATACTGATTGCTTGAAAGAGTGGGCAGTACTGCTGGGCCATTGCCAGTAGCTTTTGCCCTTTGTAGGACCAGCTGTGCCATTATGAGGATTTTGGAACTGGCTAGATAAGGAAGAAACTTGCAAACGGAAGACAAGAAAAATTTAGATGTGGACATTTTAATGTGCTAAAATATACTAAACTTAAGCATCTTAGCGTTTTTTGGTTTTCTGGTTTGTTTTTTAGATCAGATACTTGTTGGTAAAATGTTAAGTAATTAAGAAATTTCTTATAATTAACTATTAGTTTTTCATATTAACATGTAGCCATGCTGTATTGGACAGGCACTGCTTCCTGCTGTTTCCATGCCTTACTTGTGGTACATGTTGCCTTTTTTATCATGGCTTTCTTTATCTTCACTTAGGTGTTGGGGTTTTTTTTGTGTGTGTGGTTTTTTGTTTGTTTTTGTTTCATGAGGCTGCTGACCTGTTTGTATTTTCAGTTGAGTTTTGCATGTCCTGTGGTTACTGGCTTCCAGCTTAACTCATGGGGTGGGTGGGCTAACATGAGTAACACTGCTGAGCAGGTTTTATTTAATATGTTCAATGGTAAGCTGGTTTTACTCTTTTTAGAAAGGCATTTATTTGCTCCAAGTACTGTGACCTATTTTTCTTAAATGCTATTCTAAAAAAAAAAAGTATGTTTCTTGGTTTTTTCCAATGGAAAAATGGAGAATACCGCTGAACAGCATCACAGATGCTGTCTTATTTTGTGATGCCGTGCAAAATGCATCCTCAGTGTTGCAGGGATCATATGTCCAATTTAAATTGCTGCTGCTACAGTGGCTGCAGGGGTTTTGTGAGGGTTTCCTCGCCGAGACAATTACAAGCATCAGTAACTAAGCAGGTCATGCTGACCAGAGAATTGGTTCTGCTGTGTGTTCCCATTTCCACTCTGTTCTGGTGCTTGCCACGGCTCTTTATAGCACTGGTCGATTTGGTCATGACCAGAAAATCCCAGCCACTATTTTGCATTCCTGCAGGAAAAAAACCAAATCCCTTGAAGTGCCAAAGAAAAGGTTTGACTTGTGCCATTTGCTGACACAGCTATTTTCTCTAGTTGCCAATTCAAGACTATGAACTCACTGTCTGGGGGCTGGACTTGTGAGTGGATGAAATATGTACCTGATGGGCTGCTGCCTAGTGGCTGGGGAGTGATTGGTGGAGCATCATGAGTTAAAGTGAAAGTCAAGGCAGAACTTTTCATTATAATTGTATCAGGAACTGTCACCTTCATTTCAGATGCCTTCAAAACAGGCTTTATCAGAAAATAAGCCTACAGATGGAGATGAAAAGCAAAAGATATATCAAAAGAAATGATAGTTTAAATCTCTTATGCAGTATAGAGATGTCAAACTAATGGGTGGGTCCCTGTGTTATTCTGTGACCTTTTCTAAAACTATCTATAAATGTTACTCCAAATCAACCTTATGTTGTCTGTGGGCTTTTTGTTCTCCCTCCTACACTCTATAAGCTTGCTCCAAAATATACTTTTCTCTGTCTTTGGCACATAGCTATGTACAGACTGAGCACTACCTTCCTTTTGGGGCAAAGTCACCATTTGTCTTTGCTGTTTTTTTCATTGTGACCACTTTTGCTCACTTGTGTTTCAGTAGACAATGTCATTTTGATGCAGCACATCAGATAAATACAGTAATTTTATTGAGGCAGACTTTGAGGAGTAATATTGATTATTTATGGAGACATGCTGTTTTAATCAAGTAGATTCATTTAAGCTGTCATGGTGAGTCAGTGTAATTCTGTGCTTACGCTCCTTGCTGGAGAGTAGGTTTGTATTATAGATGGATGCTGCTGATTTGGAGGATATAGCAGCATCAGTCAATTGGCACAGGAGTTTGGCAGTGCTGGTTTAGCATCACATCTAATCTCACAAGTGCTTGGAAAGCATTGAGATGAAGTTATTTTCAGGGCCTGACTTAAAACAAACAAAAGAAATAGTTTATCCAGTCAGCCCTGCAAGAAATGCCTTGTCTCTGGTTTGCTGAGGAGCTGGGGCTGCCAGGGGGAGGTTCTGTGTGATGCCCTGGCTGGCAGCGCCCCTGCAGTGCTGAACAGAAAGTAGGTTAGTGCTGCCAGCTGCTCTGCTCCAGCTTCGTGCCTCGCCTGCGCTCCGGGCTGGCTGCCTCTCTCCCAGCATTTCTAGGTAGTTACTAATTTTTCCTGACTCCCTGGCCTGGCCTTCAACCATAAGGCTTTTTACCTTTGTATAAGCGTGCAATAACACCTTACACCAGCACTTGTGTGAGATTAGGTAAGAACCGAGGGTGCTCTAAATGCTCTGAGTCATTCTGGCATGTTTTGATGAGTTGAGATTTTGGATCATGTTTAAAAGGAAAAGTTACAGTCTGTGGGTAGGTATGTAGGTAGGTGTGCTAAAATCTGTAGGTAGGTATGCTGCAAAAGGTGTCTCAGAAGTAGCCTTTTACTTACCTGCTTTTCGATGTAGGATGCTTTATTAATGACTATCCTTATGAATTTCTAAACTCAAGTGTGTCATTTAAAATAAGTGTGACTGAAATGTTTGGAGTTCTATAGGTCATCTTTATCAAGATGCATTCTATGCATTTCTATGCATTCATAGAAACAGAATTATGGAATTGTTTAGGTTGGAAAAGGTTGAGTCCAACTGTTCCCCAGCACTGCCAAACCCACCACAAACTCTGTCCCTGAGCACTGCATCCACAGGTGTGTTAAATCCCTCCAGGGATGGTGCCCTCACCACTGCCCTGGGTAGCCTGTTCCAATGCTTGACAGCCCTTTCTGTGA
Source organism: Platysteira castanea (assembly GCA_013397175.1). NCBI lineage: Eukaryota > Metazoa > Chordata > Aves > Passeriformes > Platysteira > Platysteira castanea. Next base: position 117,205 of record VYXC01001548.1, read on the forward strand.
AGAATTTTTTCCTAATATCCAATCTAAACCTCCCTGTCTCAGGGATGAGCATCAACCACTGTATTTTGGGCACACGTCAGAAGCTGCTAATCCTGGTGCTGAGTTTCACCTCAGTGTGGTGCTTACTCCCTTTTAAAAGCAGTAAGTATTTCCTTGGCTCCCAGCCCCAGAGCCAGGGCCCATTCCTGCAGCCCAGCGAGGCGGTGCTGTCAGTTGTTGATGGAATTGCCCTTTGGGAGCTCACAGTGTGGAGATGTTGAGGCTGGGGCAGGACCTGCACTCTGGGCTGGGTAAACAGATAAAGATCAGCAGTACCTAAATGCCAGGGTAGCCGTGGATGCTCTGCAGTGCTCTTGCTCTGTGGTGGTCTGTTCTGAGTGCCCCAAATGTGTTTTGATCTGTGGTTTGTTGTTTCATCTGCATGTCAGAATAGTTTTGTGGGAAGATAAGGTTGGTTTGCTTTTATTTCTCCCACCTCCAGGCTTCATTTTATCTTTTTTAGTTTACCAATGCTCACTTCAGTGAGTGCTTACAATACTTATTGTACTGCCTTCACTTAACGTGTGCTGGCCAAACGCTGCTGTGCCCTGGGAGCACCTTGCGTGCCAGCCTGGAGGAGCAGAGGCTTCAGGACTCAGTCTCACATAACTTCACCTGATTCCCAGCAGCTTCTTGCCAAGGACGAGCTGATGGCAAATTGTATTGACAGGCTTTTAATTTACAGCTTCTCAGCAGGAGCTGTTCCTATTCCTCATAAGCCGCAACACAGCAACTTTTAATTTGTTAGCAAGCCAAAGTGTAATTAAAAGAAAAATCTTTCCACCTTGTTTGTAATGTCTTGAATGATGCATTTCCACACTCAATGTTTTAAAACTTCTGATCTTGCAGTTAAGGCTTAAAGCTCATTAAGCCTCATTTTTACTCCCTAAAACATTTTGCTAATATGAGGTGTGTAAGATCGCCTATTTTCCAGTCTTGTAATTTTTCCTTTTTGTGGCAGCTTTATTTTATGCAACAACAGTATTAATGAGTATAGACTGTGCACAAGACCTCTTGTTCCTGAGAGTTTTTAATAGATTTTACCTTCTTCTCCCTGCTCTGTTTTTTGCTTTTTCCTGTGGTTCCCCTTCTGTTCTCCCATCTGTTTGGTTGAACTGCTTTATTCTCTCCTGGTGTTTGGCATACACTAATCCTTTTACCTTCTATCCTTCACAGCTTTGTTGAGTTGCAGTGGTGTACTTCAGTTTTGCTTCTTCCTGCCTTTCACTAGGGTGTTCTAGGATGAGCTATGATTTTTTGAAATTGAGAACTGTTAAAATTATTCCTTCCAACTTTCTTTCTCCCTCTCTTTTTACTTTATTTTTGTTACTGCTTGCACATACCATTTATGGTGCTGTTGGCATTTGGGAAAAATACTGTAATGACTCTGGTTTCTTGCTTCTCAGAATCTCCAGATCTTTCCATTTTTCCACAGTTTCCAAAAGCTATAAAGGTAGCTGTGCAAGTAACATGAGATGGAAAGACCTCAATCCTGCAAAATGTATGTTTGTAATGGATTCCACCTACTGCAAGCCCCACTGCCTTCATTTCTGTGATCACCACCTGTGCTCGTGGGTCCCATTGCTTCGTGCTGCTAAAGCCCCCTTGGGGCATCTCATACATCCCACAACTCTTTTCAAGACTAACCCCAGTAGATAAAATAAGTTCAGTGATCCCTGAGACCTTTTCAAATACTAGTAAGAAAATTAATTGGGGGGGAGGGGAGAGGGGGTGTAGAAAAAAAGAGAATTTTGAGGTTGTGATTTTATCAGCACTCAGAGATTAAAATCTTGCTAAGATTGTTAGTTTTTGGGCTTCAGAAGAGTTTTGGTAAGCAAATATGTATTAATTACATGTGTATGTAAGACTTGTCATACTCAAAAGCAGGAAAAATAAAGAGAGGCCTCTTTCTGTGAGGAAATGAGTGCTGGGGCAAAAAGAAACAGTGGTGGGGGAAAAGTTACTTTCTGTCAACATGTTTGAATGTTCTGTCATAAACAGAGTTCAGTTCAAAGGATCTGGGAATCTCAGAAGATTTCTTTCAAGACTAACCAGTTTCCTGCAACATGCTGTCAGTGCTAGGAGGAGGCATCTCTTGCACATAAGAGCAGCTGGCTGTTTAAAAAAAAAAAAAGGCATGTAACGGGGGAGAACAACCCCCCCTCATCCCTTATATAGAGCAGTTTTCTACAGGAAAATGTACATCTGTGAAAACAGGGCACTTCAGCAAATTCTGTGCTCTTTGGAATGTCATTTTGCAAGGAAAAGTGTGTTTGGATTTTTTCAGGGCAGGGCTTGTTTTTTTGTATTTTTATTTTTGCAGAGAGTAATGAGTTCTGAGGTTTTATTACTTTTTTGTTTAGTGCACAGTGGTGTTGACAGCTTTTCTCACTCTTTATTCTCTTAAATAAGAATTGTGGATGTGAGTATTAACCCTGTGTTAGCAGGAGCAAGCTTAATTTTATGGGAAATGGACATCTTTTTATTTACATGAAAGTTTTGTTTCACCTTTTCAACCTTCACCTATTATTAGGGTGAAGGCAACTTATCCGTTCTGTTGTTGCCAATTTGAATTGCCTTGTGTGCTTGCCTTTAAGGAATAACTTGAGACTGTCAAAGGGATATTTGAATTTTCTTTGCTATAACTGATGCTTCCACATCTGAAATATATATTTGCCAATGTTTTGTTGTTTGCAGGAACCACAGATATCTGAAGATGAAACCATGAAGGACAAGCAGAGTGAATAATAATGCTTTTCCGAAACCGTTTTCTGTTCTTGCTGGCCTTGGCAGCTTTATTAGCCTTTTTGAGCCTCAGTCTACAATTCTGTAAGTGTCCTCATGTTTTGTTTTCCACGTATAGTGGTCTATAAGTGTGCTTAAAAATGGGCATGATTACATGTTGTTTAAGCATTCTTTCTGTATTGAAATACTTGGAGTTTGTTTTGGGGTTTTTTTGTTCGTTTGTAAAGATTTTTGTTTGTTTGTTTTTCAAAAAAGTAAAAAACATAGTTTTGTGTGCCATATAGGAATCTATATAATCTAGAGAGTTCAAATCAGGCTACTTTATTAAAAAAAAAAAATCTGCCTTTTGTAGTGCAGTTAAGTAATTGAATGTGATTGAATCCCTCCATGAACGGAGACAAACCACACCGGAGTCAAAAACTGCTGCAATTCCTATTTTACATTGCATCAGACCAGATGGGATTGAGGAAACTGCTGTGAGACGTTTGAGTGCTGGACCTTCTCCCGATTTGTACCCTCACATCAGGAAACTTCACGCAGTTGAATTGGTTCATCACAAGTGGTTGGTTTGTTTATGAACAGATAAATTGTGTTGTGCTTCAGGTGAATTTATTGTGGGTCAGTGCAGAGGGCCCTGGTGTCCTGATGAGTGAGCAGGAGGTGGTGCTGAAGGCAGGGCAGTGGAGGCGACAGATGAGCACTGTGCCCTGCTTATCCCCTGCTTCGTGAGAGAGAACATTTCCTAGGTAAAGCTATGTTTTGTGAAAATGTGGTCTGTACTAATGCACAGCAACGTAATGAGTTGCTGCTAGAGGGCAAGTAAAAGTGCATGTCCATAGGACAGGATAACATTCTTCATTGTGGTAATCTTTAATTGTTTTCATGAACACAATCCTTCCGGGCTATGCTTTTTTTTTGCATAAAGTAAAAAAACCCCAAAACCTAAAAGATTGTGTTAGATTTAGAATGTGTCTTTTGCATATGACAGACAACTTTAAAAAAGGAGGAGAGAGAAGAGGGAAGAAACTTTATGGTTTTCTGCTATTATTTTTGTGTGCTTAAACTCATCTGCATGTAACAAATGGACCTGTGGCTCTGAACTGCTTTTTGAGCCTCCTCTGGGCACAAGCTAGCGGGTCTGATTGCAGCTTCTTTTGCCCCTTGGGCTCGTTATGGCTCTGCCCTTGATGTTGTAGGGTTGGTTATGAATTGTGCATAGGGCGAAAGTCCTAGAGGAGCTGCAGCTGAAACATGAAACTGAATTGTTAACTAAAATGAGTTTTATTTAGAGATGAGGAGGTAGGCATTTAGGAGAGTGAATCACATTTCATCTAAAGATAAAATTATTTTCTACTTAATTAGAACATAACATTTCTGCTAGAGATAAGGATGTTTGAGGAGTGCTTTAAAAAGCATGGAAGCTGCAGCAGGCAGCCACCATGAAGCTAGTGCCAATACCAACACTGATACAGAAACTTTTACATAATGAGAACTGCAATACAGTCCAGTGGGAACCAAGACATTCAGGTAGCCTGATGATTTAACTTTGACCAGCTTCAGGAGGTAGAGCAATTAGTCCAAACTTGGAGCAAAGACCATCTCCACAGCAAAAACAAAGCTCTCTTCGATCACCTTGTGCTTCTAGGTGAGCTGTGCCAGCTGGGCAGCCTACAGCTCAGCAGCTTCAGATGAGTTACCAGTCACTTGTTGCTTTCTTCATCAGGAACTTGGTCGCATCCTCACTGGTGCCTGTTTCTGTCAGGAAACACTGTTTTTTTCACATCCTCAGAATGTTTAACTTTGGGATTGTTGAGTCTCAACAATCTGGCTGGTCTCAGCATTCTTCAACACCAAAATCAGCATGACCCCCCCTTCTCCATCCATCACTGGTAACTTTTGCAAATGGGGTAAAATTTGAGCTGTTTTATCCACACTTAGGCAGAGCATCCTGCTACAGGCCCCTCATGACAGGACATACTGAGGTCTGGAGCAGTTCCTCAGTGGAGCTGGTGCAGGGTCTGGAGCACAAGTCTGATGAGGAGCAGCTGAGGTAGCCAGGGGTGTTTAGCCTGAGAAAAGGGGGCTCAAGGGGGTGTTATCACTCTCTACAGCTACAGAGAGGAGTTTGTACGAGGTGAAAGTCAGTCTCTTCTCCCAGGTAACAAGTGATAGGACAAGAAGTAGTAGTCTCAAGTTGTGCTAGGGGAGGTTTAGATTGGATATTAGGAAAAATGTCTTCACCAAAAGGGTGGTCAGGCATTGGAACAGGCTGCTCAGGGCAGTGGTGGAGCCACCATCCCTGGAGGGATTTCAGAGGCATGTAGATGTGGCACTGGGGGTCATAATTTGGTGATGAACATGGTTAATGGTTGGAGTTGATCTTAGAGACCTCTTCCAACCTAAATGGTTCTATGATAATATGATTTATGTTCATGGAATGAAAATGAGTGTTTATACATTTAGACTCAGGAAAATGCCAAAGCCACTGTTTTATTTTGTTTTGTGTGAAGGGAGGTATCTCCTGAAGCATTTGGAGTGGAAATGGATGTTTTATGCTGTTGTGAGATTTTGAATCTCTGTTAGCAAGCAGTGCACAGCTTTGTGGAGGAGGCCTGGTAATTTTAAAACATGCTACTGCTTTCTAAGCATGGAATGTTGAAAATGTCTCTTCCTTTTTGTGATAAATTTGTTTATAAAAGCAAAACAGTAACACTAAATGTATAATTGTAGAAGTGGTACATATCTTCCTTTTGTAAACTTGTGCTTTAGGGCAGGGCCTAACTCCTGTAAATGTTTGGTGTTTTATCCCTCTTGTCCACACGTGGAACTGTAGAATTTGAAGCCAGACTTGTGAGTTGTAGCTGACTCTGAAGCGAAGGGAATAGTAAAGGCCAAGCTCAGCTGATTTTCCACAGGTTCTAATTCAATATTACAAACAGCCCACACTGGTATGGCTGACAAGGTCACAGTCTGGCTCATGCTTGAGCTGCGAGGGTTCAGGAATTGCTCGCAGCAGTCTGCCACCCAGTGAAACAGAAAACGGTGCTGGTTTACTTTAATAGACTGTGCTGGGAAGGATCTGGAACTGCTTTATGAGCAGTGATTTCTGCAGGCACAATGAAGTGGAGGTGATGGGTGTCATGTCAGCAGTCCTAGTAAGTCTGTCCTTGCTTGTAAGACAAACTCCTGAGGCAATTGTTTCAGAGCTAATAGTTGTCACATCTTGAGTTTAGACAAAGGGAGAGAAACGCTGGGGAAAACTACTGGTGTGGGACCTCAGATTCTTCAGTGTTGGTAGGCTGGGGATGGACCCAGGATTGATAGAAAACTCTGTCCCCTGTTTTGATGTTTGTTTGTTCTTGGTCCTTTTCTCTCCTGTTGCGGTTTCTGAGTTCTGTAGTCTGCTTTCCTGTGTTATTTTCACTACAAGGCTGGTGCTTTACATGGATACTAATAGTTCAACTTACAGGGTAAATCATGGAGAAAGTTTCCCCCAATGTCTCTCTCGACAGCAAACAACAGCTCTGGGTGCTAGAAGTATTCTCTCCCACCAACAGTTTCAGTGGATGGACAGGGAGCAGTTGGCAAGGATCCAGGTTGGAAACTGCCCTCAGAGCTCTGTCCCAGGAGTACAGCAGGCAGCTCTTGGAGCAGTTGGTTCACGTTTGTCACATGTTGTGTGCTGGCTTGGCTGCCTGGATCGAATGCCGGCTGCATCTTCTTCATCTCCTTGTCCTGGAAAGAAGGAGACATGTAAGCAGACTGCACTTTGCTGCACAGCTGGAGACTCTTTAAACTGTACTAATCATTCTGCAAGGTGATGTGATGCTGTGGATCCTGTAAGACACCCTACTTCCTGCCAGGGTTCTCTGTCCTGTGCCTTTTGGGCATTGGGGCACCTGACTTTGCTGGTGGTTCTGGCACCTGGTTCTGCTCTTTGTGTCCTTGTATAGGAGCAAAAGGCACAGGGTCTCTGATCTTTGCCTGAGGGGCTGGGTGCTTTCCTGGGAATTTCACTTGGAGCAGTAGAGTAAGGGAACTTCCTTCAGGAAGTCCTACTGTTTTCGAGCTCCATGTATCTATTTAGATAAATAATGCCACAAGGTTTTTTTTCTGCACATACCTGGTGTATGATGGGAGAAATGCATTTGAGACACATTTGAAAATTTACTAGAATATTCTAATACCTATTCATAGTTTTGTCAGGTTTGGTTACTATTTCTAGTAGGCACATAGAGCACTTTTTAAAGGGAGTTTATACTTGCTGAAAACATACAAACCTGAAGAGTTCTAGGCATCTTTAATATAGTTGTGTGGCCTGGGCTTTGAAGCAAAAACTGGGGACCAGATGTACCCTCAAGTTCGGTTTGGCTGTTAATGCATGGTACAGAGTGAAACCTGGAGCAATCAGCAATAGCGGGAGCCTCTCTCGAATGGCAAATGCCACTGGATTTTGCACATGTTTGAATTTTTAAATAGCGTAGGAAAATGACAGTGTTAAAAGTTAAGACTAAAAAATATTCCACTGCTGGGCAAAAGCAGACTCTGATGTCTCTGAGGGATAATTATAATTCTCTCTGATGGAGAGTTTGTGTTTGGGAAGCCCATTGGATAGGGAAACTGGTTGACTTCCAAACCAAATATGACTGGCAGATTAAAGTTTTATTAGGAATTGTCATTGTTTCACTCTTGTTTTATGTTTGGGGCCAGAGTTACAGAAAAAAGTGAAGTATTTTTCTTATAGTGTTTATCATTCCACATGTTTTTATTTTTCTCCTCTTTGTTTATGTAAATGGTCATGGTTGTAAAACAATTTAAAACTTCGGCATTAGAGACAAAAGGAGAGCTGGTTTTGATAGACTTGTGAGTTAAGGCTGTTCTAAAATGTAATTATGTTGTTTTTATCTAAAGTTTTAAGTGTTTTGCTTTGTCAGGAAAACTGCAGAATAGAAAAACGACCTCTGCTGGACTGTGGGCTGTATTCTTGTCTCTGTAAACATTATCCGTAATGCTGTTAGTTGACTAAAAATGGGCAGTTTCCTTCTGTACCAACACTGAGAATATTTGTAGGGATACTTTATTCCTTTTTTGCCAGAAGAAGAGGTTCCAGTGGTTGAGGGTCTTTCTTCCTTCTCTGTGCTGTGTAACACGCCTGGAGCAGTGCAGAGGGAAGGTAAATGCAGTGGCTGGGGGCAATTCCTGTGTTTTAGGGGCAGGGGATGGCAGTGCAGCTATATTCAAAGGATGTGTCGGAATACAGCTGTGGTCCTGCAGCCTCACTCTAAGGGGAAAAGACGGAATTTAGGACCGTGTCAATGTTAATTGCATTGGTTAGCCATTAGGTCAGCTCAGGAACAGGAGGTTGCAAGTATGCGTGAGGAGCTGCTCTCTTTTTCTCCTGAAGATTGGTACCTGAGAACCCAATTACTGGGCAAACACAGGCCTTCCACGACATTGGAACATCAGTGACTGGCTGAGGGAGCCTCAGGGTGGGTCTCCTCAGGATGTTTCAACTAATTATCCTTGAGTTACCTTGAATAAACCAAAATGAAAGGCAGTTTAAAAGCTAGCTGTTAGCATGCCATGTGTAAACTCTGTAGAGTTTGCTTGACAATGGTATTTGACTCTGTAATTAAAGGCATATAAATTTTGTTGGGTTTTTTTTGGGGGGGGGTTTGTTTTTTTTTTTTTCTATTTACTGGAAGTCTAAGGAAAGTAGCAGTCAAGAGAAGAGGACTAAAACTGTAGTGGGAAAGCACCCCTTTTTGCAGGGATGCTTTTTATAACCTTGTGGCCAGTGTCAATTCCAGACTGTCCTTCTGAAGGCCCTGGCTCTCATACAGCTCTTGCCATGGAGCTTCTCGTCTGGTTTAGAGCTTGTTTTCCTGCATACTTTGATACTTTGATCAGTGCCTGTGGGTTGCCTTTGGATAAAAAGAATTTTGGTATCTGCCACTGCTTTTTAGGATGTTGGCCACTGCTCCAGCAGGGTGCTGGTTCCCATCTAAAGTCTGGAGAGCTGTTTTATGCTTTTTGGAGTTTTTTAAAAATACTTTCCCTGCCTTGATGGTTCAGGCTTGGGTGTTGGTGTATCAGCATATCTGGAAAGGACATTTTGCTGTTCCAGTAATAATTTCCCTCTACTTTCTGTCATTTGATTTCGCACTGGAGGTTTTGGTTTTAAAGATGAGTCACAGGAAACAAAAATTGGGATTTTCCAGACAGAAAAGCAGTAGAGTTTTATTTTGTTGGCTTGAGCTTTGCAGGCAGCTCTTACTTTATGAGGACAGTGTGGGCATCATATGCAACACTGAGGTGTTTGGGGCTTGGCCTGAGATCCTCACCACAGCTTCCTTCAGCCCCTGCTGGGAGCCAGAGCCCTGGGCTGTACTGGGCCAGTGGCTGCTCGGGTGGGTATTGCATTTTGCTGGTGTAGACAAGTAACTATATTTAAAAAGCCACAGCTTTATAATTCTTGATGTAGAGAACTTGCTTTTGTCATATGTTACCAGCATACAAAATTAAAAGGAGAACAGATATCTCCCTTCGTGAATTTTGCCTTCAAGCTCATTAGCATGGCAAATTTTCCACTCATGAGAAGTCTCTCTGGGTTTTCTTGGAAAGTGCTAATTTAATCTGAATTTAAGATTAAAGAGAAAAACGACCCACAAATAGTAAGTCCAAGGCTTTGTGAATTTTAATAGTGAGTGAAGAGAACTAACTGTAAATATAGAGATATTTGTTAAAGATCCTTTTTATGTTGTAACTGGAGATTTAAATATCTTTTTTGTGGTTTTCAGAAGTGATGGTATAATGCATCAGTCCACAAAATGAACTCTTGAAGGGAGAGGAGACATGGTGAGTGCTTGAGAATGATACTATGGGACAGTCTTAGTTTCTTCTACAAAAATAGAGCAATCATTTCAAAATAGTTGCTCTAAATATAGGTCAGGTTAAGTTGCTTGAGATGCAATTTGACCAATAAAAGTTACTTGTCAGGCTACAGAACTTCGTAATTCCTCTTTAAATATATATTCTGACTTCATCCATGGTGGTTAGTTGGACTGTATTTAAGCAGAATTAATATGAACTGTTACACCACATGTTTGAAGGCTACTGTACAGTTGACTCTGTAGCAGTAGGTCACGTGATTTATTTATTTTTCTCTTAGCAAATTCTGTTTTGTCATTAAACCAGTTCTCTGCCCTTCCTTTTTCACAGCTCTCTAAAGCCAAGTCAGGCTGCCTTACAGGTCACTGCAGGTGTTTTTTGGAATGGCACGTCTGTCTTTTAAAGCCAATAAAATTGTTCCTGGGATTTTTCCATATGTTACTTGTATACTGGGCTAAAGTCTGTTTTAACAACTGAAGCATTGTTTTTAAGTTTGGAAATTCACCCTATTTTGTTTGTAGAAATAACAAACAGAGAATACTGTTTCTAATGTGCAGCTGTTCCATTCTTTATAAGTGTTTGGTGAGTCAGGGTTAGCTCACGCAGGTGAAATCTGCGCAATGTAAAGCCTTGATTCACACAAGAGCATGGCCCCCCTGTGTGGAGTTTGCATTCTAGCTCTTGTTTGGGGTTTTCAGGATAGCAGATTTCAGTGTAGGGCCCAGTACCCCAGCCCTGACTGCCGGGGCTCTCTGGGATGTGGGCACTGGGCTTTGCTCACCTCTGGGTGAGCCAGCGAAGGCAGAGCTCGCCTGTGCCTGGTTCTGCTCTCCCTGCTGAGTGTTCCTGTTGAGGCTGGCTGGGCACTGGGCAGTGATTCTCATCCGTGAAGGTTTACTCTTCCCATAAGCAACCTCTCAGCTGCCCATCCCCTTGCTACAGGGCTGCCTTCTCTTGTACTTCTGTTTTTCTCATGTTACAGAGATGATGACATCAAAGCAAAACCTGGATGTCTTAAGCTAAGAAGGTAAATACCTTGTCACTCTGCTTTGTTTTAGTAGGAGCCTTTTTGTTCATCTTTTGCTGACCACTCTGATGTTAGACCAGTTTTCTGAGAATTCACAATCAATTCACCCTTTATTAGCTTTATCCCTCTTACTTTACTTCTATCAAAGCTTTTAGGACAGTGTTATCTATTAATGGCAAATGGGTTCATCATACACTAATCATTTGCTGTCCTTTGAGATCTGGGTTCTGCATCTTCATTAGAAGATGTTCTGACCCAAATTTCCTTTCCATCCTTGTTCAGTGAGCAAAGTTTCAACTGGACAGCAGTAGGAAACTACCTTAATGTCAGTGGGTATAATGCAGTTGTACTTTTCTTGTTTCTAGGCCATGTGCAGTCTTCTGAAAAGCATGGAGGGGTACTTAAACTTCATGTTTGATGATAGGTTTGTTTCTCTGAGCTGTGCTTTGTGCCTGCCTTAATCCCCACTGTGCTGCTGCAAATTGAGTTGAAAACAATCAGGTTTATGGATGTGCTGGTTCCACTGTGTGTATCTGAAAGAGAGATGCTTAATATGCTTCATACAGTTGTTCATGTTTCTTCTTAGTACTTTTAATTTTTCTCTTAGGCGTTATCTTTCAGGGAGTTTTGTTCTTTTATCTGTGCTTTTGCTGGGCTCTCATTGCTGAAATGATATAGTGGCTGACTTAATCCAAAGTGTCTTGTCACTTGCCTGTGAAGGTTTTTGAAAAATTTACTGTGTGTTCTTGGGCATTTGGAGTTTCTGTGATTAATAAGGTGTCTCAAACAGTACTGATTTTGAAGATTTTAAAGCCTACGGGCAGTTTTTAATGGCCTTTTTTTTTCTAATAACAGTAATCTCTGTTCCCAAAATTAGTTTCCTTTTAGCTTTTCAAAGCTCACTTTGAGAGAAAAGCGGTGCTTGTGCATAATAAATGGCATTGTGGTTTATTTTAAATGAGGCAGTAGTTTGTATTTAAAAGACTGAGGCTTTTGTGGACTTGTTGCAGTAAAATATGAAATCTTATAAAGTGGAAGTGATCTCCCTTCATGGTTTTTGTGAGATGGTTGGATTAAAGGAGCTGTAAACATATGTGGTGTAATTTTGTGTTTACCAACTGTGCACATTAATGCTGAATGAAGACAAGAAATAAGATTCACTGTCTTCACCTAAGCTGTTTTATGGCAAGGGTCCCAAAGATACCAATAATTCTCTGATCCAGAGAGCCCTGCTCTGAATTCCTGAGATTAATGACTAGGTCTGTCATGGCAGGCTTCCCCAGCACAAAAACCTCTCAGGTTCTACTGTATTAAATATAATGTTTTGAGGTTTGCTGCTGGCATATCCATGGTAGCTTTCTGTGCCCTGCCCTGGTGTTGACAAGGACAAACAAGTGAGCTGGCTTGGCTTGGGTAGCAGTGGCATATGGTGTTGAGATCACTTCCCTGAGCAGGTCAGTTTGTGGACAGAAAGCAGTTGGGATTAGATGTGAAACAGAAAAGTGCTAATTTAATGCAGTAGTGAAAATATTGATTTGAATTTGTAAGGCTTATCTTGGAAGGACGCTGCTGTAGAGAAGTGCCAGATGTCTGTGGATTGTGTGGATTGTGTCTGACTGATGACATTAACATATTAAGCAGTTTGTGCCCTGTGCCTTTGCAGAGGCTGTGGCTGAGCTGCAGAGGCTGCGTGTGTCCCTGCCTTTGGGGTGGCAGCCCTTTGAGGGACAGAGATCTCTGCCCCTGCCCAGGTGTGCAGGCAGAGGTGCTGCGGGCAAGTGCAGGAAGCAGCTCAGGAGAGGTGGTCAGAAGATGCCTTTACCAGTGGGCAGATGTAGATTGTTGCAGCCCAAAAGCTGCTGCCTTGGTGTTTTGACACCAGGGGAGCAATACTTGTGAAGATGTGGTGGGCAGAGCTAAGGTGTGTTTTTAAGTCCCTTTATTTATTTGTCTTACCTCTGTATTTTGGGATTCCTGTTTCAATAGCTGAATGTTCTAGTACACTCCATAGTAACAATTGACTTGAATGTCAGAAGACATTCTGAGTATTTTGAGATGCTGTCTGAGGAGAACCCTAAGGAAAAGAGGCATCTAGGATGATAGAAAACAGTAGTGAACACACTTCCCCTGTGTGCAGGGAGCACTCAGAGGGCTTCAGCTGCAGAGAGCCCATGTCAGAAATGTGAAATGTCAGCAACGGATTGCTGGGTAACAGAACAGGAGCAACTCTTGAACTATCTTGAACTCTGCTTTATAGGGCATATTTTTGTATCATTCCCAGTGATCCCAAAGGATCGCTGAAGCCAGAGGATTTGCAGTCCATGTTCCTGAGAATATTTTTTGCCGTGTTTTCTTCTACTCTGCTGAATCTTGGCTGCTATGTTGGTGTTCAGTTCACACGTGAAATCTGCCAAGCATCTTTTTTTCAGTCATGTTGCAATCGCTGCTGCACAGCTTCTTACTCCAGTATTTGTGAGAATCATGCAGGACAAAAGGAAAAAACAAACACAAACCCCAAACTAAAAGCAAAGGTCCCTACCTCCTGGAAGAGGATGGCAGAGGCATTCAGGTATATATCAGTGTAAAGCAGTTGATCTTTATTTTGAGACAATACTATGGAAATGGGAAGAGTTGCCAACAGTTCTTGAACACAGCTGATAAAAGCTGTTTTGAAAATCTGTTCCAGGACAATTCAGCTGGATTAGTTAATTTAGCAGTTGCTGAGTTCTGTAGACAGAAGCAGGACAGTGCTTTAAAATCTTACTGCAATGCTCGTGAGTCTTGTTGGATAAGCAGCAGTGGCTGGATCTCAGTATTTATAAAATCATATGCTCAGGCAATAATTCCCCCCTGTTTAGTCTTTGGGTACTTAAGCCTTGTGTGGTGGCCCTCAGGAGTGATTTGATGTAGTTGAAGTCATCTCACAGCCTGATGAGACGTGGCAGCTCTCAGCAATAGGAGGGACTTCCTTCAGAGCGTGGTGGTTTATGGTGTTTGTTGTCCTTCTCATTTGGGAATCCCAGTGAGCCTGTGGTGGGCCAGGGACCAACATAACTGCGTCACTGTAAGCACTGCTGGGGCTCCTGTTGCATCTTGTCACTGCACAACCTGGAGAACGAGCAAGATGTGACTTGAGCAATGTGTTTATAGAGCAGCAAATCTGTGCCTGTCTGGATGTCTTGTAGGAACCTCCCCCACCCCCTCCAGACCGAGTGTGGAGCCAAGCAATGGGGTAATTAGTAACATGTTGGAAAGGAAAAGCTTTAGTCTGCATGTGTATTTATTTTTAAAAAAGTAGTACATTAAATTGATGAAAATATAAATCTATTCTGTGGTGAACATTGTAGAGTTTCAGTGCAGTAGGAAAATACAATAAAATGCGGCAAGTAATTTTTCACTTTGGGAGGAGAAATGGAAAATGATTGTCATCTCTAGAGCTTGAAAAGGCTCAGATTTGCAGTCAGCATTGCTGTGTTATTGCTGTCAGGCTGAAAATCCTGGAAACTGTTTAAGCAGTGCCATATGCCCTTCTGAATTGTCCAGTGAAAAACAATGGGGGGGTGGAGGGAAACCCCTAAAACTATAAAGCTCTTTTCAGAGCCACATCTGGACTTAATAAATGCAACCACACATTGTATAATTTAATGTATCTGCTTAAATTAGGTCTCAAACACAAGAGTACAAGGCCTGCCATGTTGCGTTTGGTGCAAAAAGGATTTTCTTAACATATTTATTTTCCTCATGTAAGTCCAATTGTGACCTTGTAAAAAAATCTGCTAGCAGTGCAGCTAATGCAGCTGGAAATAAGAAACCTGTTCTCTGCAATGCTGGTGTGAGTGGTTTAAAGCTGGTAAGCTACCAGGCAGGGTGGTTATGTGTAATTGTTCTATTTTACCTTTGAACATGAATACACAAGTACTGAAATCTGGTCTTTTGCCCTGACTCTGATATGAAATAAGGCCCTGGATCAGTACCTGTTAGCTATGGCTCTGTGGGCAAGGGCTGCTTTTGGCAATTGCCCCAAAATGAGGAAAACCCCTAAAGAAGTTCACAACTTGTGAGTCAGAAAATAGAGAGACAAATAGGCCTTGCCCCACTCCTGGAAAGGGGTGGGAGGGTTGTCTATTTCTGTCTAACTGTGAAAAACAGCTAAGGAGAGCAGCCTATTTATAGTAGTTCTCAGCTGTCCATAGGAACATTTGCATCTCCAGTGGAAAACTTTAGGGATCTAAAGACTAAGAAGGATGAAAACTCAAATGGCATTAGACTGAAGAATAAGCTTTTGGTTGCATTTCATGTGAGAAAATGACACCAGGATGAATTAGAAAAAATAAGATACACTTACAAGTAACTGCAATTGTATTGCGATTGTTCTGAGGAGAAAGCCAGGACTGTGGTGAGAAAGCCCATGCTGGGGTGTATGTGTAGACTTCCATCTCGCTTGTGCATGGCAGGAGAGCATTGTTAAGTCCTTAGGGCTTTTTTCCTCATGTCCTGATGTCTGTGATTTTCTTCAAAAACATGCACATTAAAAATCTAAACACTCTAGAGTTCGCACTCATTCCCCCTCAATCGGATCTGACTTCTGCTGGGTTAGCTGAGGTACACCTGCAGCCTCCAAGTCTCCCCGAGTTCCCATTTCCTGTCAGTGAATCTGTGAGATATAGGATGCTTCAGAAAACTTACATTTCCTACACGTTAAACAGAGAAGCAGCATTTTCATTGCAAATTTCCCCTGGGTTTTTTTCCAGTTGGAGGAGAGTGGTTCCTCATGTTGGCTGCCTTGCTCCCATCTCCAGCATGTTTCGGGTGGAGACTGACTGTAGCTGAGTTCTCCAGGTGGAGAAGGGCAGGAAGGGACCTGATGCTTCAGGCTCTGTGGTGACTGAGTCTGCAAGGCTAAAAGAAAGGGGAAATTCACCTTTTTCTTTATGAAATCACAAGAAGTATTTGGGAGAGGAAATGGGACTGTAACTTCTGTGTTGTCACTATGAAGATGTAGTTTAAGGAACCACATCAGGAAATACAAACATAACACTTAGAATTTTAAAAACAGCATTTTTCTAATAGTGACCCAAGTAATGCAGAAATTTACCCAACAAAGATGAGTGCACTGAAATGGACATCCCCCCCCAGTCCACCCAACTCTCCAATTATGTGAATTTAATCGATTTCTCTTGACAGGTTAAAGTTTCTCTGTAAGAATTTGAAATATAATGTTCTGTTTCACAAGTCTGCTGCAGCATTCCTTATGGTCTTCCAAAGTAATGGTTTTTTTTGCTGTAGGAAGGGAGGTGTCCATGTTTATTTGATAGGATCGATAGAACTGTTCCAGTGGGCTTTAATTTGTGGTGTCAAAATATGCTGTGCTGAAGGCCATGGCAGAACTGTGGCTCTGCAGTATGAAACACAGATATTCAAGGCTGCTTTAGCAAGCATTTTTCAGCACTTTTGATTAGAAATGCTGGCATGAAAAGAATATTTATTCAATGATATCTGCTACTTGCTTCCTACACCTGAATACTCTTTGTGAATATTTTTTTTAAAGTTTGTCCTAGAGCTTGACATGTAGGGTGCTGGCAATATGACTGTGCTGTAAAACTGCTTGAAAAGTCTCTAAATTACTGTGTTCTCTTTTACAGAAGGAAGAACAGCACCTGCAGTCACAAAACTAAGTGGGTTAAATAGGTATATGTGTCTGGGCATGTGTCAGCCCATAACTCACCACTGGTGCTGAGTGTTTGCAAATGTTGGAAACGCAGAGGAGGGGATCTGTAGTCTCTGTTTTCTGTTTGTTCCCATCTGGCTGCTTAGTGAATACCATGAGCTTGGAAGTTCCTGCCCTCTTCTGTACTGAGGTTGATGAATCTGTGTTTGAATCATCCATTTTCAGATTTTGGATAGGTAACATTTCGAGTGTGTAAGGAGGGGAGCGCTTACCTCTGCTGGCCTGCCACAGCTGCAATCTGAAGGCTGTACCTGTGTCACCTTGGAACACTCACAATTGTTAGGCTGAAATATTGTGGAGAAATTACACTCTAGGGAACCTTCTTTATCTTCTCAGGGATTTGTCAAGGCAGAGCATTTTGTTGCTATTCTGGGTTAAATTGAAATGTGTGCCCTCCTCCGTCCCCTACTGTTCCTCTCTCTGTTACCCACCTCCCCCATAGCTCCCTTCACTCTTTTTTCCCTCTCCTTTGTAGTTGTGCTCAGAGAATTTAGCAGTTCTGTGGGAAGAAAATCTTGAAGCTCAGAGCCTGTTCTGTAGTAGAGAGAGGACTGTGGCTGCCCATGAACACATCTGTGCTTTAGAGACCCCTGCTCCACTTGCTCCTCAACAGGCAGGACACACAGCAGAAGTGAAGAAAATGGAAGGAAGCAGAGTTGTGGTGAAAGAAGTGGTTAAGGGATAGAGACTGCAAAGACACTGACAACTGTCCCTTCTTCGTAGGTTCAGTGTGGACAGATCTCACATAAGAGGAAAAATTCCTCCTCAGGTTCTGTAATGTGAGAGGTTTGATTTAAAATAAAAATGACTGGCTTTTTTTTGTTGTTGTTTAATTAAACTACACATTCTTAATATACTAAAAGCCAGTGAAAATTTAGGACTGTAAAAGTGTAGTAGCTCCATTTATATTTTCTATAAATATAAAATATAAAACTTAGGAACTTATATTCACAGTTTTTATGTAGCTTCTTATATTTAGAAAGCCTTTAAAAAACTTTTATGGTTATTTTTCTTAATAGTGCTTGATAGTTTGACCAGTGTGAGGTTAATAGGCCTTTTTTTGTTTGTGTGATTACTCAGCATTCAAATACAGCACAAGCGATTGTGGCTTTATGGATTATGTATGAAGGCCCTTGCTGTTGATACAGATCTTACCTTTGAGCCAAGCGAAGCCTTTATTTAGCTGTACAAAAGAAGAAAATAAGAAAGGTGGGCTGTGTGTCACACAGGCGCATTTGAACTTCACTGATACCCAAATGTGCATTTGCAATCCAGGGCAGAGCTCTGAAGCTGATCCTGGGGGTGTGCTGCTCGGGCATGAGGGTGGGGTTTGCTGGGACCACACCTGGGGCTTTGTAGGGACCAGACCTGGGACTTGCAGGGATCATACCCAGGGTTACAGGATGTGAGAGCTCTGTCAGTGCTGTGCTCAGGCTGCTTCATTTCCCCACTGGCAGCGTACCTTCAGTGTTGCACAATGTGCTCTTCAGCCCATGTGTGCCTTAGCTGCTTTTTCCAGATGTTTTTCTTCACCTTCCCCCTCCCCCCGCCAAGTTGTTTTCAAGAATTCCTGCCTCTTTTGGGTTGCTCTTCCATACACTACTGAGAGAGCAACTAGAAGAAGAGCTGGGGTGTTTAACCTGGACAAAAGGAGGCTCAGAGGGACCTTATCTCTCTCTACAACCACTTGAAAGGAGGTTGTAGCCAGGTGGGGATCAGTCTCTTCTCCCCGGTATCAAGCGACAGAACAAGAGGAAGTTGCCTAAAGGTGTGCTGGGGGAGGTGTAGATTGGATATGAGGAAAAATGTGTGGATATGGCACTTGGGGACAGGTTTTAGTAGTGAAGATGGTGGTCCTGGGTTAACAGTTGGATTCAGTGATCTTGGAAGTCTTTTCCAACCTCAGTGATTCTATGAATCTATGAAGTCCGCATTCACCACCAGACTTTCAGAAGCCTGAGTGTTCTGCTCTGTGCTAGGCAGCCTGGTAGGAGCAGAAAGGGGTGGGGGAAAGGTGGAAGTGGATAAATAACTTTTTGTGCTCTCTGACATGCGTGTTTGCTTTTCTTTACCCATCAGCATAAGGTTGCCTACAGTGGAGTTGCTGTTTTTCATTTCTGCTGTGTGGCTGCATCTCTATTTGACTGTTTTAAACAGTATGTTTGCATGGGGCTGAAAGAACCTTCTGTATGATAAAAGATGAAAATTTCAGCTCTCTGTTAAGTCAGAAGATTGAGACTAACATGGCTACTTGTGCCGCTGCTTTTCAGGCTGGTTGGAGCTACAGGGGAAAACAGAATTGGAAACTGGTTGTACTGCCCATCTTTCTGGTTGTAGGTAAATGTTGTTGATTCTTTTTCATGGATAAATGTGTTTCTTCTTGGTAAACAGGGCTGCTGCCTTTTGTATCTCAAGCTGAAAGTAGGACTACAGGAGGGAGAGAAATTGATGATGAAGTGATTTAGTGTTTAATTTGGTGTTCTTTCTACATGAATTGTACTTTGCTTTGTGTTTGGTTTTCTTCTGTACTGAATTCTGTCAAATTCATGTCAGTTTTGTAGCCCTAATGCGTATTTGGCTCCCTGCTTGGGCTTCTGAGCACAACAGCTGATTTGGTAAACTTGACATTTTTCCAGAGGGGATTAGTTGCTATGTAGGAATTGTTACGATGGTTCCACTGAAAGCACTTCTGATTGATTGTCTCTCTTGCTTGGAAACTACTTGTCTAATATGTGGGGGGTTTTATGTATTTTGTGGCATTCAGGAACTTAGTGGGGGGGAGTATGGAAGTCAGACAATCAACTTGTTGCTCTTTATATAGGTCATACTTAATGTGCACTGGAAATAAAACCATGCTCATAATGTTTGAGATGCCGCTGGGTTTCTTCTTAAAGATGTTTCTTAGTCAAGCTATTGACTTCATTTTAGAATGTGATATTCAGGTTCTGCGGTGTGATTTAAAATAAAGGTTCCTGAAGATTTTTTGTTTAATTAAACTTAGTATCAGAATTTGGATTTTGTTTCTTTTGAATTGTGTTGACTTAAAAAAATAGTCTCCGTTTGGAGCAGCAAGAATTCTTGAAGGAGTGATTCTACAGAGTATTTAGGTGTAATATGGTGTGACCAGTGCCTCCATGTCTCAGGGCAACAGTTGACTGTTCCATCAGGTCTTACTTTTGTCTGATACCAGCCTATGTGTTTAGTTTTACTTCATGTTTCAAACAATTTTAGCCTGGTGGGACCCTGGGAAGAGTTGCATTGAGCTCTCTTATCTTTTATTGTTTCTGTAACTTTCTACTTTTTTTCCTCGCTATAGCTTTTTCAAAATTATTGTTTCAAAGTAGTTTTTATGTAGCTTCTTTGGTTATAAAAATAAGTTTATGAATATTGGGAAATAAAATATGTTCTCTTTCCCTTTTTGTTAGCTGTCTCGGTAATGATATGTCCATATTCTTTATAGTTTCCGTGTTGGCAAAGCTTCCAGTTAGATGATGAAATATATTTCAGGTCTATTTTATTAACTGCTCTGGCTGTGGTAAATGCACATCAAAATCATCTGTTCCATTTCTGCTTTACCTTGTTGTATTCCTGTCATAGTAAAACATGAGTTTTGAAAGGCACAGCAGTGGAAAAATCCTGTTCAAAACCTCTCTTAATCATAGATTTAAGTATGACTGTGTGCACACTGGTAGACTTCTCTTTTGGGCATGTGCATGTTACTGTGAAATAATAGAAAAATTCATATAAAATAGTGCCAAGCTGTAAAAAACAATGTGAAAACTGTGTAGCAGTATTCTGACCTTGTAATGATTTACAGCTGGAAGAGCAGAACTGAGTTTGGAAAAAAAGATGAATTTCAGCTTCATGTGAGGGGCTTTTTAAAATTTATTTTTATTTATTTTTTCCCTTTCCTCTCTGAGCTGTATCAGTCCAATCCTGTTTGTAGGTTTGCCCATAACAAGTGAACCAGACAACCCACGTGGGAGACAGAGGTGGGATTGACACTGCAGAGGAGGACTCCGTAGGGAAATACTCGGATACAGAGGGACAGTCAGCTCTTCACAGAGCTTTAGAGAACTGCTCTGTGTGGTACAGGGAATACAAAAATGAAGGAACAAATTGAGCCTTCTGTGCAAAGGGACCTGGAGAGGATGAGGTGTGCAAAGCAGGACTGGAGAGCCAGGAAGTGGGATAAATGAGGACAGCAAGGGAGCATGAAGGCCAAGTACTTAAAATGAGAAGGGAGGGAGAAAGGAGAGAGCATCATAAATACATGAGGTACTGATAATGTCCAGGGAATGGTAGGAGATGAGGAAATAATTGAGAAACAACTAAGAGCGTGGAAAATACCTCTGTTGTTTCAGCAGCCAGAAATACAAAGAGAGGGTGTGTTACTTGGGATCCTCATCCCAGAGCTCTGAAACTGCAGCTTGTGAGGAGCTGTAACAAGGGGTGAGGAGGACCAGTGTGGCTGGGTGTGCTCTTCAGGGTGACCATGCTGAGCAAAGAGAAGGCAGCTCCAGTTGGGATTCATCTGTCCTTGGTCTTGTGTTGTCATTCTTTCCTGTTGTCCCCCTCATCCTGGCTGTCCCCATTCCCCCAACTCGGA
The DNA here is from genome assembly GCA_013397175.1 of Platysteira castanea. NCBI lineage: Eukaryota > Metazoa > Chordata > Aves > Passeriformes > Platysteira > Platysteira castanea. Next base: position 138,244 of record VYXC01001548.1, read on the forward strand.
AAGACTTGTTATTTTCATGAATATTCACTTGGTGGAGATTTCCAGGAGACTGCAGAAACTGGTGCCCAGTTCATGTAATTCTTTTTTTTTTTTTTTAGCTCAGTTTAATAGAAGACCCTGGTGTTCGCATAGGTAGTTTGATTGATTTTGTCATTACTATTTTCACCCAATATTTGTTACTTCCAGTGTGTTAAAGGAAAATCCTGCTTATCATGTGTCCTTTCTTCTTTCCAGGTATAAGCCAAGCATATTCATTGTACCACAAGGACAATATTCACCAACTAATACATGAACTATTGTTATTTCTAATCTCGAAGTCCATTTCCAGTTCACAAAATATTTTTAAGTTGTACCCATAGCTGCTGTACTGACTTAAGATTCTCCTTTAAGAGTGTTCTTTCAGTTGCTTTTTAAACTGCAAACATGTATTCTGGCAGTCCTGCTGGTGTTATTTTTAATATTCAATTTTATTCTTAGTATTCAATGTTATTCTTAATATTCAGATTTATTTTTAATGTTTTAAAGAGACTAGATGCTTCTCTGTAAGATTTAGTGCTTTTCCTTATTCTTAAATTTGCCTGGCAGTGTCATGGGATTTATCCATCTAGTCTGATTAGAAATGAGATTTGCTTTCTGCAAACATATTTGGCCCCAGGAATCATAGGCACTTGATTTTAATAAGCTGATGTATGCATCTGTTGGCTTCTGCCCTTAATAGTCTCAGTACAAAAATGGGGTCTCTTCAGGGTTTTTTGTGGCTAAAACTGCCTCAGATAAAGAGATTTCGCTTTTAAATCTCCCCACCAAAATTTAGGACCAGAGTTACCTTGGCGTTTTTGCTCTTGGGGTATGGTTTCTCCTGTCTACTGAAACACTTCTGTGTCTCGGCTGGCTTGAGCTACATGACCTCTTGAGAACTTCAGCCAACTCCGTGTCTGTGACGTTAAAGGAGCAGTAGCAATGTCGTTTGTGGGTTGCTCTAGAGAGAATTGTTGCAGAAAACTGAGAGTTGTTGCCTGTAACTTTCTGGCTTGGAAACTTGGCCAATAGAACATACTTGTAATTTGCCATTTGTACTGTGGACAACTGCTGTCTGTAGTGCTGTTTATTTGCAGAGTCCAGTCACTGTTGTAACACATTCCTGGGTTTGGGATTTATACCCCAAATACAAATGTGCTGCAAGCCCCAGAGTTCCCAACCTCTGATAGATGCTGCCAAGGCTCTGTGTTACTGCCAGTTTCTTGGGCAGGGGTTTGCAGTGTCTCACGACAATATGAGTCTAAGCAAGGAGCTAAAAAATGAATCTGGTAGGTGAATGCTGGAATGGCAGCTGAGCTCCACAATTTAAGTGTCCAAAGTCAAAATTACAGTTTAATATTCTCACCAAACACAGCTGAAAGCAAAATCTGAAACAGCTTAATGAAAAGTTTGAAGTCACTGTACTTGGCAGGTATTAACCTTGTCAACAGCACTAGCAAGGCTGTGGAAAATGCTTGGGTTCTGGTTTTGGCAGACAAAGAGTAACCACATAAAAATATTTGAAGTGTAGTGTATTGTAGTGTAAGAATGAAGAGCCTGTGTTTTATTACTGGCTATGTGTTCTTAAAAGCTATGTGTGTTTTGCTTTGGTTTGCTGTCTTCACTGGTTTTCTTGGTCAGCACAACTCTCTACTGGGGAACAAATTCACCCCTGAAATTGGAACTGGGAGTCAAGATGGAACTGAGGAACTGATGCAGAAGAATTAGTAAAGTTTTGCTTTGAAATTCGTTCTCTTGTCTTTTCTTTCTTCTTTCTTTTTCTCTCAAGATAGAAGACTAATGGGGTAAAAATGCGAATGCTTTTCCTCCTCTTTTTCACTTCTAAAGCTTCTGATTAAAGTACCAGAAAAGAGAATAGAATAGAGGCATTTGTTCTACATCTACTCCTCTACATAGAGGAGTTGTTCTGCATCCAGGTCTGCTTCTGAAGCCTTAGCCAAGCATTGACTTTGTCAAAGAGCTCTCCTGGGCTATGTCAATCAGGAAAAAAATCACAACAAAGTTGTTGTATACTATTGAGAGTCATCTTTTCATGGAAACCATAGTCTTTATGCATAATTATTTTAAAATAATGATTAAAAAGTCATAATCCTATATGTCCCTAAATTCTCCTGAAGTTGCATGGTGTATGTTTTGTATCTTTCAGTGCATTTAATCCCCGTAAACCCTGTCAGGGAAGATGGGTTGAATCCTAAGAGCCGGAAGAGAATAATGCCTGATTTGCTGACAGAGCCTCCTGCCACAGACCCTGTTTACGAAGCTCACGTTTACTGCAATATTCCCACCATTGCTGAGCGCAGCATGGAAGGTAAGCTTTGGGAGGGCAGACCTCAGCTCAGCTGCTTGTTCCTACGTGCTGTTATTAGAAATAACTCAGATTTTCAGTTCATTGGTGCTTGGAGAAGGTGCAGCAAATGCCAGCTGGTTGCTGAATTATGTTAAATCATTCAAAACATGCTGCTGCTTTTTCCTTCTCTTTGTATCCTCTCCATTGTCTTGATTTTTGGAAATGGTTCTGTCTCTGGCCAATGGACAACTATAGGTCTAAGACTGAAAAAGTTGGGAGAGGTATAGATACTTAATGTTTGAATTGCAATTCTTGTTACAAGTCAGCTGCATTTCAAACAGTTGACTTGGGATTCTGGAAGAAAAACCCCCCAGAAGTAATTAATTTTGGAATTCCAAGTCATTAGACATGGTCAGCTAGAAGGCATATTTGCATTCTTTACCCCACAGTGGCTGCAGCGAGTCTGAATGAAGTTCTTCATTAGCATATCCTACTAATGCTTATCAAATAAATCACAAACTAGTATATCAAAAAGATCCAGATTAGACATGCTGCAAAATCCATTGTTATGATGGGGACTAGAAGAGAGGCATTATAAAAGTGGAATAACCTTATTCTTTTGACAGAGTTCAGTGCTTGAATAATGTTTTGTGTGGTTGGTGGGCTTCAGATGTACTGTAGAGATGTGCTAAGAACCTCAGTCTTGTATAACTTGTCTTGCAAACTGAAGTGGTATCTTTCTTGTATTTTGTTAGGGGTGTTTTCTTTCACTGCAATAACAAAGCTATTAAGCTAATTATACTTGTTTTTTTTTATTAAAGCAAGTGTATGCAGGTAACGGGTTTTTTCTCTTTTTTTTTTTGTTTTGTTTTGGTTTGGGTTTTTTGTTTGTTTGTTTGGGGTTTTTTGTTTGGTTTTTTTGTTTGTTTTCCCTTTCTCCTCTTTAGGTCATGCCCCTCATTATTTTAAGCTGGTGTCAGTTCAAGTGCTGATTCGACACGGTGATAGGTATCCTCTATATGCCATTCCCAAGACAAAGAGACCTGACATCGACTGTATGTTGGTGCCCAGCAGGTAAAATTCTTGGAGTTTGTCTTTACTAAGCTTTTTTTTTGCTTGAGAATAATTTTTTTCCTCTTCAGGAAACAATTTGTGCAGCCTGAAGAACATTGTGACTTCTGACCATTGTGTATTTCTGTGGTTTAAAAAAACAACCCCTGTATCAGTGCTGCACAGTATTTTCTTTGAAACAAGAACTATTACATGTTACCAGTTCAGACTAGAGTAAGTTCTTCATGTTTCTTTAAAAAGCAAAAGCTGTTTAGTTGGATATTTAGGTTGCCATTCCTTTTAAATAAGTTTCTACGTTTTGAAAATGTTAAGTACATTTTTTTGGGTTGCTTTCTTCCATTTCAGCTCAACATGCTTCCCTTCTTTTGAGTACGAAAAGCTCTCAGGCAGTCCAGCACTACCATAAGAAAACTGATACTTGCATTTTATATTTTTTTTTCCTTTTACTCTTCAAAAATATAGGGTATCAGAGTTTTTCCTTAATGATTTGTGTCAAAATTCGGGAAAAAAATGGGAGCTGTACATTTAACTATTAAAATACAAATTAACAGAAAGTGCTACTGTTTGCTACTTGAAAACTATCCCTTTTCTGTAGTTACCTCTCACTGATTAGAACTGTCACATGTAAGTTATTTGTGTCTAACTGCTACTAGAACATAATTTTCCTTTCTCTTTCAGTATAGTGCTTTTGTCTAACTTCATGTCTATGTAGGTTGCTGAAAACTGTTTTCACACCTGAATCACTTTGAGCTGCAGATATGATCTGAACTGCTTCTTTGTGGGAGAACCTTCCTTTTTTTTTTAGATTTTACTCACTGATACAGATGAATTATAGTGTACAGCAGTAGAAAAAACCCAGTGATTATGTAATTTCCCAACCTTTGCCATGGCTTGTTTGATTACATCTAAGTACTTTTAAGTAGGATGATGATGATGATGATTTTTCCAACAGAGGACTTAGCAGTGAACCTACTGAATAAAAGAAAAATACCAAGATATGTTAGCAAAACCTCTGGGCAAATCTACCCCTTCATGCTGCTGTCCCCTCAGCAGTGTCAGGTGTAGAGATTTCGGTGGCTGAAGGCTGTGTTGTGTTCCTGCACACATCACTCAGGAAAAGAGGCACAGTAGGTACACAAAGCAGTGTAGATGGACCATAAATACCTTTTTCCAGAATGGCGTGGAATCTCCTCTGTCTTTACTTCTACACCAGAAAAGCAAGAACATTATTTCTTTATTCACAATTGGCTTTACTCTTGTGCCGGAGGTGTTAAAGCCACACTGAAAGTGCATTTCACCTCAGTGCCTGGGAGCATGGCTAAAAATTCCTTCCAATTCATGGAGAAGGGTGGACTGCATGTGCAAGACAAGGAGATGACCCGAGGCAGCCAGCACAGCTTTACTCAAGGCAAATATGCCTGACCAGTCTGGTGGCCTTCTTTGATGGGGTGACTGAGACAGTGGTCAAAGGAAGACTGCCCAGTGTCATCTACCTGGAGTTCTGTAAGGCTTTCAGTGTGGTCCCACATGGCATCCTTAACTCCAAACTGGAGAGATGTGGATTGGAAGGGTGGACTGTTCAGTGGATGAGGAATTGGCTGAATGGATGCAGAGATGATCAGGAGCTCTATGTCCAGGTGGAGGCCAGTGATGAGTGGTGTCCCTCAGGGCTCTGGGACTGGTGCTCTTCAATACCTTTGTTACTAACACGGACAGTGGAAGTGAGTGCATCCCTGGTAAATTTGCAATGACAAGAAATTTGTATCCAGCCTGAGAAGCGGGTCCATGAGAAACTCAAGAGGGTCAAGAAGTTCAAGAGGTTCACCTGGGTCAGGGCAATCCCAGATATGGGTGCAGATTGGGAGAAATCACAGAGAAGAGCCCTGCAGAGGACCTGGGTGTTCTGGTGGATGAAAAACTGGACATGTGTGCACTGGCAGCCCAGGAGGCCAGACATTGGCTGCTGCTTTTCTGTGGTCATACTTCAACTTCCACCAAAGTGTCTGTTTTGTCAAGAAGTGGTATTCAGTGGTCTGATCCAAGATCCTCCAAGAGAAGTTGGATTTCCTTGAGCGGTACCTAACCCCAGAAGCACTCTGGGCCCACTGCAAACTGAGTGGCTTCCTGAAATGAGATGTGCATTCCTGAGATTGCAGAGAGGAGAGCAAACTCCAATTATCTCTGCCATAGAGTGGGGTGGGCAATTAATTTTTCTAACAAGATAGAAAATGAATCGTTTGCTAATAGCTGTGATAACATTTTTAATGATCTGCCTATAAGGGGTGAGATTATTTTCAGCATAAAATACTGTAGAGAAATATTTCCAGATTTCTACTGGGATTCCTAAAGGCTCTGATCTTCTGACCTTTCTTTATCTCTGTCATGTTAGAATGTATGTGAGAAAGCTTTATGGAAAAGATGTTAACTGCAAGTGACAGTGTTGGATGAGTAGCTGTGTTTCTCAATATTAGTGTGCCACATGAGACCTCAGTTTTGTATTTGTCAGAGAAGCTTTTATAGCTGTTTCCACTTGAGTTTCAGGCAAGGACTACAGCATCAAGGCCCTGGAGTCAGAAGAACTATCCATAAAAGGCAAGGAAGTAGTGTGGCTTTGACACAGAATGACCAAATGGAGCAGTTAAGAGGGCACAGTCAGGTTTTGAGGAGGCCAGAGGGGGGATGCCCGTGACTCTCACTGATTTATGAAGCATTAGAGCATCAGTGTGTAGATGACACATCCCTTACCACTCACAGCCCCTGAAAGACCTTGTCTCCTCCAGAACAAAATGTATGTAAAATAGCATCTCCTCTCCTAATTTAGGGCAGCAGAAAGGTTAAAGGAGTTGGCTCTGCACCATTCTGTCCAGATGTGTTAAAGCTGACCTTACTGAATAAAGCTAGAATTCAGCCATTGTTTTGAATGGAACATTCATTATTTCAGCATCAGGAAGCTATTTGTTGTGTTTGGCTGTCAGGCTTATATTCTTTTGTGATGTAAATTTGGTGCTCGATTGTCAATATATTTATATGGGGAGTGTGACAGGGTCTGCAATCGCTGCCTTTGAACCGAGGGTTTCTTGCTGCTGTGCAGTTGAGTTGAGATGTCTGATGGAAAGTCTGGCTTGTTGAAGCTTTCTGGACTTACAACATCAGATAAGCAAGCTGCTCATATGCAGGCTGCTCTTTATTTGACTTGGCATTCAGCTGATGGAATTCATTAATTAAGCAGATTATGCCACAGCCCCATGGACTTCTAATGGATATGCAGAATAGCCTTGAGGTCACGCTTGGGTTTTGTGAATTATGGATTGTGACATATAAGTGTGGAATGAATATAAGCAAATGGATTAAATGCTTTGGAGATTTCTTCCATCTAAAACTTCAATTAATATTATTATTATCATTTTTATTGTTCTGGATGCAAATTTCCAAAGGGAACTGAATAACACATACTTTTTTCCCTCAAGAAAATTACTTGAATGATGTTATGAAAATCCTTTCTTTGTAATGTTTGCTTATGGGGGAAATAAATTAATCCCACACATTTTTTTTTCCTTATGTAGCTCACATTTATAGTGTCAAAAGTAAAAAATATGCAGTGTTTCTTCACTGAGTTTGTATGTGAGAGAGAAGAAATGCTTTTTGGAAGATGCTAAAATGATTTCAGAAGACTGCTATAATTTGATAGTAAGCTGGGTTAATTAGCATACACTTGAAGGCATTTTGAGAGGTGTTGATGTTAATCATAAGTAGCTTAGTAACAAATGCTGAAATTTTAGGTTCAGTATGCACATGTTTTGAAACTGCCACAAAAATGAGCTGGGAGGTGGGAGATGAGACAAGTATCATACTGTGAGCTAAAGGGGCTGTGGATTTGACTTGGAGTGAGGTCAAAGTAGGATCCAGACCAGCATCAGGTGAAGAAAGGTCTCCTGAGGCCTCTGCTGACTTTAAAGACTCAGAGGACAGTGAAGTAGAATTACAGAGCCATGGAATGGTTTGGGCTGGAAGGGACCTCACAGATCCTCTCATTCCAAGCCCTGCCAGGGGAGCACTGTGGAGTTTGTCATAAAAATGTAAAAGCTGCAAGACCTGTATGAATAAATAAATCCCCAACAGTACTACTGCTGCCTTAGGATCTCTTGTAGACTACAGTGATCTGTTGTTGGGTTTAGTGGCTCTTTCCATTCATTTGCCTTCTGAAAAGGAAACAGTGCAGTCCTTTGATCTCACGCGGGTTTTTTTTGCCTACTTGAACACATGTTATTTTTGCTTGAAGTTCTAAAATTGCATTTTAAATAAAGAGAAAGGGACTTGCTTTTGGTACAGTTTGCAGGCAGAATCTTGTGTTGTACAGTCACAGAAAGGTCATGTCTGTGTGTCTGAAGCCTGGTGTGATCACATTTACTCACTGAGTGATGCATTGAGGTCTCTGCAACTCCCTGTGAGAAGCCTGGTTCTCTCAGCTTTTGCCATGCATCTCAACTCCTTAAGGAAAAAGGAGATTTCATTGGTTGGTCCATTTTAATGCTAGCACCTGAAAACCAGAGTATTAAATCTGGGATCTATTATCCTAGTGTTTAGTTTGTAAATAATGAAAAGGTCACCTGAATTAATTATTTGAGGGAAAAGAAGCATCCTCAGTTTTGTTACAGATAAAATTTATTCTATTGTGCACAAATAAAATCATTAAAAGGCAAATTAACAGATTTTAAATATGGGAATCAAATGTTAAAATTGGGAAGTGTGGCTATTGTTGGTGGGTTTAAGTGAAAAGCTGTTCCATTTTCTGACAAAATTTGAAATATTTTTATACTAATGCCTTTTGCAAATGTGGTAGCTTGCCATTGTAATGCCAGGAAAATTATAGAAGGATATCTCTTTAGCCCATTTTAATTTTCTGATTATTTTTATGGAAATAAAATTTTAAGGGTAATTCAGTCTTTTCAACTGTACAACTGAGCAATTTCCTTTGCTGGGGCTGTTGGAGCAGGAAGCAGCCTCAGCCGTGTTGCCTGGATACTCCGTCTCCTGCAGCATCTGTAAATTGGCCAATTCAACAGGAGGGTTCATATTCTAAATAAAAGCCAAGTCTTGGGAGGACGGGGAATGCTTTGTCAGCTGGGAGCCTGAGCGCTGCTGCAGATCCTGCTGCTGAGAAAAATGGGTGTTTGTTTGCCCAGTTGTACAGGGATGTGTATTTAAAAAGAAGTGAGCTTTGAATTTCTGTTCAGAAGGATGTCCAACAGTCATATTTCACAATGCACTTCTGCAGGCGTGTGCTTGTCTTGTGCTCACTTTAAATATAGTGTAATCCAAAGTTAAGTAAGTTTAATCTCCATATCTAATATTACTAATACACTGGAATATAAATTCATCAATTATCATCCCTTTTAAAATTTTATCTTGAAAGTTAATGTATTTTGCCTGCCATTTTTCCAGAAAATTCCTTTTGCAAAGTACAGATAAATACTTTTCTTTCTTTTTTCCTTTCTTTCTTCCCACAAGTGATGGCTGGCAGTTTTATCAGCACAGGTTTGATTCCATTAGAATTCTTTCAGGCTTTTGTAAGGAAAGCAGCAAAAGAAGCAAAATGGATAATGCAGTTCTTTTAGTTTTCTTTCACATGTATTTGCAGAACTTGTTAATTAAGTGAACAGAGTTTAAGGAAAATTTTGATTGTCAGTTTATTCATGTGTAGAGTTTTGTAAAGTTCAAGATTTAGAAAATTAGTGGTTCAGCCTGCTACCTCTGTAATAAGCTTAAAAAGCCATTTGCTAATGGGTGTAATTTAGTTTTCTCAACTTAATTCTTCCATTTACAGATTTCACTGCTGGGCTGTGAAAATAGTGCAATGCACAAAATGTTCTGTTGGAAATTTTCTTCTGGAGCTGGAATGAGCTTCTAATGTACGATTGTACAACAGGAAGCCTCCCCTGCTTGGGAAACATAAACCAGGCTTTGTTCCTTCCTCTGCTTTGCAAATACTAATCTTCATTTGCCCTGTTAAAATTACAGTATACAGAAGAAGCTGTGGATTTAGAATATCATAAATTGGCTGGTTTTCCTTTAATTTGAAGTAAAAATGAAAAAAATGAGTCTGATGCCTTTTTTTGGTCTCATTTTGCATTTTTTTCTTACTGGCGGTTGTGGCATAATTGTAACATTTTCCTGCCAGGATGTTTTTTTTTTTCCTGAATGTAAATAAAATACTGGAAAATCCATTTTTATAAAATGATATGAGCTACCTTTCTGTTGACAGACACTGATTCTTATGAGCCCTCATGTCTATGCTGGCTGTGAGCTTAGCTCTGCAAGAGGTCCTCTCATGAATGAGAGTTTCTCAGTTGGCTCTTCTGAGTAAGCCTGGATGTCTTTGTCCCGGTAAACTTTGATTCTGGACACTCACTCCTGCTTTAGTGGTGTTATTGCTCCCTCTGGTGGGTCCTGCAACTCGGGTTTCTTTTTAAGACCTGAGGTTTTTATATCAAAAATAGTTTATCATTCTAACAAATGTAAATATGAGCAGTAAACACAAATCCCAGACTTCTGTAAAAGATGCCTGACAAAATTTATTTTAGATATATTTTATTTTTTTAAGCAACATCTAAATATATTAACTGTATTCAGGCTGAAAATCCTATTAAGACGAGAACCATCTGGGGCAAAGTTGGCTTGCCAAACGGTTTCTGATTTAGTTGTGCACAAAATTAGAGAGGTGACTGTGTGACCTTTGGTAACTGTTGACATTTAACAAAGACCCCACTCATGTAATGCATTTCTGCTGTCGGAACGTGATCACAGATTTATTTTTTAAAGGTTCAGGTTGCCTTTGGGTTATATTGTGGGCTTTTTTGTACCTGTAGCTTTCTGCACAGCAGTACCACAGTGAGCTGAGTCCGTGGTGTGTTTGGAATTTTCAGCACAGTTTGGGAGATCTAAGCATTCTTTCACTGACTTGAACCCTGTTTCAGTGAGTTAACTCAGACATTTTTGTGAATGTCTCTTTTCCAGCTGCTTTCATCACTGGCATGGTGGGGGTATCTTACCTGTGTATGTGTCCAGCAGTGTTGGCCTCTTTCTTCCTGGATAAAAGTGCAGTACCCCAAACAATGATTCCAGTTTTAATGGTACTTTCCAGTCCCACGTAATCAAAACTACACGTTCGAGTTGATTTGAGGCTGAAGGAAGTAGAAATAAAAGCTGAGATTGTAATCAGTATTGTACATTACAAAATCTGAGAATTCTCTCGATTCAAATACTGGTTATTTGAACCCCTTTAGATTGTTACTGCCTTTGGCTGTGCTGTTAAAGAGCATTGGTACTTCAGAAACTGGAGAGACATTTGAAGGGTTTTTAAAGGATTTTAAAATCTTTTTCATTTTAATTCATAACAGTATTAGTGACTGAATTCAAAGCAACCTCCAGAAATTGTTCTAAATATAATTTTACTACTATATATTCTATATACTATATAGAATATAGTACTACTACTATACCATTCTATATACTATAATTCTACTTACTGAAAGGTATCATAATTTTAACATGACATCTGTTTCCCTATAGTTATTTGGTAGATAGTAAGTACTTAGATTTCTTTTCCATACTTGCAAAAGTCCTGAGTAAGAGCAGATGTTGTCTCAGTGGGAAATAACCTCACACCATGAAATTTCTGAGCTGACATACTTGGAATACTTGACTCTTTTGAGCTGCTTTCCCATACGCTTTTGGAAGTTTTCACATTTTGGTTTTTTACCTGTCTAGGAAACCTTCTCATCCTCAGCTTGAAGCCTTCATTAAGCATATGTCCAAAGGGTCTGCAGCCCAAATGGATGGTTCCCTGAGCAGCCTGCCTCGCTTCCCCAGTCATTCTCTGTGTGAAATGGGAGAGCTTACGCAGACAGGTGAGTTCCCATAGCAGCTCTGTTAAACACCGTCTGCTTGAAAAAGGATCTTCTGACTCTCTTTATCTTGAAATAAATGCTTGTTTATGGAAGCTTATCATGTTGGTCCTATCCTAGGCTATGCTGGAATATGAATAAAGTATTAAACTCTCTACTGTAAAAGTGGCAGCAGTTGTAGAAACCATGCTTTGCCCTATAGCTTGACAATTCTTTTACACACTGGTCAATCTTGGCATATCTTTTAACTTTCTTTGTAGCAAGGCAGAGCACCTTTTCTTCAGGTTACTTCACACCACACAGTTGCACTGTTACCCTTGAGACAAAGAGCAGTTCTCAGTGCCTCCTGAGGAAGATCTGGTGCTCTGTTACTGACAGGGTTGTGATTCAGAGGGACCCCATGTCCCCTACAAGAGATACTGATGTAGCAAACAAACCTGATGCTTGTGTTATGGAAATGCTTTTTACATCTGGTCCCTGTCAGATCCTTGTGTGTTCTGGGATCCCTTTGGAAGATAGCCTTGGTCACTGTCAAGTCTTGCAAAGTGGTATCAGGAGAAAGCAAGGCAGGACATCACAGAACACTCCCTAACACAGCCTGTTGTGTGTGAAATTGCACACAATACACAGAATGTGTAACTGAGCTGGCGTCTGGGGACTCCTGTGGCCTGTAGCAAGTTATATAAGGGCGTTCTAGTGCATAAAGGGCTCACGCTGCTGTCATAAAGCCCCTCATTGCTTTGCTGCTGTGAGAGCTTAGTGCTAGGAATCTGGATACTGGTGTAGAGGTTTTGGCATGTGAGAAGGATACACTCTCCAGCTGGATAAAGGCAGAGCTTTAAATTATCAAGCAATTTAAATGCTCCCCAGAGGAAGATGGAGAAGGAAGTTTGATGCAATTGCTGCACCTCACCACTGTTCTGTGAGTTTACACACTAGTTTACATTCTGTGTATTTGTCTGACTGCTGGTGGTTTTATTGTCTGCTGTAAATTTTCAGGGACACAGCATTCTCTGCCTGCCTGAAAAGTCTCTGCCGGACTTGTGCAGCCTTCAAAAACACCTTACTTTCATAGTCAGACCCATTCAGTCTATCCAAGGAATAAATATTAAACCACTAAGGTTTTAAACAAATCTGATAGAACCAACTTCTTTTCTGTATTTCAGGTTAGTTCCTAGAATCTGAGAGATACTGAAGCATAGCAGATTTCTCATGTTTCAGACAGTTTTCCTAATAGTCAATCACAAGTGAAGTTCAGTTCTGTAAGTTTATAACCTTCTAACTTACTGTTCATTTATCAGTAAGGCTGCTAGCTGTAATTTTTTTTTCAAAACTGCAAAGATTCTAACATGTGTTGTAATTTGTTTCAAAATTCAGGGGTTGTACAGCATTTGCGAAACGGACAGCTGCTCCGAGAAATTTACATCAACAAACACAAACTGCTCCCTGGTGACTGGACAGCCAAGCAGCTCTACTTGGAGACCACAGGGAAAAGCCGAACCCTGCAGAGCGCATTGGCGCTGCTCTACACCTTTTTGCCAGATTTTGACTGGAAGAAAATTAACATGAGGCACCAGTGGAGCACCATTTTCTGCTCGGGAAGCTGCGACTGTCCCATGAGAAACCACTACCTAGAAGAGGAGCAGCGCAGGCAGTACAGCTTACGGGTGAAAAACAACGATTTGGAGAAAATATATGTGGATATGGCAAAGATTGTGGGCATTCCCACCAGGCAGCTGAGAGCTTCTAACCCAATAGATTCTCTCTTGTGCTATTTTTGTCATAATGTCTCATTTCCATGTACCAAAACTGGCTGCATTGGTATGGAGCACTTCAGAGTAATCAAGAGACATCAGCTGGAGGATGAGAGAGAAAGACAGGAAAAGAAACTTTACTTCTTGTATGCGCTATTGGCTACTCATCCTCTCCTCAACCAGACTGTCAATCGGCTGCAGCGTATTGCAGAAGGCAAGAAGGAAGAAGTGTTTGTTCTCTACTCTGCGCATGATGTCACCTTGTCACCTGTTCTCAGTGCCTTGGGCATTACAGAGGCCAGATTTCCCAGATTTGCTGCCAGATTAGTTTTTGAGCTGTGGCAGGATGGGAAGAGGCCCAAAGAACACTTTATCCGCATCCTGTACAACGGTGCTGATGTCACATTCCAGACCTCGTTTTGCAAGGATCATTATAAACGTTCCAGCAAGCCAATGTGCCCACTAGAAAAATTTGTCAACTTTGTCAAGAGGGATATGTTCTTGATTTTTAACAGTACTAGCTACTATGATGCATGTCGTAGGAGAGCACTGTAGAAGAGGGAGGAGGAAAGGAGGCAGTGTTAACTCCTGTCAGTGATCTGTTTTCTGGTGGAGGCACAGTTCAGTTTTGTTACTTCTTGTACTTGTATGTGTAAGTACAGAAGGGTAATGCTTGAAACATTCTTCAAATAGTTTTATTTTCATTCAGGCTGCAGATGGCCTTCAGTAGAAGAACAAATGCCAAGGGTTATGTGTATGTGTATGCTCACAAATGCTGTTAACTGTTGTGATAAATCACGTGGGTGAATGTAACCTGGCCCTTGCTTGATAGAGTGAGAGAGTATAGACTTTGTGTTTCTCTGTTCCAGAGCAATACTTGGATAGTGTAAGTTTAAACCCAAAGCTACTTCCCCTCTAGTTCCCCCCCCACCCCATCTCAGTCATTTTAAGCGGTTCATGTCAGGGTTATTATGAATTCCAGGTATCTGCATTAAGGCATTTGTAAGGAATATTTGAATTTCCTTACTCAGAGGAAGCCGCCTAATGTTGTGGGGCAGGTCCTGAAAGCAAAGTGCATGTATGTGTGTGAAGACTTGCCTGAGCATGTACAAATGAGCGTGTGCCTTTTGGACCTCTCAGACCTAGAAACCCTTGGCTGTTGTTGCTCGTGCCAGAGAAGGGTACTGGAAAAGGGATACAAAACTCTACTCTTTGATCGCACTTTCAGCACTTTGAATAGTTCAAACACAGTCTAGAAACATGTAAAGGTCTTGTGACGTTAAAATAGATAGCAAACACTAACAGCACCACTAAACCTGAGTGGGAAATTAGGGTTAGAAATCAGTTTTATGGTGAAGTGTTGGGCTCTTTCCCATTGTGAACACGTTCAAGCTGTTGTGCTATGGAACAAATCAGTGTTTTAAGAATTTGCTATGGTGACTGCTTGAGACAGCTTGACTAAATACTGAGAAAATTTTGTAGTTGAGTTAGTATTTTTATGGACTAGGACGCTCTTATTTTGTAAGACCAAGCTTGTACATACTGTACTGTATATATTTATAACACAGTAGATCTTTCTTACTTGTTTAGTTTGTAAAGACTTGTAGAGGTCACTTTTTAGACATTTTTTGCCCTTGATGAGGATGTTTAGACTTAAGAATAAACTGTCTTTTATGGGTAATTTGAACAATGGGTAGGTATGAAAACTTGTACTTCAGACTGCTTTCATCTCTGTAGGAGTAGTAAATTGAGAACCAAATTTTAATAGAATTCATAGAAGTTTTATAATGGTGGAGGTTTTTTAACCTCTAGAAATAAATTAGTCTGTGACTTGTGATTCAATGGTGCTAGTTTGTCAAAGAAAACATAACTCGGCGTAAGTTCTCTGACTGTTGGCATTCTGCTCTCTCTGTTTTTAATGCTGCACTTGAACATGTTTCTTTAAATAAAATTCTGGGGTCTCTTTGTATATTTGTGTGTCATGTTCGTTGTGACTTCCTTAGCTGTTTGCAGGAACAAGGTGGGTGTTGTTAAGCTGCTTGTTGCATTTGTAACTTCTGCACTGAATCTGTCCTGAGCCCCAGTCCGGGCAGGAGCCAGTAAACATTTAATGATTACTGAACAAGAAATCCTGATAGAGTATTTGGGGCTTTTGTACCACATTGGAGTGGTAACCTTTCTGTCTAAGAGACTGGATCTGCTTGTCATCATCCCTGCTTGTGTGCTGGCAGGAAAAGAGGAAGAGAATCTGAAAGGTGAGCTCTCTGTAGAAATCAGGTGGAGGGGACCAATGTAAGTAGCAAAGGTAGAGACCCCGTAACTTTTTCTTTATGTTGAGGTGGAACATCTTGTGTTTGTGTCCCCACTGCCTCTTCTCCTGTCACTGGGCAAGACTGTAAAGATCTCTTCCATTTATAGTTCCCTTCAGGAATTTGTACACATGGCTGAGATCCCCCTGAGCCTTCTCTTCTCAGATGAGCAGACCCAGCTCTACCCTCATGTCAGGTGTTCCAGTCCCTTGATCCTCTTGGCTGTCAGTGGGGGCTCTCTGTTAGCTCCATCTCTCTTGTTCTGCTGTGATAAAGAGCACTGGTAGCTATTTCAGCCAAAACAGCCTCCACTGTGGCCAGGGCAGTGACAAGAAACTTGTATTGGGGGATTTAAGGAAATCTGGACTAAATTTTCAGTTACAACTTAAGGTTGTCAGCACCTGCTCACCTGTATGTTTGAGAATCACTGGGTGGGCAGAACCAAATCCCTAATGTAAAAATAATGAAAGAAAAAAAATTCTTGTGTGTATGCATAGTTCGTTAGTTCATAGTTCATGTCTTATGAGCCACACACACAGAGGATCTGCAGCAATGAAAGACTTGATCCATCTCCAGTGCCCCCAGAAGTGCTAAAGGAAAGAGCTGCAGGGCTGAGATCATTCTCACAAACCTTGGACCTGGCTGTGGAGATCAAGTGATAAGCAAAGTGCATTATTGAAGTTGATTATCATTACCTTTTAAAGTATGACCTAATTTATGATTCAATTTGCAATTTCAAGTGGATTTATATTTGGGTTAAGGTAACAGATGTAACTACCTGAACAATGAAAAGAGGAATCGGTGGGAATTTATTTATCCTGGAGTTGACGAATAGCCTTTCTATAGGGGTGCAGTGATAAATTAGCCCTACCAACTGGGAAACACTGACTTGTGCAGTTGCACAGTTTAATCAAGTCATAGAGCAGGACTAAAAGCTGCTGCTTTAAGGAGTGCTGCTTGAGATCTTACAGTGGGCTTGAAACCGATGTAGGAGTGGGCTGTTCTGTTGTGTGCTAAACACGGTATTGAGAAACTGATGTTTGAACATGTTGAGTACTTGTACTGTGAATGAAATCTGTGCGGTGCTTCCTCACCCAGTCCAGCTCATCTCCAGTGCAGTACTGCTGTCCCGTCTCTCCCGGCCCGCTCTCGCTTCTGTTTGTGCCATTCCTAGGAAGGCGTCACAGCTTTGTTTCAAACGCTCCTTGCACCCTGCGAGTGTCAAATGGCTTGGCTTGAGCTGCCGCGTATTATTTGTGTGCAAAAAAGCGAGGGAAGGCCTCTAAACACGGAATTCCCGGTGCCGGAGGGGTGCGGGACAGGGACCCCGGGACACGCGGGAGCGGGAGCGCGGGCGGGGCTGCGGCGCCCTCGCGTGGCCGCTCCCTGCGGTGCAGCTCGGGACTGCGGGAATCGCAGCGGCAAAGCGGCTCTGGAAAAGCAGGAGTTAAAACCAGGTGGGTTGTAGATGGATTTAGTCCTGCAGTCTGAGCAAGAGGCGTCCTGCCCCATGGTTTAAGTGAGTAGGTGTCTCTGTGAGATGCTCAAACCCTTGTGGGCCGAAGAAGGAATAACGATGACAGCTGTGATGGTTATTCTGAATGAGTCATTCATGTTGCTGAACACAGGTGTGTTCTGCAGGTATTCTACGGCTTTGCCAGCCTGTGTACTAAACTCAGCCCTACGACTTTCAGCAGAGTTATTTTTGAAATTAGTGAATTACTCTATATGGAAGTATAAAGCAGAGTATTTTTTTTTCCATGTCAGTTTTCTGGTTTGATCTCAGTTTGCTTGCCTTGCAGTTTTGTTCTTTGTCCCTTTTTCACATGAGAGGAGCTATGCTGCACGTGAGTACTATGCCCTTATTCAAGGAGCTGAGATGTGATAGAGTCTGAACTTTGTAAAGTTCCTTCAAACTGAAATCAAATACCATTAAGCTCTTTTTTTTTCAAATGTCCTGGAGAACCATTTTCAAAAGTGATTTAGAATTACACTTAAGCTATTTCTTTAGGATCCCCTGACCAAAATCATGAAGTTTTTCTTCTGTCAAAAGTAAAAAGGTAGGGTGAAATAAAACTGATGGCATTTGAAATACAAAGCAGTCCAGATCTCATTCTAAAAGCAGTCTACAGGTAGAGTAAAAAAAATTCATCTGTGCCAGTATTTAAGATGCCATTGTAGAATGGTCATTGGAGGATGTGGGAGGGGAAAGTTTGAGCTGAAATTGTTGCTGTAGGCAAAACAGGATACACAAGATGAAAAATAACAAAAAGAAAATGTGGCCTCAATTGCAAATTCTTGCAATCATCTTTCCTGGAGCAGGTACAAAGGTAGGTGTTTGAAGCTGTTCCTACTGGGAGACCGAGGACCCAAGGCCAGCTACAGGACAGAAGGAATGTCCAAGGGCAGCCGCAGGGGTGTCTGCAGGGTGTGCGGGTGAGTGCTGGGGTGCATGCAGCCATGCCTGAGGTAACTGGAAGGTTGAAGGGCCAGCTGCTGGACACACTGAGTGCTGTCTTATTCCTGGCTGGTCCTGGGCAGGCACAGCTGCAGCTACTGCACAGGCCCAAACAATTTTGTCATCAGAAGCAGAGTGATCTAAGAAGGGATTCTGCAGATTTAGATGATGAGAGGGATGACTGTAATACTGTTTCTTCTTTTTAAAAGTCTGTCTACCCCCTAAAGTGGTGAGTAGCAGAGATGGGATCAAGCCTGGTTTCTGATTAATCAGTATTGACCCACTCGTTGCTAATTTCATTTTCCTTTTTGAACTGATCACATACTTAACATTCTTCTTTAGCAATGCCAGCTATTGGTCAGTTATTATCAACAGGCTTTTGACCAATTCAATGCCTTTAAAAAAAAAATTCAACAACCAAACCTTTATAAGTAACAGGCTACAGTGCTTTTTTGCTACACTCATACATGCATAAGTCAGGCTTATCTTGAAGGATGATTAATATCTACTGTCATTTTTAGCTGTCCAGTGGACAACAATAATGGCTTGAGTCCTATCTCAAGCACCAGAGAGGTGTCTTTTTGCTTAAACCTCTTCCAAGGGAGATTAAATGATGTCCATGACTATGTAATAGGACTGGTGTAAGATGACATTTGCCAGCAATTAGTGTGCTCTCAGCTGTGTTCCTAACCCTTCAGATGTG
Organism: Platysteira castanea; assembly: GCA_013397175.1. Classification (NCBI taxonomy): domain Eukaryota; kingdom Metazoa; phylum Chordata; class Aves; order Passeriformes; genus Platysteira; species Platysteira castanea. Next base: position 156,769 of record VYXC01001548.1, read on the forward strand.
AACCCAGAGTTAAGTAGGTTTAGGGAGAGTTTTACCTGTTAATATTTGACTTGAGTCTGCGATATGGTAATTGGGGTTTTGGTAAGAAAGAGCACTGCATCTTGCTGAAGAGTGATAAAAATACTTTTGCTTTGAATAGTGGACTGGAAGCAGGCAGTGCTGCTCTGAAGCAGTGTTTATGAGGAGGAAGGCAGCCAGCTTAAACACAGATAGACAGGGGCTCATTAGCTGTGAGGGCTTGTTGTGAATCTGGGCTGCTTCTGTCAGTGCTTTTTCTGATTGGCATAGAATGGAAGGCAATTGCCACAGCAGGATCCATGCATCCTGGCACCCATGTGAAACCACTGGATTTGACTGAATCTCACCGTTTTACAAAGGACTGACTGCTTGCCATCCTTAATTTTTGTAAAGTGCTTCGCTGGGATGCAAACCTTCACTTTGCCGGCTTGGCCTGGAGGAGAACTTCCTGCAAATCCTGGAAGCCCGTGGCAGGAGGGAAAACAGCGTTTCTGTGTCCCTGATGGCCCCTTGCTGGGCTCCTGGGGCCCTCGGCTGCGGCTGCGGGAGCCGTGATGTGCCGCAGCTGCTGCGGCCCTGGCCCGGCGCCTTCCCCGCTGCCCCATCGCCTCCCTGCTGCAGGGTAAATCCCGCGGCTCTGCCGCTGCTCTGGAGCTGTCCCTCCCTTTCACTGCTGCCGTCCTCTGATGTTTGTGGACCAACACTGAAAAACGCTGCCTGTGGCCTTGCCAGCAGCTCGGTCGGTGCACACGCAGTTTTAATAGCAGCGTGCTGACCTTGGCCGTCATTGATGGTTTCAGGTTTAATTAGGGGTCGTGGTGTTACTTCCTCAACATCAGATGACGCAAATGTTGCCCCTCGCTTTTTGTCGGGGAAAGAGACTGGTTTACTGTCCTCTACCTCCTTCACTGGATACAAAAAGTCGAATTTTCTGCAAGTGGTCCAGATTCCTAATCCCGCAATTCCACCCGTAAGGTTCTCTCATACCCTGTGCAGGGCGGCTGCGCGAGGACGGCGAGGACAACGAGGACGACGAGGACGACGAGGACGACAAGGACGACGAGGACCACGAGGACAAGGAGGAGGAAGGAGGGCGGAGGCTGCCCTGGTGAGCCGGAGCTGCCCCGCGGTGCCGCAGGTGGGAGCGTGAGGGGACCGGGACCGTGTCCTGCCCGCTCCTGCGGCTCGGTTCGGGGATGGACTGACGGGATGCGGTCCCACAGCGGCGAACGCGGGGAGCTGTTGCTGAATCGCCGGGGAGTGCAGCTGGAGCTGAGAGACCCCCGGGCCGCCCCCGCCTCTNACAAGGACGACGAGGACCACGAGGACAAGGAGGAGGAAGGAGGGCGGAGGCTGCCCTGGTGAGCCGGAGCTGCCCCGCGGTGCCGCAGGTGGGAGCGTGAGGGGACCGGGACCGTGTCCTGCCCGCTCCTGCGGCTCGGTTCGGGGATGGACTGACGGGATGCGGTCCCACAGCGGCGAACGCGGGGAGCTGTTGCTGAATCGCCGGGGAGTGCAGCTGGAGCTGAGAGACCCCCGGGCCGCCCCCGCCTCTCCTCGGGGAGCGTCTCCCGGAGGCGGGCCCAGGACCGAGCCCCACTGCAGGGATCCGCACGGCTTCCCCGAAACGTGACCAGCAGGAAGACTACGGTCACCCGGGGCTGAATTTGGGGATGTGAAAATGGTTTCATAGGGCACATTGCAAAGTCGCTCGTGTTCAAGTTGTGGCAGCAAAGGAGTCGTGGGATGTGACCCTGTGAGTGAGCTGAGGCACACGTTCCTCCCCCCGGTGCCTGCAGCCCTGTGTGTGCTTGTGTCTGTGAGCAGCTCTGAGCAAAGTCTGATGGAAGGTGGAAGCCGGGGCTTTCCCTGGAGACAGGATCCCCTTTTCCTGAAGTAAATCCCCAGAAAGCATTTCCTCCAAATAACTGGAATGCCACCCTAGTCAGCCTTTTGCTTCATCCAGAAATTCTGGGTGCTGGTTGAGTTCATGCCCTGTGCTGATGTTGTATCCCAACTTTAAATGATTAATTTCTTGTGAGTACTTACGCTGTCATGTACCTGTAGGGGGAGTAAACCAGCACTGGCACACTTGACAGTCATCAGCTGTTGTACAAATATTTATTTCCTTATAAATGTGGTATAGATTTCATCCACCTTTGGCTGTTGTGAAGATATTTTGGTAGTTATATGTTGTGCTTGGAACCTGTCTGATCAGAGAACATAAATATTAAAAGCATGTGAATAAGATGAGAAAGCTACAGAATGTCAAATATTAACCACTGGTAACAGCAGGTGCAGGGAACAGTTTGCATTAAAGCTCAAAATTGAAATATGTTATGAAATCCCTTTGAATATTTCTAGATGTGGCACTGAGAATATGAAGTTGGATTGATGATCCTTCAGCTCAGACTGTTCTGTAATCCTGCGTGGTTAATTTGCAGATGGAAAGATGATGGATTACTAAATGGTTCATTGTGCACACTTCCAACTCTGAACAAACTATGAGCAATTTACTTACTGCTCGGGAACGGGAAATGTAGTATTGCTTCAGTTTCTTTTTAAAATGGCATTTTTTTGTCAGTATAGAATTCAGGTCATGTTTTCTCAATCCTGTGTGCTTTTAAATAATGAATATGGATTGAGGATGAAACATATTTCATCCTCATTCTCTTAAGCTTTCAATTTATCACGGAAGCAGTCACAATTCCTTTTGCCTCTTGGAGCTCTCAAGCACACTGAAACATATTATTTCACCAGTATGAAATGGTGTTAAAATACCTGGTGCGATTTTGAAGGTTTCTCTCCTCTATATTTATTAAAAATAACTCTCAGGATAACTCAAAGAATGAGTGCCCTGCAGGCTGTACTAATTAAGACAAAATACAACTATCTAGCAATAACACTGATGAGGAAGGAAGGGGGAGGTCTTTCTCAGAGCCTGGATGGGGCTGTGCTCCTGAAGGTTGTGTGACAGAGAACCAGAGCCAAGTGATGTTGCTCTCTGGGGACTGCATGAGAGAGATCCAAGGGAGGTAAGGATGGTGCACTTCAGGAAGTGTTTTGCCTTACAGAATGCATGGAGCAATCCTCCCACTCCCTCAGTGCTGGTGAAGGACTTGCCTCAAGTGCCATGTCCACTTTTGAACATTCAGAACAGTGAGAAAGCTCAAAACTATGGTTGAACAACCTGGAGGGAGACAGACTCCAGAGAGAATTCTGGAAGAGGAAAAGTGTTCAATCAAATGCAAATATGGTTACTATAAGAAAAAAGAAAAGGATTTTAATCTCTTCTTCCTCATGGTTAGGGCTAGAAGTAATTGTAGTTAAAAATACTGAACTTGGACACTTATCAAAGAAATTGTGGGAGTAATCCTAGCAGAATGGTGAGATGAACTGGTGGGAGAGGTGTGAAGCCACAGACCTTCAGTATCTTTAGGAACAGGAGATACAAACACCTCCCTGACCATTTATTTTTTTGGTAACTAGGAGATGAAGAGGAGACTTCCAAGTTTCTCTCATCTTTTATTTTCCTTTGATTGTATGGAAATACTTTCCTAATGTCCACAACTTCTGGCATGTATTTGTCGTAGTCTCCTGGCAAACTATTCATGAATTTGGCTATTTGGAAGCTGTGCATTTCTCCCAAGTCTTCCAGCCATGTACAGTGAGCTATCTAAAGCCTTTTCATCCATCAAATTGAAGCTACAGGGTTTGGCACGTCTGGGGTTTCTCTCAGTTCCCACTGGAGTGTGCAAATGTAGATTTCATTCCTGGCTTCCTGCCAAAAATCTCCTCAGGGAAAAATCTGTATCATCTTAATCTGCTACCTTTCATTACTTCCTTTGAACCCATCCCCTCCCCTCACAATTTTCTCTCTTTCTAAAGAAGCTGATGTATTTTTCTCATAGATCAGTGACCACTCAGGCAACTCCAAAATATTGATATGTGTGTGGGGGGGATTCTTTTCCAGACACAGAAGTGAGAAAGGCTTATTGCATCTCTGATCCACTGTGTTTAGAAATCTTACAAATTTATGATTTTTAACTTCTTATTTAACCTTGTTGCAAAGTCTGGCTTTTTCCAGAATCCAAATGGTGCCTATGAGTTCATGTGCATTTGTTTGTGTGCCTGCATATAATTAATTTTTTACAGGGGTTCCTCATAAAGCTTTTTTCAGTTTCTTATTTACACTCAGATTTCAAATCTGTCAAGTCAGAATTGGGATTGAATAAAACACTTTGCTCTGTGTGCACTGCTCTCTTTCCTCAGGCCCTCCTAAATGTGAATTTTCAGAATTTCTTTATGTGATTTTCCAGCAAAGTTCCCTGTATGGAATGTAGTATTTGTAAAGAGAACACTTCTCTGTGAGAGGAGATTACAGTCCTGTTAAATATGGATCTAAAATTTCAAGCTTGTTACAGCATTTATCAATCCAGTTTCTATCAAAACTTCTGGGATTTGTGTAGTTCATCTGGACAGAGATAAGCAAAGACATTGGTTGTTGCCTCCTTCAGATGTTAGGAACAGAAAATTACTTTCCCAGTGGAAGAGAGAGAAGTGTCCTTATCAAACACTCTCAGCAGATGTCTTCTCTGTTGAAGAGTTTTTCTCAGGCTGACAGAATGCCAATATATGCTGTTACCCTGGTGGGCCTGCTCTGTAAATCACTGATCTTTTGGATGTGTGGGAGAAAAGAGCACAAAGCTTTGGTTCTTTAATCTGGTAGTTGACTGAATCTGGTCTATTGGCAGCATCTTAACACAGGAGAGAAGGGTTTTTGTAATCACATCTGGCATTGGTTTGGGGAGAGCTCAGGATTTTGAATCTGGGTGGATTTCAGCAGCATTTGTCAGGAATGTGGAAGCCACCAAGGTCTCCAGATTTTGTGAAAATATGTGTCCAGGCAGAGAAAAGGGAGTCCCTAGGGGAAGTTAGAGAATGTTCTGAAGACACTGAAGTAGATCAGAGGTAAGATGAAAATGCACAGACACCAGGCTTCTAAAATCCTGGGCCTACTTTTTTCTTTGTTGTTTTCCATCAACAGACACTTGCCCATAAATGTTGTGCAGGTGAAGCACCATTTCCAGGTTCTGCTCGTACTCCCATACAGCTGGCCTGAAGAGAGAGGTCTCCGCGAGGAGACCAGGAAGGTAAGTTCCAAACTGCTTTTTTTGCCTTGGAAGTCTGCTTTCTTGATGTCAAGAGAAGGCCAATTTCAGATGAATCTGCTGGAAATATTAGCATGCTATTTGCATTAAGAAATGATACATACACCTCCCTGGTGGGTGTTATTAGTAATGAGCATGGCCCCTTCACAGATGCAAACCAAACTTAGGAAAGGCTCCCCTGCACCCTCATTGGAAACTCTGACCTCATTCCAACATGCAATATCTATTGGGAAGCTCTACCAGAGCACAGTTCCTTTGTGATTTTACTGACCACTGAAGCTGAGAGTTAAGTGAAGAAATGTCAATCCAAAATAAGAATGGCTGGAGGAAAACCTTTTTAATAATTTAAGTTTTACAGACCTTCAAAAGAAGCGGTGAAAGGAATGTCATCCTTAGCATTCTGATGAAATTCCAGACTCTGTAATTTTGTTGACTCTGAACTCCACCTGCAGTTTCCATATAAATAGCTGCTCTGCTTCCAGCTGCAGCCTGCTGTGCAGAGATGCTGCTCAGTGTCAAACAGGTGCTAGAGCTCATCTGAGAGGGAATGATAATATAATTTAGGTAATTTATACTGTGCTTTGCTGCATATTTCAAAGTCCCTTCAGGATTCCTCTGGATAAAATGCACAGCAGAAACAAGATACTCTTTGAAGATATTTTTTTATCAGCCTGGCTGATTTTTTAACTTTTTGGGGATGCTAAATTTTTATGCTTAATTGTGTGTTTTGCCAAAACTTGAAACCTAAATGCACTAGATCAGTGTATACATACAACAACCAGGTGTTCTGAGACTTAAGTCAGCTCTCCTTGTACAAGTAGATCAGCAGAAAGGTCCTATTGATTGAATAGAGAGCCTGTGCTACTCATTTAGGAGCAATTGCTGAGTCCTGTTTGCTGGTCGGGTGTGTATGGGCCCTGAAAAAATGTGCCCCCAGCGCATAGTTACCTTCAATGGAAAGCCTTTCATATGTTTTGGGAAGAGGCAGGGAAAAAAGATGTAATCTGCAGTTGGCTGATGCCAGGAGTGTGCCATCCTTCACCTGTGTTTTTGTAAATGCGGGCATTACCCAGAGTCTGTCATTCTGCAGGTCGTGGTTAAGGTTGCTCTGCATGGTGGCTTGCTGAAAGGCTCTTTGGCTTTATCATTTTTAAACAATTTTTAAAGGATTTCTCTTCAGGAAGGCAGCTTGTAATTAATGGTGCAGCAGAGTTAAGAGGTTTGCATTGCTTTCTCTTTAAGGAAATGTTCCCCATTCTATGGATTTATGAATTGCACACTACTCCTAACACAGCAATGCAGGACTTCCAACACCTATAGCCTGAATTTTGGCTTTATACTGGAGGAGAAACATTACAGACTACATTAAATTCTGGCATGTAACTCAAATTTTCCTGGTTCCCTAGAGTGATAATGATTTCCTCTGGTTCTTCTCCATTAATCCAGCTCGCATGATGATCAGAAGGATAATTTTAATTCCTTACTTGTGACCACCATCTTTAATGTGTTTGTATTTTTAGTCATGAGACTGCCAGCTGAGATTAGATCCCACTGCCACAATGCAAGCATGTGTACACTGAGAGATGACCCTTTTACTGAAATGAACTGGACAAAGTGCTTTGACTAGATGTGGAGGTGCCCCTGGGGGGGATGGGCCTTGGGAGTGGAAGCATGGTCGGGTTACACAGGGTTTCCAAGCTCCCTGATGCTATTGTGTCTAAATCCCGTTCCTTATTGGTCTTTTCAAATGTAACTCCGCCCAGAGAATCCTGTACTTAGATGGGTGTTCACATGATTTTGGGCAGTTGTTGTAGTCCGTCTGTGCCAGGCTCGGCCATAAGGCTGTGAGAAAACAAAGAGCATCTATGAACATCTATCAAAAATATTGTTCCTGATTCTTTCTATGGACAAAGCTGCCTTCAGGGAGGGTTGCAGGCTATCCCCATGTCATGGGTTAACCCCAGCTTGAAGTTTTAGTTTGAGAATTCCAGCAGTCTATCCCAAGGTTACTGCTGCTCTGTATTTTGCTGCTACTGATAAGCACGGGGGCCACCCCTCCTCCTCCTGTTTTTAAGGTTTCTTTGGAGAGAAATGGAGCTAAGGAAGTGATGTTGTTGCTAAATGCTGCGGTCACTTCCTCCAAAACATAATAGAGCCAATCAATCGATTGATTGGAATATTGACAGCTTTATGGAACCACTCAGAAATAGTTAACGCCTTGTGAATGCCACGTTTTAAAAGACAAAAAGGCGGGAACAGCTCTCTTGCTCTTCCGGCCCTGGCACAGGTAACAGCAGGGCCCGCTCAGCCCGGCGGGGCTGGGCCGGCCCCAGCGGGGCCC